>CM065809.1:61940000-62267500 GCA_033398695.1 Orobanche coerulescens | reverse complement strand
TCCTCTCGACCATCTCCCATGCACCATCGGATGACGTACCCCCTGTCTTTTTGTATGACCAAGCTTCCATCTTTGATGACGCGTAGGTGGAGACTGGAGGATCAATAACAACATCTTCTCCAGATTTAGATGCTTCTTGACGCTCCTTCATCTTCCTCTCCATCTCCCGTACTTCCACCAAGTCGTATCACCCTCGAGCCATATTATGCGGAATGTTCATTTTTGCTGATTCTTGTTTCTTACTTCTTTTTTCCTATTACAAGTATCAAATAACCCATAAACAATTTTATAAATATTTTCAAATTTAAAATATTTTTTTTTTCAGATTTTATGTTCTTAATTAGAAATATGTTCTTAATTAGAAATTGTTTTATTTGATTATTGTAAAATTATTTTCAGACTATTGTACAATCTTTTTATAATATTGTAATATATATATATATATTATAAATATTTTCAAATTTAAAACATTTTTTATTTCAGATTTTATGTTCTTAATTAGGAATTATTTTATTTGATTATTGTAAAATTATTTTCAGATTATTGTACAATCCTTGTATGAATATTGTAATATATATATATATATATATAGTTTCAAATTTTAAACCTTTTTTTTATTTCGAATTTTATGTTCTTAATTAGAAATTATTTTATTTGATTATGTGTTCATTATTTTTAGAGTTGAACTTTAAAAAAAAATTTAAAATATTTTTCTAGATATACCTCACAAGCAGAGTCCTCACGAATCTTTTTGAAGTTTTTCCAGTCCTCCTCGGAGATACCATACTTGTCACAAGGAGATTTTCCTTTGCTTGGACCATATATGTACTCACCGGTCAAATCAGACTTAAATTGCCTCCATTTTACGCCAATTGACTCTAAAGACTTCTTTTGAAAATGACCAAGATCGCTAATCTGACTAACATCAAAATTGGCCTGCATATTGACAATAAAAACTAGAGTTAGCCATACACACATTACACACACACTGCCACACAGTAAAAAAAAACACACACTGCCACACGGTAAAGCGCACACACACACTGCACTCACACACACACATACTGCACACAGTAAAAAAAACACACACATTGTAAACACATACTGCACACAAACACACACTGCCACACAATAAAAAACACACACACACACACACACACAAAAACACACACACACACACACACACACACACACACACACTGCACACACACTGCACACACATTGTCACACGACGGAACACGACACACACATAATTTTTAATACAAAAAGAGAGTCATGTACCAATATATCCTGCCACAACATTTTTTTATCCGGCTTATCGGGTACTTCCTTCCAACTCTTGTACAATATCGACACATGATCTTTGGCAAGTTTTCCCAAGTATGTACATAACTTCAATCTGTGTTCGTATTGATCTTTTCCCATGCTGGATCAATGTCAAGAGCTAATTTTTTTTCCATCAACACGGTGTTTCGACATAATTCTACATCGGGTGGGATTTCTTGATGTAGAAGTACTACGTGGATGAGAATCGGGAGACCCGGAGGAATGAGGAGAACGAGCGGGAGGAGGAGTGAGGGGAACAAGAAGGAGATGCCATGTGCCTGCATAAACAAATAAATTTAATCATCAACCACAATATACACACACTGCACACATAAAACACACACACACACACATACACACACGGCACACACACTACACACACACATACTGCACTCACACACACTCACTGCACACACAACACACACACACACATATAAAACACACACTGCACACATAAACCACACACACACTGCACACATAAACCACACACACACTACACACACTGCCATGTGCCTGCATAAACACACACACACACACACACACACACACACACACACACACACACACACACACACACACTGCACACATAAAACACAAACATTGCACACACTGCACACATCAAATTTGTGAGCTACAAAAAGAGTGTTTCCTGAAATGCGACTAGTCGGCCGACTTAATAACAATGCTGCACACACTGCACACACACACACACACACACTACACACACTACACACACTGCACACACTGCACACTGCATATACACATACACACACTTTTTTTTAATAACATATAATGAAATAAATCTTGAATACTAAAATATAAAAACTCATAAACCAACACAACGTTCAACATTAATACTACAATTCAACAAAACCAACTTTATCATTCACAATGTCACAAATTTGAACATTAATACTACAATTCAACATAATCGACGATGCCTTCATCATCAAGTATCTAACCTGACTCTAGATAACAACATTTTCCCATATACCTTCATCATGATCATCTCGAATGGCATGTATGTCGTCTGCTTCATTTTCTTCAATGATACTGGGCATCCGTGTTGATAAAGGAATAAACTCACAAATGTCAAAACTTGATTCTTCAGTTTCATTAATATCCACACTTCTACCCGGAATGACCACTGACAATATTTCATTGCATGGATCCTTGACATAAAATACCTGTTTAGCTTGATGCCATGATAAAAGGCTCGTCAGTGTAAGCTATCTTATGAAGATTTACCAATGTAAAGCCCAGTTCATCGATTACCACGCCCGTGTTATTATCAACCCAATTACACTTAAAAATAGGCACTCTAAACTTAACATAATCAAGTTCCCATATATCTTCAATAACTCTATAGTAACTTGTCGATGCCATAACTGGATTTTTATCTTTTGACCTTGAAAAGTGCATGAACTCAGCTTGAAGAGTAACTCCACTATTTTAAACCAAACTTTTGTCATCTTGTGACTTTGTATATGTAATACCACGAGTATTACATGCTGTTTCATATTGAATACCTCGTTTTTTATATATGATTAAATAAATGTGCTCCATTGCGATGAGTGTACTTTTATACGTTATGTTTAGATCGTATTGTCACGTATAAAAGCTTGTCCGCACTTATTGTTTTTGTGATGTAATTGTATGATGTTGATGATATGTCGGTGACATACCTTGATGTCGTTGAGCAATTATCGGTGCGAATATAACAGTGGCCAATGTCTTGTTCCCTGAGAAATTGCTGGACGAGTCTAAAGAGAAGTCGCGCTTTAAGGATTAAATGTGATAATAACTTAGTGAACACCAGAACCTCACAGACGTTATGCGCTAAGTATTACGTATGCTAAGTATCATGGCATTACGTACGCTAAGGATTAGGCCTTACGTACGTAATGCAGTCTTCAGTCCTTGGACGAGAATCTTAATCCGCATGGTCAGGACAACTTTCGGCGCAACAGCGACATGCAAGTCAACTGGTGCTATGTATGTTAACTGAGCCAGCATTACGTCGTATTGATTGGTGTTATTTCGGGCAGTAAGCTCTGAGCTTTCTTTACATACGTTAACAATTTGACATAACGTACATAACAAGGCTTACGTACGTAAAGCTTAAGGCCTAACGTAGGTAAAGCCATCCTGGTTTTATAAAATAACACCTTCCCTTTTCATTACTCCCAATCCAAAATCACTTCCTCTCTCTCATATACCATCCCCCAGCCTCCCTAATCCGATTTTAACCTCCCTAATCGAGTGTTATCCTAGTAGAGTGGGTTGATCAAGCTCCGGAGAAGGCTTTGAGGGTGTTGACCTTCCGTTCTTCATTGTTCCTTGTTGTTCTTCCTTGCCCTCGTTAAGTAGGGTGAGTTTATCTAACCTTTGAATCTATTTCGGTGTTGATAGTTATGATTTTGGGTGTTTGGGTAGTCTAGAATTCTTGATAATAATCAAACCATTAAACTAACATTAATCATAATCGTTAAATGTAAGTCTATCTCGTACTAGCAGTTCGTATACATACCATTGTGAAAATTGTATATTGGATTGTAACCTTAGGAGTAAACCTATGTTGACGATTCTATTGTGTTAGTCATGTAATATATTATGTTGGATTGATTCGATTATCGTTTTTAAACTCATTTTAAATTGTTAAAGTGAATTAGTTATCAAATACCGAATTAGATGAACAATCGTAAACGACGATTATGCTAGAATTGTGCTCGACCATTCCACCCTAAAGTTGATTTTGAACTAGTAGTTAGTAAATAAATGATTTTGGTTGTAGTATAATCATCTTGGATGAATACTTCAAGTAGTATTTTAATCGTAATGTTGTGGAAAATTGATAATCTAGAAATTGAGAATTGTAAGTAGTTCACCCTATCATCAATCGTAGAATCATGGTCAAAATGTTAGTAAGTTGAAGGAGGATAAGAACTCAATCAGGAAGGGGGGCAAAACATTGTTATTCGTCACCTTACGAGGTATTAATTGCAAAAATGTAATTAGGTTGAGCTCCCGATCAATAGTGGCCATTCGATCTATCGTTGCTTGAAGAGAATTACCTCGTCGGATTTGAGGCAAGTGAACCCTTGGTCGAACTATGTTATATTTCCAAAATTTAATGTGCATCACTATCTGTGGAATTGTGCTCGTTTTACTTATCTTGTCCGGAGTATCCCTGAGTAGATACTTCTGTGACCCTTGGTTGAGACCTTGGGAGTTTATATGTTGATATACCGTACGGAACTGTGTTGCGGGATAAAACCTGAATGGCATCCACGTCTGGAGTATTCCTATGTAGATGGTTCCGTGACTCTTGGTTGCGACCTCGGGAGTTTATGTGCTGATAGATGAGATAATGTTGAGTATTATGTGATATATTGTCTTACCATGTAATAACATTGTACTGCGGATTTATCTGATTCTATCAATGAATTTTGTTCGTATTGTCTAACCTAGGTTGGCTGGCACGATTCGTCGTGTCAGGCAAGTTTGTTGAATATGTGCAGGATGTTCCCGAAGGTTCCGGTCAGGCTTGAGCAGTGATGGAGAGAAGCCTTGCTATTCTGTTTCTTAAATTGAATTCTGAAAACATTCCACGTTATGTAATAACGGCGTACGCGGGCTTGATTTTCTTTAAAGTTTTTTGTTTCATACTTATGCTACCATGGATCTACTTTCCGAAAATTATTTTATGATGAATTTTTAAACTTTTTAAAAACTTGCCTTGTGGGTCCCACATGGGATTCACGACACTATAGCATCCCGGTAAATTTTTGGTGGCGTTACAGAAAATGGTATTAGAGACGAACACTCACGTGGAAACTTTTATCAAAACGTTTTGAAAATGTTTAAAGACCTTCAAAAGTCCAACACTCCAAGCGACCGTAACTCCTCGAGGTATGTCAAGGTGAAAAACACGTATTTTTCGTGAGAATCAGGTATGATGTTTGAATTCAATAGAACTCAAAGAACGATTGTACTAAACTGACCCTCTAGATAAAATAATTATCACAAATGGCACGTCGTGGGGTTAGGAGGATCGTGAACGACGCTCAAGCTCCGCTGTGAACCAGCAGGAAGACAGGAACACCGCTGAAACCGTTCCAGCCGGAAACCAACCACCGTTCATTAACCAGAATGAACAGGAGGCATAAAACCAGAACAACGGGGGAATGGATCTGGCTTTCATTCAGAATCTCGCCCAGGCCATTGCAATGGGGATCGCTCAGGTCAATCGAGCGGAGCGGGTACCAGTCATTAACGTAGAAGGGAATGCCGGGAAGGACCGATGGCTGGGAGAGATGCTGAAGGATAGACCACTATTATTCGACGGTTCAGGAGATAAGCACGTAGATGACTGGATCTTCGAAATGGAGACTGCTTTCGAGGTAATCGGTTGCCCAGGGAATCGAAAGGTACCGCTGGGGATCAACCAGCATCGCGACACTGCAGCCCGATGGTGGAGGACCTATAATCCGGAGGGCAGGGTAGTCGGGTGGACCGAGTTCTCTAAACTGTTGAGAGATAAGTACTGCCCCATGTCAGCTTAAACTGCTCATGCATGGAGTTTCTTCACTGATGGACCACAGAACTTGCCGGTTCAAGAGATCATTCGAGCCTCTAGAACCGAACTAAGCTATGTATCTCAAATGGTTCCATCTGAAGATCAGCAAATCTGTCACCTTGCGCAACGGTTGCCATAAGACGTTCAATGCTACGCCGCTAGATTTCACTGCATAACTCTGAGGGCATATGAGAATGTGGTCACGGCGTATGCCGGCAATGTTGTTCTTTCTAACACCGGGCATAATCAGAAAAAGCAGAAGACGTTTAACCAGTCTGGGAGCACCAGTAGAATGAACTCGGGAACTGGGTTCTCCTCTAAATCAGCAGTTTCGTACCAACAGAAGGGCACATCTGACCGGTCCCTCCGCCGGAGCTCTTTCAATTGTGGCATAGCTGGACATACCATGAGTCAGTGTCGTAAGGTAGGTACAAAGTGTTTTTCGTGCAGGAAAAGTGGGCACATGTCTCGCTACTGTTCGCGGGTCAATTCTACACCAAATCTAGCTACTCAGAGTCACCAAGGTTCGGTACAGACATCCAAGGCACCCGCCGTGTCCGATTATCGATCTCTACCTTACCAAACCCCTCCATATGGTGCCAGAAGAGGACGTGGGCACGGGGGAGGCACTGCACCCTCCTTGGGGACACTGCCATCCCACGTGGTCGAATTGAGGGCCACTGATGACTAGACTGCACCTGCTGTCTCAGGTACACTTCTTATTAATTCCCAGCCTATTCATATACTATTTGATACTGGAGCGACGCACTTGTTTATATCTGTGGAATGTGTTAATCGTTTGAAACTTCCTTGTGTACCTTGTGAATCTTTTACTGTTAAGCTACCCGAGGGTAGCTGGGTTGGGGGTAATTTGGAAGTTCGAAACTGCCTGATCTGCATCGATGATCAGGGCTGGACAGCGAATCTCATGGTTTTTCCACTTCAGAACGAAGATGTTATTTTGGGTATGGACTGGATGATGATGCACAGGACCATTTCCATTATGACTCGTGACGCTGCCACTCACATAATCAGGGGTCGAGAACACTTCAGTACTAAAGGGTCCCTCAGCCTCCTTACATTGGGAATATCTTGTGATGCTTGAGAAATGTATTACTGGTGTTATGTTCTTTAGGAGGATGCATCACAGCTATCGGTTGATAACATTCCCACGGTGAACGAATTTCCAGACGTTTCCCCGATGAATTACCAGGGTTGCCGCCACGACGGGAGGTTGATCTCTCGATCGAACTTGAGCCGGGAACGATGCCTATCTCCAAGTCACCATACAGGATGGCACCAGCTGAAATGATGGAATTAAAGTTACAACTCGAAGAATTGCTAAAGAAGGGACTGATCCATCCGAGTACTTCACCATGGGGTGCGCCAGTCCTTTTTGTGAAGAAAAAGGACAACTCCCTGCGTATGTGTATCGATTACAGAGAGCTAAACAAGGTCACTATCAAGAACCGTTACCCACTTCCGAGGACTGATGATTTACTGGATCAACTACAGTGGGCGACTGTGTTCTCAAAAATCGATTTACGGTCCGGATATCACCAATTGAGGATTCGAGAGGAGGATATTCCCAAGACCGTATTTCGATCAAGATATGGACACTATGAGTACATGGTGGTGTAGTTCGGCCTGACTAATGCCCCAACCATTTTTATGGAATTAATGAACAAGGTTCTGACAGATTTTCTCGATAAGTGTGTGGTGGTTTTTATTGACGACATTTTAATTTATTCCTAGAACCGACAGGAGCATGAGGGACAGTCACCCCGAGTTATTTTCTTAGTTTCGGGATGAAACTATTTTAAGGAGGGTGGTATGTAATACCACGAGTATTACATGCTGTTTCATATTGAATACCTCGTTTTTCTATATTTGATTAAATAAATGTGCTCCATTGCGATGAATGTACTTTTATACGTTATGTTCAGACCGTACTGTCACATATAAAAGCTTGTCCACTTATTGTTTTTGTGATGTAATTGTATGATGTTGATGATATGTCGGTGACATACCTTTATGTCGTTGAGCAATTATCGGTGCGAATATGAGAGTGGCCAATGTCTTGTTCCCTGAGAAATTGCTGGACGAGTCTAAAGGGAAGTCGCGCTTTAAGGATTAAATGTAATAATAACTTAGTGAACACCAGAACCTTACGTATGTTATGCGCTAAGCATTACGTACGCTAAGTATCATGGCATTACATACGCTAAGGATTAGGCCTTACGTACGTAGCGCAGTCTTCAGTCTTCGGATGAGAATCTTGATCCGCTTGGTCAGGACAACTTTCGGCGTGACAGCGATAGGTAATTCAACTGGTGCTACATACGTTAACTGAGCCAGCATTACGTACGTAATGATCGGTGTTATTTCGGGCAGTAAGCTCTGAGCTTTCTTTACGTACGTTAACCATTTGACATAACGTACGTAACAAGGCTTACGTACGTAAAGCTTAAGGCCTAACGTGCATAAAGCCATCCTGGTTTTATAAAATAACACCTTTCCTTTTCATTCTCCCGATCCAAAATCACTTCCTCTCTCTCATATACCATCTCCGAGCCTCCCTAATCCGATTTTAGCCTCCCTAATAGAGTGTTATCGTAGTAGAGTGGGTTGATCAAGTTGCGAAGAAGGCTTTGAGGGTGTTGTCCTTCAATTCTTCATCGTTCCTTGTTGTTCTTCCTCGCCCTCATTAAGTAAGGTGAGTTTATCTAACCTTTGAATCTATTTCGGTGTTGATAGTTAAGATTTCGGTGTAATATCTGCGATTTCGATTTTCGATAATTTTTTTTTGGCAGGAGTCCATTTTAACAGCTCGGTTCTGACCGTTTCGTCATTCTGAGAATTATTAATTCTGCACTTTTTGACATCCGAGTTCGTTTCGGTGTTGTTTTGTTGAGTTCCGTGCTTCTTAGCGACTTTTCCACACTTGAGTTTGATTCTTGCGAATCTCGTTCTAAACTGTTGTTTCGAGTTTCCGGTAAGTCCGTTTAACTTTGTTAGATGTGTTGTGAACTTCGATTTGGTTATTCGATCACTTATCGTGATTTTCGGGCGTTTTGGGCCATTTTGTAATTTCCTAAAGTTTTGGGTATCCACATTCGTATTTGTTGTCTTGACCCTTTTCATGGTCGCATGTGTACTTGATTGTAGCTCAAGCTCTTAGTATGATCTTATTCTGGAGCTTTCTGTGCGTACCTTGAACTTGCTATTTCGATCGGAGGGGTCCGTTGTTGTAACCAGCTTTGAGAGCACTACTGCTATAGTTCTGGGTGCATTAACGCACGCTAAGGGATCTCCTAGCACACGCTATCGAGCAGCAGGGTCAGAGGTTAGTAGTTGGATTCAGGCCCGTTAGCGCACGTTACGGTTTTGGTAGCGCACGCTAACTGGTAGATCGAGGCAGTCCATAAGCTATTGGACTGGGTCTGGGGGTCTCGTTAGCGCATGCTAAACTATTGTGGTTAGCGCACACTAACTGTACATTTGGCAGAACATTTGTTCTGATGCTACGTATTGTCGGGTCGATTAGTGTTCTTGGCCGTTTTAGGGGAAACACTTGAACTTTCGTAGTTTGTTCCTTTAATTCAGCGGCTTTGGGTCGTACTATGGAATTCATTTTCATTGTGGTTGTTGTCGTTCGTAGTTTATTGTCACGGGTTAGCGTTCGATGGAGTTGGCAGCTTCATAGTCGGTTCGTGCCATCCTACTTCGGTCGATTCTCCGCGTTCGTGGTTATTCGAGGCAAGTACCTTGTTCATACATTCTTGCTTGGTGAATATGATGATTGGTGATCGTCTTGGTATGTTTTTTTGGTTGTTTGAAATGAACTTTCAAAAGATCCGATTTAGCCTCGTTTAAGGCTCACTTTCAAAACGCGTGTATTTTCCGAATGGTGTGTTTCGTGAATGGTTAAGTGAACCCTATGAATACGCTTGGCGTTGTTGTTGTGCTTTGATAATATATACATATATTATCTCATTTCGGTGCGTTGTGATTTGACAATTGTGTCGTACTATGTGTTTGTTGCCTTTTGGGTGAATCGTTTGGATATCTTTGGCGTACTGTGTTATGCGTATGAATGTGTGAATATGGGCGGGGTCTACGGTGACACATGTCATGTGATCATGTGGTCAGGATGAAACAAGTGATTGATCCAACCGTGAGAGCCTCAGTATACCTACGGTGACACATGGCTTGTGACCATGTGGTCAGGAGACAACAAGTGATTGATCCAACCGTGAGATGACGTGGCAAGTGATCACGGTGGTATGAGAAAACCTACGGTGACACATGACTTGTGATCATGTGGTCAGGATACAACAAGAGATTGATCCAACCGTGAGATGATGTGGCATGTGTTCACGGTGTTATGTATATGATTTTTTGGACGTGTTTTTCCAGGTCGAGTACCTTGGATGTGTTGCCGAGATTTCATATCTTGGGTGGTATGTTTGTTGACTTTATGTCCGTCGAGGACACGTGACGTGGGTTTTGAACCATGTGAATTGTTATTGATTTTTATTTGAGAAAGCAAATCTTTAGGTTGTGACCCCCTGTTGGTTTTGGAAAGAGAATGATTCGATAAATCCTAAATTATTTTCCGTTAAAACTCTCGAGGGCATTTTAAACCATTTTACAAACTGTTCTCGCGATTTGTGATCTTTCGAATTTGGAAAGTTTTACTCAAACTCTTGCCTCGGGAAGTATTTTTCGTTATGTTTGAATCTTTGAGGATTCCTTATTATTATTATTCTTGGAATATGATTTGTATAACTCGTATTTGCACTTTGTACTTGTACTAGCAAAATAGTGGAATTTTGCTAACCCCTGAGTAATCGGGGAGTGGATGTCTGTATTGCATTCAGGTTTAGGGGAGCATAACACAGGGTCGGCATGAAGGATGATGAAAGATGATCGATACTAATCACATGAGGACCCACACGATGTCGTATTAGTTTGGTTGTACTTTATTTGCGCTGAAGTATTCTTCCCGTTGTACGGGAGTGTGTTGTGTTTTGACCCCTACGTGGGCATGTATTGAGATTGAGTTGTATGTATTAATTGAAAGACCAAATCGGTCTACTGAGTCATTTTTAGCCTTTGAGGCGATGTTGAGATGTTTGATTTTAGTTACCAGCGTGGTAGATCCTTGAGGAAAGGGTCTACGACGTGTAATATCATTGAGTGGATTTGGGGTGTTACATAAATGGTATCGGAGCTTAGGTTGTGGAAACCTAGGCTGTCGGGTCAAGTGGTGTCTGTTGAGTTCTGTCTCATCAAATTTTGTCTGACTAAGTCGTGTAGCGATGCATCGTCTGAGTTTGTTGGTCGTGATTAGTATCGTGGGGCGATCATCATCTTCGTGCGACCTGTGGATGTAAGTCTCCCTTCCTTGTGTTATGCCTCGTGTGACACGAGCTACTTGTATGATTAGTTGTTGAGTGATGGAATCTTTATGTACATTCTTGGTTTCGTGATGCGTGGTTATTCGGCTCTCATATTTTATTTATATGAGGACTGGTGTCGCTGCTAATGTATTTTGGCTGTTGACTTCGTCCGCTGCGCGTGTATTTCAAATTGATTTGCTCGCTTTGCAAGTACTCTCGGAAACTTTTATGCTTAACATGAAATGATGATGTATTTGTGTGTACTTTGCTCATCTCGGGAGGGTCCGACAGGGCCTCGAGGGAATCCAGCGGTTTAGCCCCGGATTCACGAGTTTGATTCCCTAGCCAGCTCGGGAGGGTCCTTAGAGGCTTCGAGTGGGATCAGTGGCTTTACCCCGGTCCTAGGCGATGCCTGTGCGTGATTTGTTTTATGATATGGCTAGCTCGGGAGGGTCCTTATGTAACACCCCAAACTAGGCGGATATTACAGTGCCATGGACCCCCGACTGGGACCCACTAGGCGAATGAAAACTGATGAATTACATAGGGTAAATGTAGTACCAAACCACATTACAACAATAATTACTCTGATGAGGAGTTTCATACAACACATCCAGGATATTTCAGAATACATGTATATTTTATATGGAGATAAAATATACAACACTAAGTGAAATGAGTATTCGAACGGAATGTCTGCAGCGGAATAAATGAAAGAAACATAAATGACTGAAAAGACTGGGGCCCCCTTCTAGTATCATTGGGACTCCTCGCCGTCAACGTGCTCTCCCTGTACCTTTGCCTTGCCATGACCTGAGAAACAATATCCCCAAACGGGGTCGATTATCTGAACAACAATCCTCAAGAGTTGAATAAACACAATCATATATATGTGTAGTATAAACCACAAGTTCGATCAAAATGAATCGGTTAGATTATAACCCAATCTTGTTGAAAACATACGAAATCAAACATGCTGTATGAATCAACTAACAGTACGGCTCAAAGGGTGGCGCCACACTACGCCCGGGATGGAAATGTGTCCGTGCACAAGCCACCAACGAGTATCGATCGAATACACGTGTGGTCTTGTACCTAATCAGTCTCACGAAGCAATCGACTCGTGTGCACAGTGTAATATCCGCAATTTTCGATTTTCGGTAAATTTCTTTTTTTCGGCGGAAGTCCGTTTTGATGACTCGCTCATGATCGTTTTGTCATTCCGATAATGATTAATTCTGCACTTTTTGTCATCCGAGCTCGTTTCGGTGTCGTTTTGTTGAGTTCCGTGCTTTTTAGCGGTTTTTCCGCACTTGAGTTCGATTCTTGCGAATCTCGTCCGAAACTGTTGTTTCGACTTTCTTGTAAGTTCATTTAATGTTATTATTCATGTTGTGAGCTTTGGATTGGTGTTTCGATCACGTATCGTGATTTTCGGGCGTTTTGGGCCATTTTCGTAATTTCCCAAAGTTTGGGGTAATTACTTTCTGTTGTCGAATTTCGAGCCTTCGTGTGGTCGGAATCGTGTGTTCTCTTACTGATCGGATTCGTCTTTGCGAGTACTTCGTAACCGTATCTTCGATTCGTACTCAGGTTCGGGTTTCGGGGTCGTTCGGGCCGTCGGAGTTGGTCCCGGCCGAGTCATGGCCGGGCATCTTTGAGCCGCCACTGGCCGAGTAACGTGCGGTAGTGATCGGCAGTTACGTACGTAAGGCCGGTTACGTACGTAAGGCCCTGGCCGGTAACGTACGTAACGCTTCCGGCATTTCCAGGCAGTGCGTTCGGCCATGGCCGGTTACGTACGTAACCCGGCCGGCAGTCGGCCTATTTAAGGCCTGGCAGCGTATTTCTCAGCCATTTCTCACTCGTTCTTCTTCCCTTCCGAGGCTGAGGTTGTGCTAAGCATGGAGGAATGTTGTTATACAATTAATCCATGAAGTTTTGAGGTTCATATCATCAATCATCCATCCAATAACATCCTCCGATCTACCGAATCAGGTCAGATTTCCTAGAAATCTAGTTTTGGGGAATTTGGGTATTTTGGTTGTTTTCGGCCGATTAATCCGATTTAACTTAGGATTATGATGGATTGATGATTATTTAGATGTTTTATATCTTTTCCCTTGTTATTCCATGGTTGGATCGTATCGATTCGTTGTTTTGGTCGAGTTCTTGATCGACGCCTTGAAGGTGTCCGGTAGAATGTCATAGAGGGGTTTTCGGGCGTTCTACGATTATCCTTCCTCGTATGATTGTTGATTTATGGATTATATGTTGTTAGGGTCGAGTTTCTTGCGAAGAAACCAAATTGAACCCTTCCGTTCGTTGTCGTTTTCCTTTTCGAAAACATCGGGCGTTTCGAAGCTTTCCGGTTGAGCCGTCTTCGTCGGGATACTTGCGTGCCGATTTTGAGGCAAGTACCTTGTCCATAAAATTCTTGTTTTGTAGATATGATAATTGGTGATCGTCTAAATGTGTTTGTGTGGTCGTTTGAATTGAACTTTCAAAAGATTTGATTAGCCTTGTTAAAGGCCCTCTTCCAAAACGCGTGTGTTTTGTGAATGGTGTGGTTTGCGAACTATGTGAATTCTATGGATATGTTTGGTGTTGAGGTTGCACTTGGTATTGCGTGTGGACGTATATGGTTTCTTTTCGGTGCGTTATGGTTTGACGTGGTGTTTTGCTAAGTGTTGTTGGCATTAACTCATGATTTGACATATTTCTGATTGTGGCAAATGTGAAACCCTTGTCGTTGTGAACTCTATGCATTGATGATTTGACCACAAGGTTATCAATTCGGGTAGGTCTGGAGAGGGCTCCGAGAATCGTCACTTGCGAGTGCGATGTCACGATAACTTGTGGGTATATTCGATTGATGTTTACCGAGTAGGGACCCGTGAGGCCTCCGGCGGCGCGTTACTTGCGAGTACGGCCATTTGATATGATTTGAACATAAGGTTATCTAATCGGGTAGGTCTGGAGAGGGCTCCGAGAATCGGTACTTGCGAGTACGATGTCAAGATAACTTATGGTTGTGATATGTTGTGAATTGTTTCGCTAGCCAGCTCGGGATGGTCCTTCGAGGCCTCGGGTGGGATGTCTGTGGTAGCATCCCGGTCCTAGGCGATGCACATGCGTGATTACGTTTCGTTGATTTTATGTCCGTTGAGGGCACGTGATGTTGGGCTCTGGCCCTGTGAATTGTTGTCGGTTTTCTATTTGCGAAAATAAAACCTTTGGGCTGTGACCCTGTTGATTTTGGAAAGAGAAGGATTTGATAATCCTAATTTGTTTTCTATTAAAACTCCCGAGGGTATTTTAAACCATTTTGCAAACCATTCTCGTTATTTGTGATCTTTCGGATTTGGAAAGTTTTAATCAAATTCTTGCCTCGGGAAGTATTCGTTTCGTGGTATTCTAATCTTTAAGGATTCCTGGTTATTGTGATTCGTGGAACTTGAATTATATGGCTCGTATTTGCACTTTGTATTTGCACTAGCAAAACAGCGGAGTTTTGCTAACCCCCGAGTATTCGGGGGGTGGGTGTCTGTATTGCATTCAGGTTTTGGAGCAGAGCACAGGGTCGGCATGAAGGATGATGAAAGATGAACGATACTAATCACACGAGGACCCGTTGATGTCGTATTGGTTTAGTTGTATTTTATTTCCGCTGCAGTATTTTTTTCCCGTTGTACGGGAGCATTTTGTATTCGACCCCTGCGTGGGCATGTATTGTAATTAAGTTGTATGTATTTATTGAAAGGCCAAATCGGTCTATTGAGTCTTTTTAGCCTTAAAGGCATTGTCGAGTTGTTCGATTGTTGTTACTAGCCTGGTAGATCCTTGAGGAAAGGGTCTACGGCGTGTAATATCCCTGAGTGGATTGGGGGTGTTACATAAATGGTATCAGAGCATAGGTTGTGGAAACCTAGGCTGTCGGGTCAGTGGTGTCTGTTGAGTTTTGTCTCGTCGGATTTTATCTGACTGAGTCGTGTCGCGACGCGTCGTCTGAGTTGGTTGGTCGTGATTAGTATCGTGGGCGATCATCATCTTCGTGCGACCTGTGGATGTAAGTCTCCCTTCTTTGTGTTGTGCCTCGTGTGACACGAGCTATTTTTATGATTATGAGTTAATTGACGGAATCCTCTTATGGATTTTGATTTCGTGATATGTGATTATTTGACTCCCATTTTTCGTTCATATGAGGAATAGTGTTGTTGTCTTGTGCATGTTTGACTTTATTTCTTTTATCCGCTGCGTGAGTTCTTTTGTAATGGCTTTCGGTATTTTACCGACTGAGTTTTATTTCGAAAACCAATTCCCTTAACCGAGTTTTTGGCATTATGGCCTTGATCATTTTGGCGAAATTCTTATGACGGAATTTAGTATTTTGTAAATGGATTTTGTGAGTTTTTGAAATATTACCGTCATCGGCCTTTTTGGTAGTTCATAAAAGGTTTTTAGCCTGGTGGGTTCCGGCGCGGGACCCACGGCGCTATATTGTTCCTTGTAATTACCTGAAATTTTTGGGCATTCTAGCCCATTGAATTATTTTTGAAAACCTTGAGTATCTTAGAAAACTAAAATTCGAGACGTACTTTTAAAACGAATTATTTTCTCGCAGTACTTTCAAGGTGCCTTCTAGTGCCGCAATATGTTTCAAAATTATTCCAATTGAGGACCAAAATATTTTGAGATATTTTCAATTATTTTTAGAAATGCAGTTGCTTAGACCCAAGTGTCGAATATTCTGAAAGTTTTCATTGAAAGAAAGGTGTCCTCATTTTTGTTCAAACGCAAGATGATTTTCAAAGTCTCAAAAATGATGTTTGTTTAACTTTTTGTAAAATGATACTCAAGATCAACTGGTGTTTCCAAACTGTCTTCAAAAGGTGGTTTTCGTTTTAAAACCCATCATTTCCTGCTTTTGGTCGGAGAAAGTGTGTATGATGTTTGTATTATTGTTAGGGTGTTAGCCTCCGAATTGTGATTGAATTGGTGGTGTGCACGTTGAGTCGTTCGCCACGCATATGTTTTGTTAGCCCTCTGTGAGAGGTGTGTTTACTGTTTATCGCCTCGTGGTGATTTGCGTGTTGTCGCACTAGTGTGAGTTGTTAAAGCTTGGATTTTTGTGCGTTATACACATGGGTGATTATTTCATGATGATTGTGATTGTGTGCTGGCTATCGTTCGGGATGTTGTAATCGTCGAACGATGCCGTTGTTGTTGTGATTTTTGTATGCGTTGATATGTTATGCTGAGTTGGCATCTCCGGTATGTTGTTTTGCGGTGTTTTGTTCCATTGTATCGAGCATTTGTATTTTCGGTATGCCGAGCCGAGACGTTTCAACCGTGATGTGCCGGGGCATGCACGTGTATATTGTCCTTCTCGTCGGTAACACATTTCAAGTGTGGACTCGATGGACACCGAATTCAATTTTGCGAATTGGCTACCGAGACTTTCGGAGTTCGCGCTCCAGCGCAGTTATCAGAATCGGCTTTGAGAGGCCTTTGAAGGATGTTTCTGTCGGTTGCTTGTTGTGTTGTCGCCTTGATTTCGTTGTTGTGAGTTTCGGGGACGACACTTCTCTTAGAAGAGGTCGAATATAATACCCGTATTATATTTGGCTCCTGCATTTTCTCTTTCTCAATTCTATCGGCTCGCTCGTGTTCGTTGATACTTTCTGAACTTGTCTTGTATTTCGGTTTCATCATTCGAACGAGCTGTGATCTTGTTTTGGGTCGATCTGGTTATCGCTGTAACTTTTCCGAGTTCGGTTTGATTCTTGTGAACCTTGTTCGGAAGTAACATCTTTTGGTTCTACTAGTTCTTTTATTCGAAGTGGATCAGATTTTGAACTTCTATATTTTCGACTCTGTCGACTCATTTTTGTTCGTTAACATTTTCTGAGCTTGCCCTATCCCTTTCTTTTATTGATCGAACGAGTGTGGTGTTTTGAAATTACTCGTTTGTCGTTGTGACTTTTCAATTGCTATTCCCTTTCCTATGGATCTTATGCGAATCACATCTTGTTGCTTTTACCGGATCATATATTGTCTCGAGCCGAGACGTGAACTGAGTTGTTGTTTGAATTTTATTGTTCTTCGTGATTCGAACATGATTGTTCGATTTTTGTTGTCTCGACCGTTGTGGTTCGATCGTTTGATTGTTCGGTTTTTGTTGATCTCATTTCGTGATTGTTGAGCGTTCAGACTCCTTCCTAATTTCCTTATATTCGGGAAATTTGTCTCATTTTCGATCTTCCAACCCTTGGGCGGTGGAATTCCGTATTTCTTCAGCGATTGGCTCGCGTTTTGATTGATGTACCGTTGGGGTGGTCAATCATATTGATTTTCGTTCGTTGTGTTTTGTGATTGTTCGGATAATCGACTTGGTTGTATTATCTGTTTGATGACGCTTGTCACTTGTTGGTTTTATTATTTCTCTATCGGTGGCGTTGTGTTGGTCGTCGTGGAGCGTGTTTTCACGCCGTATGTTCCTTTGCATTTCTTGCAGCGTTTCGCCGTCGGGCGCGAGTTTTTGGTTTTTGGGTATCTCGTCGAGTTTTCCTGACAGTGGATATTGCTTCTCCCTACTTATTTTAAGTTTCGGGACGAAACTTCTTTTAAGGAGGGTAGAATGTAATATCCGCAATTTTCGATTTTCGGTAAATTTCTTTTTTTCGGCGGAAGTCCGTTTTGATGACTCGCTCATGATCGCTTTGTCATTCCGAGAATGATTAATTCTGCACTTTTTGTCATCCGAGCTCGTTTCGGTGTCGTTTTGTTGAGTTCCGTGCTTTTTAGCGGTTTTTCCGCACTTGAGTTCGATTCTTGCGAATCTCGTCCGAAACTGTTGTTTCGACTTTCTCGTAAGTTCATTTAATGTTATTATTCATGTTGCGAGCTTTGGATTGGTGTTTCGATCACGTATCGTGATTTTCGGGCGTTTTGGGCCATTTTCGTAATTTCCCAAAGTTTGGGGTAATTACTTTCCGTTGTCGAATTTCGAGCCTTCGGGTGGTCGGAATCGTATGTTCTCTTAGTGCTCGGATTCGTATTTGCGAGTACTTCGTAACCGTATCTTCGATTCGTACTCAGGTTCGGGTTTCGGGGTCGTTCGGGCCGTCGGAGTTGGTCCCAGCCGAGTCATGGCCGGGCATCTTTGGGGCGAGCCCGACCTCGCCGAGTAACGTGCGGTAGTGATCGGCGATTCGTACGTAAGGCGATTACGTACGTATGGCCCTGGCCGTGCGTCATGCGCTTCCGCATTTCAGGCAATCCGTTCGGCCATGGCCAGATTCGTCGTAACGTGGCCGATCGGCTTTATTTAAGGCACAGCGGCGTATTTCTCGGCCATTTCTCACTCGTTCTTCTTCCCTTAGAGGCCGAGGTTGTGCTAAGCATGGAGGAATGTTGTTATACAATTAATCCATGAAGTTTTGAGGTTCATATCATCAATCATCCATCGATAACATCCTCCGATCTACCGATCGTCGATTTCCTAGAAATCTAGTTTTGGGGAATTTGGGTATTTTGGTTGTTTTCGTCCGATTAATCCGATTTAACTTAGGATTATGATGGATTGATGATTATTTAGATGTTTTATATCTTTTCCCTTGTTATTCCATGGTTGGATCGTATCGATTCGTTGTTTTGGTCGAGTTCTTGATCGACGCCTTGAAGGTGTCCGGCAGAATGTCATAGAGGGGTTTTCGGGCGTTCTACGATTATCCTTCCTCGTATGATTGTTGATTTATGGATTATATGTTGTTAGGGTCGAGTTTCTTGCGAAGAAACCAAGTTGAACCCTTCCGTTCGTTGTCGTTTTCCTTTTCGAAAACATCGGGCGTTCAAGCTTTCCGGTTGAGCCGTCTTCGTCGGGATACTTGCGTGCCGATTTTGAGGCAAGTACCTTGTCCATATAATTCTTGTTTTGTGGATATGATAATTGGTGATCGTCTAAATGTGTTTGTGTGGTCGTTTGAATTGAACTTTCAAAAGATTTGATTAGCCTTGTTAAAGGCCCTCTTTCAAAACGTGTGTTTTGTGAATGGTGTGGTTTGCGAACTATGTGAATTCTATGGATATGTTTGGTGTTGAGGTTGCACTTGGTATTGCGTGTGGACGTATATGGTTTCTTTTCGGTGCGTTATGGTTTGACGTGGTGTTTTGCTAAGTGTTGTTGGCATTAACTCATGATTTGACATATTTGTGATTGTGGCAAATGTGAAACCCTTGTCGTTGTGAACTCTATGCATTGATGATTTGACCACAAGGTTATCAATTCGGGTAGGTCTGGAGAGGGCTCCGAGAATCGTCACTTGCGAGTGCGATGTCACGATAACTTGTGGGTATATTCGATTGATGTTTACCGAGTAGGGACCCGTGAGGCCTCCGGCGGCGCGTTACTTGCGAGTATGGCCATTTGATATGATTTGACCATAAGGTTATCTAATCGGGTAGGTCTGGAGAGGGCTCCGAGAATCGGTACTTGCGAGTACGATGTCAAGATAACTTATGGTTGTGATATGTTGTGAATTGTTTCGCTAGCCAGCTCGGGAGGGTCCTTCGAGGCCTCGGGTGGGATGTCTGTGGTAGCGTCCCGGTCCTAGGCGATGCACGTGCGTGATTACGTTTCGTTGATTTTATGTCCGTTGAGGGCACGTGATGTTGGGCTCTGGCCCTGTGAATTGTTGTCGGTTTTCTATTTGCGAAAATAAAACCTTTGGGCTGTGACCCTGTTGATTTTGGAAAGAGAAGGATTTGATAATCCTAATTTGTTTTCTATTAAAACTCCCGAGGGTATTTTAAACCATTTTGCAAACCATTCTCGTTATTTGTGATCTTTCGGATTTGGAAAGTTTTACTCAAATTCTTGCCTCGAGAAGTACTCGTTTCGTGGTATTCTAATCTTTAAGGATTCCTGGTCATTGTGATTCGTGGAACTTGAATTATATGGCTCGTATTTGCACTTTGTATTTGCACTAGCAAAACAGTGGAGTTTTGCTAACCCCCGAGTATTCGGGGGGTGGGTGTCTGTATTGCATTCAGGTTTTGGAGCAGAGCACAGGGTCGGCATGAAGGATGATGAAAGATGAACGATACTAATCACACGAGGACCCGTTGATGTCGTATTGGTTTAGTTGTATTTTATTTCCGCTGCAGTATTTTTTTTCCCGTTGTACGGGAGCATTTTGTATTCGACCCCTGCGTGGGCATGTATTGTAATTAAGTTGTATGTATTTATTGAAAGGCCAAATCGGTCTATTGAGTCTTTTTAGCCTTAAAGGCATTGTCGAGTTGTTCGATTGTTGTTACCAGCCTGGTAGATCCTTGAGGAAAGGGTCTACGGCGTGTAATATCCACAGTGGATTGGGGGTGTTACATAAATGGTATCAGAGCTTAGGTTGTGGAAACCTAGGCTGTCGGGTCAGTGGTGTCTGTTGAGTTTTGTCTCGTCGGATTTTATCTGACTGAGTCGTGTCGCGACGCGTCGTCTGAGTTGGTTGGTCGTGATTAGTATCGTGGGCGATCATCATCTTCGTGCGACCTGTGGATGTAAGTCTCCCTTCTTTGTGTTGTGCCTCGTGTGACACGAGCTATTTTTATGATTATGAGTTAATTGACGGAATCCTCTTATGGATTTTGATTTCGTGATATGTGATTATTTGACTCCCATTTTTCGTTCATATGAGGAGTAGTGTTGCTGTCTTGTGCATGTTTGACTTTATTTCTTTTATCCGCTGCGTGAGTTCTTTTGTAATGGCTTTCGGTATTTTACCGACTGAGTTTTATTTCGAAAACCAATTCCCTTAACCGAGTTTTTGGCATTATGGCCTTGATCATTTTGGCGAAATTCTTATGACGGAATTTAGTATTTTGTAAATGGATTTTGTGAGTTTTTGAAATATTACCGTCATCGGCCTTTTTGGTAGTTCATAAAAGGTTTTTAGCCTGGTGGGTTCCGGCGCGGGACCCACGGCGCTATATTGTTCCTTGTAATTACCTGAAATTTTTGGGCATTCTAGCCCATTGAATTATTTTTGAAAACCTTGAGTATCTTAGAAAACTAAAATTCGAGACGTACTTTTAAAACGAATTATTTTCTCATGATACTTTCAAGGTGCCTTCTAGTGCCGCAATATGTTTCAAAATTATTCCAATTGAGGACCAAAATATTTTGAGATATTTTCAACTATTTTTAGAAATGCAGTTGCTTAGACCCAAGTGTCGAATATTCTGAAAGTTTTCATTGAAAGAAAGGTGTCCTCATTTTTGTTCAAACGCAAGATGATTTTCAAAGTCTCAAAAATGATGTTTGTTCAACTTTTTGTAAAATGATACTCAAGATCAACTGGTGTTTCCAAACTGTCTTCAAAAGGTGGTTTTCGTTTTAAAACCCATCATTTCCTGCTTTTGGTCGGAGAAAGTGTGTATGATGTTTGTATTATTGTTAGGGTGTTAGCCTCCGAATTGTGATTGAATTGGTGGTGTGAACGTTGAGTCGTTCGCCACGCATATGTTTTGTTAGCCCTCTGTGAGAGGTGTGAACTGGTGTTTACTGTTTATCGCCTCGTGGTGATTTGCGTGTTGTCGCACTAGTGTGAGTTGTTAAAGCTTGGATTTTTGTGCGTTATACACATGGGTGATTATTTCATGATGTTTGTGATTGTGTGCTGGCTATCGTTCGGGATGTTGTAATCGTCGAACGATGCCGTTGTTGTTGTGATTTTTGTATGCGTTGATATGTTATGCTGAGTTGGCATCTGCGGTATGTTGTTTTGCGGTGTTTTGTTCCATTGTATCGAGCATTTATATTTTCGGTATGCCGAGCCGAGACGTTTCAACCGTGATGTGCCGGGGCATGCACGTGTATATTGTCCTTCTCGTCGGTAACACATTTCAAGTGTGGACTCGATGGACACCGAATTCAATTTTGCGAATTGGCTACCGAGACTTTCGGAGTTCGCGCTCCAGCGCAGTTATCAGAATCGGCTTTGAGAGGCCTTTGAAGGATGTTTCTGTCGGTTGCTTGTTGTGTTGTCACCTTGATTTCGTTGTTGTGAGTTTCGGGGACGACACTTCTCTTAGAAGAGGTCGAATATAATACCCGTATTATATTTGGATCCTGCATTTTCTCTTTCTCAATTCTATCGGCTCGCTCGTGTTCGTTGATACTTTCTGAACTTGTCTTGTATTTCGGTTTCATCATTCGAACGAGCTGTGATCTTGTTTTGGGTCGATCTGGTTATCGCTGTAACTTTTCCGAGTTCGGTTCGATTCTTGTGAACCTTGTTCGGAAGTAACATCTTTTGGTTCTACTAGTTCTTTTATTCGAAGTGGATCAGATTTTGAACTTCTATATTTTCGACTCTGTCGACTCGTTTTTGTTCGTTAACATTTTCTGAGCTTGCCCTATCCCTTTCTTTTATTGATCGAACGAGTGTGGTGTTTTGAAATTACTCGTTTGTCGTTGTGACTTTTCAATTGCTATTCCCTTTCCTATGGATCTTATGCGAATCACATCTTGTTGCTTTTACCGGATCATATATTGTCTCGAGCCGAGACGTGAACCTGAGAGTTGTTGTTTGAATTTTATTGTTCTTCGTGATTCGAACATGATTGTTCGATTTTTGTTGTCTCGACCGTTGTGGTTCGATCGTTTGATTGTTCGGTTTTTATTGATCTCGTTTCGTGATTGTTGAGCGTTCAGACTCCTTCCTAATTTCCTTATATTCGGGAAATTTGTCTCATTTTCGATCTTCCAACCCTTGGGCGGTGGAATTCCGTATTTCTTCAGCGATTGACTCGCGTTTTGATTGATGTACCGTTGGGGTGGTCAATCATATTGATTTTCGTTCGTTGTGTTTTGTGATTGTTCGGATAATCGACTTGGTTGTATTATCTGTTTGATGACGCTTGTCACTTGTTGGTTTTATTATTTCTCTATCGGTGGCGTTGTGTTGGTCGTCGTGGAGCGTGTTTTCACGCCGTATGTTCCTTTGCATTTCTTGCAGCGTTTCGCCGTCGGGCGCGAGTTTTCGGTTTTTGGGTATCTCGTCGAGTTTTCCTGACAGTGGATATTGCTTCTCCCTACTTATTTTAAGTTTCGGGACGAAACTTCTTTTAAGGAGGGTAGAATGTAATATCCGCAATTTTCGATTTTCGGTAAATTTCTTTTTTTCGGCGGAAGTCCGTTTTGATGACTCGCTAATGATCGTTTCGTCATTCCGAGAATGATTAATTCTGCACTTTTTGTCATCCGAGCTCGTTTCGGTGTCGTTTTGTTGAGTTCCGTGCTTTTTAGCGGTTTTTCCGCACTTGAGTTCGATTCTTGCGAATCTCGTCCGAAACTGTTGTTTCGACTTTCTCGTAAGTTCATTTAATGTTATTATTCATGTTGCGAGCTTTGGATTGGTGTTTCGATCACGTATCGTGATTTTCGGGCGTTTTGGGCCATTTTCGTAATTTCCCAAAGTTTGGGGTAATTACTTTCCGTTGTCGAATTTCGAGCCTTCGGGTGGTCGGAATCGTGTGTTCTCTTAGTGCTCGGATTCATCTTTGCGAGTACTTCGTAACCGTATCTTCGCTTCGTACTCAAGTTCGGGTTTCGGGGTCGTTCGGGCCGTCGGAGTTGGTCCCGGCCGAGTCATGGCCGGGCATGCTGGGGCCAGGCCAGCCCTGGCCGAGTAACGTGCGGTAGTGATCGGCAGTTACGTACGTAAGGCCGGTTACGTACGTAAGGCCCTGTCCGGTAACGTACGTAACGCTTCCGGCATTTCCAGGCAGTGCGTTCGGCCATGGCCGGTTACGTACGTAACCCGGCCGGCAGTCGGCCTATTTAAGGCCTGGCAGCGTATTTCTCAGCCATTTCTCACTCGTTCTTCTTCCCTTCCGAGGCTGAGGTTGTGCTAAGCATGGAGGAATGTTGTTATACAATTAATCCATGAAGTTTTGAGGTTCATATCATCAATCATCCATCCAATAACATCCTCCGATCTACCGAATCAGGTCAGATTTCCTAGAAATCTAGTTTTGGGGAATTTGGGTATTTTGGTTGTTTTCGTCCGATTAATCCGATTTAACTTAGGATTATGATGGATTGATGATTATTTAGATGTTTTATATCTATTCCCTTGTTATTCCATGGTTGGATCGTATCGATTTGTTGTTTTGGTCGAGTTCTTGATCGACGCCTTGAAGGTGTCCGGTAGAATGTCATAGAGGGGTTTTCGGGCGTTCTACGATTATCCTTCCTCGTATGATTGTTGATTTATGGATTATATGTTGTTAGGGTCGAGTTTCTTGCGAAGAAACCAAGTTGAACCCTTCCGTTCGTTGTCGTTTTCCTTTTCGAAAACATCGGGCGTTTCGAAGCTTTCCGGTTGAGCCGTCTTCGTCGGGATACTTGCGTGCCGATTTTGAGGCAAGTACCTTGTCCATATAATTCTTGTTTTGTGGAATGATAATTGGTGATCGTCTAAATGTGTTTGTGTGGTCGTTTGAATTGAACTTTCAAAAGATTTGATTAGCCTTGTTAAAGGCCCTCTTTCAAAACGCGTGTGTTTTGTGAATGGTGTGGTTTGCGAACTATGTGAATTCTATGGATATGTTTGGTGTTGAGGTTGCACTTGGTATTGCGTGTGGACGTATATGGTTTCTTTTCGGTGCGTTATGGTTTGACGTGGTGTTTTGCTAAGTGTTGTTGGCATTAACTCATGATTTGACATATTTGTGATTGTGGCAAATGTGAAACCCTTGTCGTTGTGAACTCTATGCATTGATGATTTGACCACAAGGTTATCAATTCGGGTAGGTCTGGAGAGGGCTCCGAGAATCGTCACTTGCGAGTGCGATGTCACGATAACTTGTGGGTATATTCGATTGATGTTTACCGGGTAGGGACCCGTGAGGCCTCCGGCGGCGCGTTACTTGCGAGTACGGCCATTTGATATGATTTGACCATAAGGTTATCTAATCGGGTAGGTCTGGAGAGGGCTCCGAGAATCGGTACTTGCGAGTACGATGTCAAGATAACTTATGGTTGTGATATGTTGTGAATTGTTTCGCTAGCCAGCTCGGGAGGGTCCTTCGAGGCCTCGGGTGGGATGTCTGTGGTAGAATCCCCGTCCTAGGCGATGCACGTGCGTGATTTTTCGTTGATTTTATGTCCGTTGAGGGCACGTGATGTTGGGCTCTGGCCCTGTGAATTGTTGTCGGTTTTCTATTTGCGAAAATAAAACCTTTGGGCTGTGACCCTGTTGATTTTGGAAAGAGAAGGATTTGATAATCCTAATTTGTTTTCTATTAAAACTCCCGAGGGTATTTTAAACCATTTTGCAAACCATTCTCGTTATTTGTGATCTTTCGGATTTGGAAAGTTTTACTCAAATTCTTGCCTCGGGAAGTATTCGTTTCATGGTATTCTAATCTTTAAGGATTCCTGGTTATTGTGATTCGTGGAACTTGAATTATATGGCTCGTATTTGCACTTTGTATTTACACTAGCAAAACAGTGGAGTTTTGCTAACCCCCGAGTATTCGGGGGGTGGGTGTCTGTATTGCATTCAGGTTTTGGAGCAGAGCACAGGGTCGGCATGAAGGATGATGAAAGATGAACGATACTAATCACACGAGGACCCGTTGATGTCGTATTGGTTTAGTTGTATTTTATTTCCGCTGCAGTATTTTTTTTCCCGTTGTACGGGAGCATTTTGTATTCGACCCTTGCGTGGGCATGTATTGTAATTAAGTTGTATGTATTTATTGAAAGGCCAAATCGGTCTATTGAATCTTTTTAGCCTTAAAGGCATTGTCGAGTTGTTCGATTGTTGTTACCAGCCTGGTAGATCCTTGAGGAAAGGGTCTACGGCGTGTAATATCCCTGAGTGGATTGGGGGTGTTACACACAGTCCAATGTGAGGCCAACAACCAACACACGACATAAATGTGCCCGACATGAAAATCCTACACATACCAACCGGCACGCCAGTATGACCCGGAATGCCACGATATAACAAAAGTGACATCGGAAACGAATAATGACTCACCGAGATGAAATGATAGTGAAATGAATGATAGCTCAATGAAATGATTGGAACCGTCGTTGCTTGTGACTGAAGTGATTAATTGACAATGACAAGTTTTGATACGGTTAACACAATGATGAATGAGTTATGACTATGAATGAACAACAACAAAAGGAAATGAATATCCTTTTAACTGAGTAAGAATCAACTTACACAATACCAGTGACAATTATCCTTCCACGAACAACATCCTAATTGAGATATCGGTCGCTCAAACAACCTTGAATTATACAATATCCAACAACCCGTTCAATATACGAATCAAACACGAATATAACGAACTCAAAACGTCGATACAATTAAACTAAGTTCATTGGGGCATTATATCGAATACGTTGTGGCCAACCTCCGATTGTTTATAATCAAATCTCAATATGCCATTATCAAATCCCCCAAGAAGTGTTTCAAACCAACAAACATCTTCCAAATGATCAATAATCCAAAATGAATATCCGAAAACGTGATTATAATGACAATTAATCGAAAACCCCCAATTTCAACTCGATATTCAAAGTGTTCTTGAATAATCCCTCAATAATCCAATGAATCCTTATACAAACTCATAATCATATACATATCCCTTCATATAACATGATTTTAACGTCCAAAACATCATATCCCAACACAAAATCGAAATCCAAGATGTTGAAGAAATTACCTCTTGAAGATCCAACCACTTCGATCCGATGAACACGAGTTAAAACGAGTATCCAAGCTTCCTAAATGAATGAAGATGATGAAAATTACACACTCAAATGATTGATGATGGCAAAATCTCTCTCTCAACCCTCTCTCTCGGATAAAAGAAGAAAAAGGATGAAAATGATGAAAAAGTCCCGGCCGAATCCTTATATACTGCCGGAAGTTACGGCCGTAACTCGGCCCTCATACAGCCGTAACATCCCAGGTCAACGGCCTTACGGCCGTAACCGGCCAACTCGTACGGCCGTAACTCGGCTTCGTCCAAAATCCTGCCGACAGACTTACGGCCGTAACCGCTCCTGAGTTACGGGCGTAACTCGCCTTCGTCAAAAACAACTGCCGACATCCTTACGGCTGTACCCGCACACCTTACGGGCGTAAGCCCCCTTCGTCGAAAATGACCAGGCACCCTGCCTGCAGCGTACGGCCGTATCCGGCCAAGCCTTACGGCCGTACCTTCCTCGACTTACGGCCGTATGCCGCAACCCTTACGGCCGTAAGTCCCCCCTTGCCCGACAACACCTGAATTTACGAAGACCACTTACGGCCGTATCCAACCCTTCTTACGGCCGTAACTCACCTTCGGCCAAAATGCTCAGGCGGCCTCTTTGGACCACGTCTGGCCAGAATCGCCAGCCTTACGGCCGTACCTGCTCAACTTACGGCCGTATTCCGAAACCTTACGGCCGTAAGTCCCATTCGTCCAAAATGGCCTGAAAACAACGAACCCTTGTTACGGCCGTAACCTACAATCCTTACGGCCGTAACTCAATGCTGGACAAGGTGAAAAATCCGATAATTCCGGTTCTTCGCTACGACTGATGAATGATCCGACATATCATACGAATGTGAAAGTGAACAAGTCCAACACAAGCCAAAGACGATACTCCCAGTACAAGGCTATCAATCACAATGAAAATGATAATACTCCCATCTCGATCTATAAACGGAGATGAAATGACGATCGGTAACTGATATACGATTACAACATGCCAACAGTGAACGCAAATGAATGATTCATGAATGATGAGTGATTATTAATGAGTGAAAATTACTGAGTGACAATTACAGACTGATAATTACTGAATGAAAATGAATGAATTACAACCGGATATTACATACTCCCCCCTTAAAAAGAGTTTCGTCCCCGAAACTAGGGTCAAACAACTCGGGACAACTCTCCCGCATACTCTCCTCGGTTTCCCAAGTGGCCTCTTCGACTCCGTGTCTAGACCACTGAATCTTGACCAAAGGGATCGTCTTGTTCCTCAACTGCTTGATTCGCCGCTCTAACACTCGTACAGGACGCTCCTCGTACGAATGATCATCCGCGATCTCGATTTTGTCGAACTGAAGTATGTAACTCGGGTCGGAAACATACTTCCGCAACTGAGAGACGTGAAACACATTATGAATTCGGCTCAATGCCGGAGGTAAAGCCAATCGACAAGCTAACTCGCCTACTCGATCCAAAATTTCAAACGGTCCAATGAATCTCGGACTCAACTTCCCCCGTTTTCCGAAACGGAAAATACCTCGACTCGGGGATACCTTGACCAAAATGTGGTCACCCGTCTCGAACTCTAGTGGTCGACGACGATTATTTGCATATGATTTTTGTCGACTCTGAGCTGTCAACATACGACTCTTGATCAAAGCTACCTTCTCCCGGGCGGCTATAAGCATATTGGGCTCGGTGCCGATTGATTATGACAAGTCATCCCAACACAAAGGAGATCGACAACGACGACCGTACAAGGCGTCGTAAGGTGCCATCTTAATGGAAGCATGCCAACTATTATTATACGTGAACTCGATCAATGGTAGTTGGGCTTCCCAATCGTCCTTCCAATCGATGACGCATGCCCTCAACATGTCCTCTAATGTCTGTATAGTCCTCTCTGATTGTCCGTCGGACTGGGGATGAAAGGCGGTACTGAGATTGAGCTGAGTTCCCATAGCACGATGAACTGATTTCCAAAAATGAGACACAAATCGTCCGTCACGATCGGAAACGATACTCTTAGGAGTACCGTGCAGTCTCACTATCTCCTTGATGAACAACTGGGCCAGTCTCTCGGGACCCCACGTATCCTTGATCTCAATGAAATGAGCTGATTTAGTTAAGCGGTCCACAATCACCCTGATCGTATTATTGCCACGACGACTCGTCGGCAAACTCGTGATGAAATCCATAGAAATGTCTTCCCACTTCCACTCTGGAATAGGGAGAGGTTTCAGCATACCCGCCGGTCACTGATGTTCAATCTTGACTTGTTGACAGGTTAAGCATCTCGAAACAAATTCTGCGACTTCTCGCTTCATATTATTCCACCAGTAATTTTGTTTCAAGTCCTTGTACATCTTGCTAGACCCCGGATGAACAGAATAAGGGGTAGCATGAGCTTCTCTCAAAATCGAGTTTTTCAACTCGTCATTCGCCGGTACGCACAACCGATTCTTAAATCTCAAAAGTCCATCCTCGTGGACCACGAATCCAGGGGCTTTCCCCTGAGCCACATCCTCACGGATGCGCAAAAATGCTGGGTCTGAACCCTGATTCTCCCTGATTTTCTCCTCAAGTGACGATGAAATCTCTAACATACAAAGCTGTCCCTGAATTCGCTAAAGCCAGACCTCGATCTCGGGTCTAAGGAATTCCTGCTGAAGCTCCTTCTGAACTGTTAAATGAGCAAGCATCTGCTCCTGCATGGACTTACGACTCAAGGCGTCGGTGACAACGTTCGCCTTGCCCGGGTGGTAAAGGATCTCAATATCATAATCTTTGATCAATTCCAACCACCGTCTCTGTCGCATATTTAACTCCTTCTGAGTAATTATATACTTTAAACTCTTATGATCGGTGAATATCTGACAGGTAACGCCATAAAGATAATGACGCCAAATTTTCAAAACGAACACCACGGCTGCTAGCTCCAGATCGTGGGTCGGATAATTAACCTCGTAAGGTCTCAATTGCCGTGAAGTATAGGCAATAACCTTTCCATTCTGCATGAGCACACATCCAAGACCCTGTCCGGACGCATCACTATAAACCACAAATCCCTCCGTCCCCTGCGGCAAGGAAAGTACAGGCACTGACATTAACCGGCTCTTGAGTTCCTCAAAACTCCGTTGACACGCGTTGGACCACATGTATTTCTTATCCTTTCGCAAAAGGTTCGTCAAGGGTTGAGCGATTTTAGAAAAACCTTCCACAAACCGCCGATAATAACCGGCTAATCCGAGAAAGCTTCGGATTTCCTTAACATTCTTTGGAGGTAACCAATCTCGGATAGCCTCTGTCTTCTGAGGGTCGACACGAACTTCGTCTGATGAAATTACATGTCTGAGAAAAGTCACTTCGGACATCCAGAACTCACATTTGGAAAACTTTCCATAAAGTTGTTCTTGTCTCAACACGTCGAGAACCTGATGAAGGTGAACCTCGTGTTCCTCTCGGTTACGAGAGTAAATCAAAATGTTGTCGATGAAGACAACAACAAACTGATCCAAAAAGTCGATGAAAACCCGATTCATTAACTCCATGAATACCGCAGGTGCATTAGTCAATCCAAACGGCATAACCACAAACTCATAATGACCATAGCGTGTTCGAAACGCCGTCCTCGCGATATCCGACTCTCTAATCCGCAACTGATGATAGCCAGATCTTAAGTCTATCTTGGAAAATACTGAAGCTCCCTGAAGTTGATCTAAGAGATCATCAATACAGGGTAAAGGATACTTATTCTTGATCGTCACCCAGTTCAATTCCCGGTAGTCAATACACAAGCGGAACGAACCATCCTTCTTCTTGACAAACAACACTGGTGCTCCCCACGGGGACGCACTCGGATGGATATAACCTTTCTCGAACAACTCCTCAAGTTGGTTCTTTAATTCCTGCATTTCGGCCGGGGCCATCCGGTATGGTGCCTTCGATATCGGGGATGTACCGGGCTCCAACTCAATCGTGAATTCCACATCTCTTTGTGGAGGCAAACTAGGTAACTCGTCTGGAAAAACATCGGCATAATCTCTCACTGCCGGAATATCCGCCAACATTACTGATGATTTCTCGGTTTTCGTCATATAGCACCAATAACCAACACATCCCTGACTGAGTAATCTCACTGCTTTCATCAAATTAATAACTCTTCCCGAACAGCTGGGATTACCTCACTGAAACACACATTCAACCCCATCGTCTGAAATGATAGTGATCATACGCTTACGGACACTAATGATGGCATCATGACGATCCATCCAATCAATACCCAAGATGATGTCGTCCCTCGGCAAATCTACTACGATTAGGTCTGCTGGCCATACACGACCATGAAACTGAATCGGACAATTCTGAATCTCACGATTACCGATAATTCGTCTACCATCAGGTAGGCCAATGACATAAGGCTCACAACTAGTAGCACTACCCAGACGTAGTCTACTCAAACATGACTCGGAAATGAATGAATGCGATGCACCAGTATAAAAAAGGGTACACACAGGCTGGGATAGAATATCGAGTGTACCTGAGATCATCCGGGCCTCTAGATCATCGGTCTTCTTCATCTCGTAGATTCGGGGCTTGCCGGCCCCCGAACCGGACGCTCCCATCTGATAGCTCTTGGCTACGCCTTTGTTAGCTCCTGTCGTCTTAAACGACGCTGACTGAGTGGCCTGAGTCTGCACCTTTGAATGTCCTGGGGCCTGAGATGACGCCGGAGTGGGTTTAGAGTCCCTTCGGCAAAAACGGGCCCTATGCCCAGCAATTCCACAGTTATGGCACGTGACAGTCTGTTTCGGACATTTGGTGCTGAAGTGACCCTGTTCTTCACAGTTGAAACAGGTGACGGCCGAACTGGCCGCTCGAGACTGAGATTCCGCGGGTTTAGACGCCATATGAGGTCGCTCAGAAAAGGTAGAGCCCGCCCGTGGTTTCTTGAAAGTGGCCTGACTGCCGTCAGACTGATTACGGTTCTTAGACTTCTTGCCAGCAGATAAAGGTTGTTGCTTAGCAATCTCCTTAGCTGTAAGCTCGTAAGTAAGAGCTTTCTCAATGAATACGGCCAACGTGGTGCAATTATGATTAAGCAACTGTAGCCGCATACGAGGTTTCAGCCTCTTGCTGAAATACTTAATCTTGTCCGCCTCAGAGTGAATGATAGATGAGGCGAACGGAAGAAGTTCCTGAAATTTTTCGGCGATGACAAGAACATCGTCGTCCGCTGAGTGGTCGGGAGTGAGTAATTCCGACAATTTAGCCTCCCTGAGTGGGGCTGGATAATACCTCTCCATCATGAGAGTTTTGAACCGATCCCAAGTACATGATCCTTCGGTGGGCTTCAACGACAACCACCAAGAGTGTGCACTTTTACCCAGATAGTAAGCCGCAACTGAAACTTTATGCCCTTCAGGGCAATCCACCATAGCAAATAACTTCTCGAAATGTTCGAGCCAATGAACAATATCCGCCGGCTCAGATGAGCCTTCAAAAGTAGGTGGCCTTTGGCGAGAGATGTCGCCGATAATACTGCTCACATTCCTCTCTTGCCTCTGAGGTGGCGGCGGAGGAGCCTGTTGATTTTGATTGACTGAATTGTGCATCGTCTCCATAAGTTGTGCCATCTGCGTCATTTGGGCCATCATGCCCTGCATAAAAGCAAGTGGGTCAACCCGAACACCTTCTGACTGAGCCGTGTCCCGGGTACGACTCCCCGATAGTGAATGATCACGTCCAGGTGAATGAGTGGCAGCGTCGCTGCTCGATGAATTAGCATTATTTCTCGCATTCGCACGTGTATTCACACGAGCTCTCAGGATTCGGCCCGCACCACGACCTCGTCCTCCTCGTCCTCTGCTCTTTCCATACTGAAGTAGGAAAGTCACATGATGAATATATTCCCCGCATGAATATCACGTTATGATTATGACATGAGGTGATGAAAATGAGCATACACGCTCTAACACAGTGATCACATGAATGATTAACTGAGGTGACATGATTATCTGATGAAATTATTGAAATGATTATCTTGAACAAGTTAACAAGATTAATTATATGATCTTCCAAATCAACAACTGAGTAATGAAATGAATTGAGTGATTAGTGCGTTAAAATGACCGTCCTGGTCAAAATGAAAATGATGTTTGAGGATTGTTAACTGATGAATTATGAATGAATGATTATTGCCAGAAATTATACCATGGCATTAGAAGTCTTACAGTTCTTTCGGTCTGATTGGCTCGGCATCTGCACAGGTCACACATGACGCGAAAGTCCAATGATACTAGTCCGATGACGATGATTCCAAATGAGATATGACTCGGAAGGTAGTATTCAAAACCACGCTCCGATACCAACTCTGTAACACCCCAAACTAGACGGATATTACAGTGCCATGGACCCCCGACTAGGACCCACTAGGCGAATGAAAACTGATGAATTACACAGGGTAAATGTAGTACCAAACCACATTACAACAATAATTACTCCGATGAGGAGTTTCATACAACACATCCAGGATATTTCAGAATACATGTATATTTTATATGGAGATAAAATATACAACACTAAGTGAAATGAGTATTCGAACGGAATGTCTGCAGCAGAATAAATGAAAGAAACATAAATGACTTAAAAGACTGGGGCCCCCTTCTAGTATCATTGGGACTCCTCGCCGTCAACGTGCTCTCCCTGTACCTTTGCCTTGCCATGACCTGAGAAACAATATCCCCAAATGGGGTCAGTTATACAGAACAACAATCCTCAAGAGTTGAATAAACACAATCATATATATGTGTAGTATAAACCACAAGTTCGATCAAAATGAATTGGTTAGATTATAACCCAATCTTGTTGAAAACATACGCAATCAAACATGCTGTATGAATCAACTAACAGTACGGCTCAAAGGGTGGCGCCACACTACGCCCGGGATGGAAATGTGTCCGTGCACAAGCCACCAACGAGTATCGATCGAATACACGTGTGGTATTTTACCTAATCTTTCTAACGAAGCAATCGACTCGTGTGCACACCCAATGTGAGGCCAACAACCAACACACGACATAAATGTGCCCGACATGAAAATCCTACACATACCAACCGCACGCCAAGATGACCCGGAATGCCACGATATAACAAAAGTGACATCGGAAACGAATAATGACTCACCGAGATAAAATGATAGTGAAATGAATGATAGCTCAATGAAATGATTGGAACCGTCATTCCTTGTGACTGAAGTGATTAATTGACAATGACAAGTTTTGATACGGTTAACACAATGATGAATGAGTTATGACTATGAATGAACAACAACAAAAGGAAATGAATATCCTTTTAACTGAGTAAGAATCAACTTACACAATAGCGGTGACAATTATCCTTCCACGAACAACGTCCTAATTGAGATATCGGTCGCTCGAACAACCTTGAATTATACAATATCCAACAACCCGTTCAATATACGAATCAAACACAAATATAACGAACTCAAAACGTCGATACGATTAAACTATGTTCATTGGGGCATTATATCGAATACGTTGTGGCCAACCTCCGATTGTTTACAATCAAATCTCAATATGCCATTATCAAATCCCCCAAGAAGTGTTTCAAACGAACAAACATATTCCAATGATCAATAATCCAAAATGAATATCCGAAAACGTGATTATAACGACAATTAATCGAAAACCCCCAATTTCAACTCGATATTCAAAGTGTTCTTGAATAATCCCTCAATAATCCAATGAATCCTTATACAAACTCATAATCATATACATATCCCTTCATATAACATGATTTTAACGTCCAAAACATCATATCCCAACACAAAATCGAAATCCAAGATGTTGAAGAAATTACCTCTTGAAGATCCAACCACTTCGATCCGATGAACACGAGTTAAAACGAGTATCCAAGCTTCCCAAATGAATGAAGATGATGAAAATTACACACTCAAATGATTGATGATGGCAAAATCTCTCTCTCAAACCTCTCTCTCGGATAAAAGAAGAAAAGGGATGAAAATGATGAAAAAGTCCCGGCCGGATCCTTATATACTGCCGGAAGTTACGGCCGTAACTCGGCCCTCATACGGCCGTAACATCCCAGGTCAACGGCCTTACGGCCGAATCGCCAACTCGTATGGCCGTAATCGGCTTCGCCCAAAATCCCGCCGACAGACTTACGATCAGAATCGCTCCCGAGTTACGGCGTAACTCGCCGTCAAAAACAACTACCGACATCCTTACGGCCGCATTCGCACACCTTACGGCGTAATTGATGATACGGCCGTATCCGCCGAACTTACGGCGTAAGCCCTTCGTCGAAAATGACCAGCACTCGTCGCAGCTGCAGACGGCCGTACCCGACCAAGCCTTACGGCCGTACCTTCCTCGACTTACGGCCGTATGCCGCAACCCTTACGGCCGTAAGTCCCCCCTTGCCCGACAACACCTGAATTTACGAAGACCACTTACGACCGTATCCAACCCTTCTTACGGCCGTAACTCGCCTTCGGCCAAAATGCCTGGGCAGCCTGCTAGAACACGTACGGCCGTAATCGGCCAGCCTTACGGCCGTACCTGCTCAACTTACGGCCGTATTCCGAAACCTTACGGCCGTAAGTCCCATTCGTCCAAAATGGGGTGAAAACAACGAACCCTTGTTACGGCCGTAACCTATAATCCTTACAGCCGTAACTCAATGCTGGACAAGGTGAAAAATCCGATAATTCCGGTTCTTCGCTACGACTGATGAATGATCCGACATATCATATGAATGTGAAAGTGAACAAGTCCAACACAAGCAAAAGACGATACTCCCAGTACAAGGCTATCAATCACAATGAAAATGATAATACTCCCGTCTCGATATATAAACGGAGATGAAATGACGATCGGTAACTGATATACGATTACAACATGCCAACAGTGAACGCAAATGAATGATTCATGAATGATGAGTGATTATTAATGAGTGAAAATTACTGAGTGACAATTACAGACTGATAATTACTGAATGAAAATGAATGAATTACAACCGGGTATTACACCTTAGAGGCCTCGAGTGGGATCAGTGGCTTTACCCCGGTCCTAGACAAATTGATTATTGACTGTTTGTTTTTCGGTAAAAGACGTATTGTCTTGATTTTGAACGATTTGATGCGTGTACTATGATGTGTTTAAGCGAATGTCGATACGTGTGAGTTTTGGGCATTATGGCCTATTGGATTTCTGAAAACCTTGAGTATCTTAGAAAATAAATTTCGAGACGTACTATTTAAATGGATTATTTTCTCACGGTACTTTTAAGGTGCCTTCTAGTGCCACCATATATTTCAAAATTATTCCATCTTGAGGACCAAAATATTTTGAGATATTTTCAATGATTTAGAAACGCATTTGCTTAGACCCGAGGGTCGAATATTTCTGAAAGTTTTCCACTAAAATAAAAATATCCTCATTTTGGCCAAACGCAAGATGGTTTTTCAAAGTCTCGATAATGACGTTTGTACTACTTTTTGAAAGGTGATACTCAAGATCAAATAGTGTTTTCAAAATTATTTTCAAAAGGTGGTTCTCGTTTTTAAAACCTATCACTTCCTACTCGTGGTCAAAGAAGGTGTGTATGATGTTAGTATTGTTGTTAGGGTGTTAGCCCTCCGAGTTGTGATGGAATTGGTGGTGTGAACATTGAGTCGTTCGCCACGCATTTGTTGTGATAGCCCTCTGTGAGAAGTGTGATGTTGGTATTTAATGTTTTTCGCTTCGAGGTTAATTGCGTGTTATCGCATCTGTGCGAGCTGTTGGAGCTTGGGTTTGTACGATTGTGTACATGTGATTATTTCATGATGTTTTGTAATTGTGTGCTCGTTATTGTTTGGGCCGTTGATATCGCCAAACGATACCGTCGTTGCTGTGATTTTGTATGCATGTTGCTTTACGATGGTAATCGTTGTATGTGTGTTATGATTTTCTATTGTGCTGAGTGGTTGCTTATTCAGTATGCCGAGGGCATAGGTCGTGGTCGTGGCGACCGGACGCGTGATCAGGATCATGCTGCCGGTGATGGTGTTGGTATCGGCATTGCTACTATTTTGCAGCAGGTAGCTGCACAGATGACTAAGTTAACTCAAGCAGTTCAGCGTAATACAGATGTGACCCAAAACATTGGTGCAAATCAGTGGCTCCAAGAAGTGGTTCGTATGAATCTCCCTCGTTTTGCTGGTGCCGCAGATGCATAGGGTTGGGATGGTTGGCTTTTCCAGTTGGAAAAGATATTCGAGGTAGTTGATTGTCCAGAAGAACATAAGGTTCCAGTCGCTCAGTATCTTCTCGACAAAGATGCCGCTAACTGGTGGGAGGCTGTTAAGCCTCGGGATCGTGTTGTCACGTGGGCAGAGTTCGAAAGATTCATGAGAGATGAGTTTGTCCAGAACCGATCAGAAATCAGAGGATTAATGAATTCTTTTCGGCAAAACCGCAAGATGTACCGCTGTCTCAAGCTATTATTGATTTTAGCAAACAACTCAGCTATGTGCAGGATCAAGTAAAGACAAAGAAAAATAAGATATGTCATTTTAGTAGGCGAATGAAGCCAGAGATTCGTCAGTACATGGCGGGTCTCACTTGTACTTCGTTGAGAGAGTATCAGAATAGGGCATTAGCCTACGAGCTATCCGTATCATCGACTGAGCATATGTCAGAGTCTAAGAAACAAAATACTATTGGGAACTTTTCAGGAAATCAGGGGAGTTGGCTCCCTGAGGCTGGGAATTTGTGTCGTCATCCTAAGAAGGTTCCTCGATCGCGTGATCATAGGAGTAGTACCCCTGCAATGAGTAATGTGAGCAGCACGAAGACATGTTATAGCTGTAGTCGAGCGGGCCATACCGCGAAGAATTGTCGTTCACCGTTAGTAAGCTGTTTCGAGTGCGGCCAGATGGGTCACCGAGCTGTGTATTGCGAGACGGTAGCTGAGAGATTGGGGGACTGATATCCCATCTCTGCTCTGAAAGGACACGGAGATGCCGAGTGTGGGTTTTGAGAATTTTGGCATGGTTCGAATTCCTTGTGGTTATCCTTGCGGATCGTTGTGTTTATTTTCTATTTTCGACTGTGCGTGTTTCCTTGTAAGAGGTGCTTTGTGTTTTGTGATCGTTCGGATAATTGACTTGATTGTGTTATCTGTTTGGTGATACTTGACACTTGTTGGTTTTATTATGTCTCTGCTTGTGGCATTGTGATGTTTGTCGTTGAGCGTGATTTCACGCCGTATGTTTCTTTGTGTTTCTTGTAACATTTCGCCAATGGGCGTAAGTTACGCGGTTCTTGTGCATCTATGTTCCTAGTGGGATATTGCTTCTCCCTACTTTTTTTAAGTTTCGGGACGAAATTTCTTTTAAGGAGGATAGTATGTAATATCCGTGATTTCGATTTTTGGTAAATTTCTTTTTTGGCAGGAGTATGTTTTAACGGCTCGCTTGTGACCGTTTCGTCATTCTGAAAATGATTAATTCTGCACTTTTTGACATCCGAGTTGGTTTCGGTGTCGTTTTGTTGAGTTCCGTGCTTCTTAGCGACTTTTCCGCACTTGAGTTCGATTCTTGCGAATCTCATTCGAAACTGTTGTTTCGAGTTTCTCGTAAGTCCGTTTAACTTTGTTAGACGTGTTGTGAACTTTGGTTTGGTTATTCGATCACGTATCGTGATTTTCGAGCATTTTGGGCCATTTTGTAATTTCCTAAAGTTTTGGGTATCCGCATTCGTATTTGTTGTCTTGAACCTTTTCATGGTCGCATGTGAGCTTGATTGTAGCTCAAGCTCTTAGTATGATCTTATTCTGGAGCTTTCTGTGCGTACCTTGAACTTGGTATTTCGATCGGAGGGGTCCGTTGTTGTAACCAGCTTTGAGAGCACTACTACTGTAGTTCTAGGTGCATTAGCGCATGCTAAGGGATCTCCTAGCGCACACTATCGAGCAGTAGGGTCAGAGGTCAGTAGTTGGATTCAGGCCCATTAGCGCACGCTACATTCAGGTGGCTAGCGCACGCTAAGGTGTTGTAGTTAGCGCACGCTACGGTTTTGGTAGCGCACACTAACTGGTAGTTCGAGGCAGTCCAAAAGCTACTGGACTGGGTCTGGGGGTCTCGTTAGCGCATGCTAAACTATTATGGCTAGCGCACACTAACTGTACATTTTGGCAGAACGTTTGTTCTGATGCTTCGATAGCGCACGCTAATCAGGTAGGATTAGCGCACGCTAAGATGTCCAGTATATAAACTGGACAGCAGTCATTGTTATAATTTTTTTCCTCATTTCCTCTTCTCTCCGCGGGAGTAAGTCAAGGGCGACTAGGGTTCGCGATCTTGGCCGATTTTGCTCAATCCAAATGTGTTTTGGAGTATTCTAGGTGATTATAACATCATCTAATCCATTGTTCTTCGCAGAATTAAGGTATTTTCCTGATTCCCTAGAGTCGACTTTTGGGAGTTTTGTTCTTGATTTCGTTTTCCATCCAATTTTGATAAACCGATTATTGTTAAACATATCCTATGGATTGTATATCCATATTTCAGTTTGGAATTCTGTTTTCATGTTTATGTCGGGTCGATTAGTGTTCTTGGCCGTTTTGGGGGAAACCCTTGAACTTTCGTCGTTTGTTCTTTTAATTCAGCGACTTTGGGTCATACTATGGAATTCATTTTCATTGTGGTTGTTGTCGTTCATAGTTTATTGTCACGAGTTAGCGTTCGGAGGAGTCGGCGGGTTCATAGTCGGTTCGTGCCATCCTACTTCGGTCGATCTTTGCATTCGTAATTATTCGAGGCAAGTACCTTGTTCATACATTCTTGTTTGGTGAATATGATGATTGGTGATCGTCTTGGTATGTTGTTTGGTTATTTGAAATGAGCTTTCAAAAGATCCGGTTTAGCCTCGTTTAGGGCTCACTTTCAAAACGCGTGTATTTTGTGAATTGTGTGTTTCGTGAATGGTTAAGTGAACCCTATGAATACGTTTGGCGTTGTTGTTGTTGTTGTGCTTTGATAATATATACATATATTATCTCATTTCGGTGCGTTGTGATTTGACAATTGTGTCGTACTATGTGTTTGTTGCCTTTGGGTGAATCGTTTGGATATCTTTTGCGTACTGTGTTATGCGTATGAATGTGTGAATATGGGCGGGGTCTACGGTGACACATGGCATGTGATCATGTGGTCAGGATGCAACAAGTGATTGATCCAACCATGAGAGCCTCAGGATACCTACGGTGACACATGGCTTGTGATCATGTGGCCAGGAGACAACAAGTGATTGATCTAACCGTGAGATGACGTGGCAAGTGTAACACCCCGAGATATTCGGAATAATTACAGCGCCGTAAACCCTTTAAGTAAGGATTTACAAGGCTAATTAAAAGAAATGTGAAATATAATCCAACAATACCACAGAAATTCAAGTTACAAAACCGGTTCCAACTGATCCATTGAGTTCATTAATATAACCATATCGAAATGACAATAATAAGACGCGCGTACTCGAGTACTGAAAATGAACCAAGAAGACACATCCCAAAAACAACAAACATCACTGAGCCCCTTCGTCGTCACGTTGGTACTGTGGCTGTTTTCCCGCTCCTCGGCTACCTGAACATCAAAACAAATGTCCACCCCCGAAGGGGTTAGCAAAATGATGCTAGTACAAGTATCATATTAAACAAATCGAATATGCATCAACAATACATAACAAGATACACCACACGGACTTCCGCTACCGGAATCCGACAATGCGAATCCACAAGATCCCATTAACACAGCATGGGTATTCCAATGATCCAGCGCCCTCAGCATAGATCCCAAGATGATCCCGTCGGACCAACACGAGGTGGAAAAACCCGTCCAATGATCCAGCGCCCTCAGCCTAGATCCCAAGATGATCCCGTCGGACCAACACGAGGCGGACATTCGATCTAGCGCCCTCAGCATAGATCGTACAGCATACACATACACAACTCATGCATACATACATGCAAAATCGCTATGTCCATCAACATGAACATACAAACACTAGATAACGAATATCATGACAATTCAACGAAATAAATTCCATGTTCAACGACATGAATAAACCACATGTATGCTCAAAATACCAATATTAACAAATTACGATACTTGCCTCAAAGATAGCAAGAACTAATCACTCCGATGATCTCAACACACTCGAAGGCCGCCTCCTTCGATCAACGTAGCAAGCTCGAACCTTAACAAAAGAATAATATAGAATTCATCTCAAGTCGTACAAATGTCTAACAATCCGGTCTACGGCCGAAAGCTCTAAAAATGTAATCTTCCTGAACTACATAGCGTGCGCTACGTACTCTACGTAACATGCGCTAAGCCTGTTCGTTAGCGTACGTAAACGACGAAGTCTAGCATACGCTAACTATGTACTGAAAGTCCTCTCTGATCAGCCGACTGACCCGCCTGATGACATAACGTACATTACGTACCAAACGTAGCGTACGTTACTCATTCCCGATAGCGCACGTTAATATATACATCTTAGCATGCGCTAACCGTGCATGGTAGTTTACTACTGGGCAGAAAACTTAATCTATGGTGATGAAACTCATGAAATCTTCAGTGCTAATACATGTCATCTCCGTGCATATCATGCTCACACGGTTTGTGAAAGATCTTTACGGATTAAACGACTACGAGATATAAGGATACTTATAATCATCACAACACCATAATTCATCTTGATCTTCAAGAAAATATCCTAAGTTCAATCCATTTCATGTCCCAAAACGTATGATTCCATTATATAAAGACATAATAACTTGAAAATATCCATATACTGGTCATAATCGGTTTGAAGCTTCATGAATATGCTAGGAGTTCAAACACTAAAAGGTTCAATGGTTTATACGATGAAGAAGTACCGAAACATCGAAAATATCATTCTAACACATGATGTTCGACTACTTACGAATTTAACTGACTAGATAATCCCAAATCATGATCAAAACATCCTTCAGAATACTACTAATATTGGTGAAGAATCACCTACCTCAAAGTAGCGAAGAACACGAAGGAACTTGAAGAAATCCAACACCGAGGGCTTGAACACCAATCTCCAATGATCTACAATCTTCAAACACGTGCTAGGAGGATGATATGAGAGGTTGAGGATGGAGGAAGTAACTCTCTAAGCTCAAAAATTCGGATTTGGGAAGTGAAAAGATCTGAAAAAATGAAAAAGTGTGCTGTCCTATATATAGAAAAGGTTTATTAGCGCGCCCTAATCCATATACATAGCGTGCGCTAACAGTCATACGAAGCTTACTGACTTCACTGTACTCAGCATTTAGCGTGCGCTATCCTCATATCATTAGCGTGCGCTACCGTGTTGACTTGGATTTTCCCGAAAGCCGTCCAGGTTCATCCCGACATAATCCGACCAAGATCCGTGGCTGATCTCACCTACCACCCTGTCTTAATCATGCTGACTACGTATAGTGTACGTTAAGGTACATAAGTAGCGTGCGCTACGAATCCAGTTTAGCGTACGCTACGCTAAGTCGATAGCGTGCGCTATATGCGCAAAATCACCACTTAGAACACATTCATGAAATCATGCGCTCAACAACACTGGATCATGAAATACGGAGAATAATACTCAGATCAAAATTCAACAAATACAATATCACAAGGTTCAATTACACATCAGAAATCTCGGGTATTACATCCTTTCTCCCTAAAAAGAAGTTTTGTCCCAAAACTTAAGATGAAAAAAACTCCGGATATCTAGTCTTCATATTGTTCTCCGTTTCCCAAGTGGCCTCTTCAACTCCGTGCCGTGACCATTGTACTTTAACCAAGGGTATTGGTTTATTCCTCAATTGTTTTATCCGACTCTCAAGTATCTTGATTGGTCTCTCCTCGAAGGTGCCGTCATTAGCTATCTCGATCTCATCGAACCCAATGATATGACTGGGATCCGGTACGTACTTCCGCAATTAGGATGCGTGAAACACATTGTGAATGTGACTCAGCGATGGCGGTAAGGCCAACCTGTATGCTAAATCCCCAACTCTCTCGAGGATCTCAAATGGTTTGATATATCTCGGACTTAGCTTATCTTTCCTCCCAAAACAGAAAATTCCTCATGTAGGAGACACCTTCAATAGTACGTGGTCCCCAATGTCGAACTCTAGAGGGCGACTGCATAAGACTTCTGTCGACTCTGGGCAGTCAACAGTCTTTCCCGAATCAAAGCTATCTTCTCTTGAGTCTGAACTATCAATTCCAGTTCCGTCCCGATCAAGTCCGAAGAATCATCCCAGCACAGGGGTGATTGGCATCTTCTCCCGTACAAAGCTTCAAATGGTGCCATCTTAATAGAAGCATGCCAACTATTGTTGTAGGTGAATTCAATCAATGGCAAGTGAACTTCCCAATCAGTTGACCAATCCAAAGCACAAGCTCTAAGCATGTATTCTACTATTTGTATAGTCCTTTCGGATTGACCGTCCGTTTGGGGATGATAAGTCGTGCTAAAGTTTAGCTCGGTCCCCAAAGCCATGTGAACTGCCTTCCAGAAGTGCGACACGAAGCGACCATCTCAATCTGTAATAATGGTCTTCGGCGTCCCATGTAATCTGACTATCTCTGCAGTAAATACTCGTGCCAATTTCTCGGGTCCCCACGTGTCTTTAATTCCTAGGAAATGAGCCGACTTGGTTAGCCGATCAACTATAACCCAAATCATGTTCATTCCTGTCTTGGTCCTTGGAATATTGGTGATGAAATCCATCGAGATATCCTCCCACTTCCACTCAGGGATCGGAAGCGGCTTTAACATTCCGGCAGGTCGTTGATGTTCAATCTTAACCTGCTGACAAGTCAAACACTTCGAAACGTACTATGCTACGTCCTTCTTCATATTTCCCCACCAGAAGTTTTGTTTTAGATCCTTATACATCTTACTGCTGCCCGGGTGAATAAAATAGGGCGCACTGTGAGCTTCCTTCAGAATTGTCCGTCTCAAATCATCATCATCGGGAACGCAAAGTCGACTCTGAAATCTCAGAACTCCATCATCTTGTATCACGAATCCTGGGGCCTTTCCTTTCTTTACTTCGTCAAATAACCGAAAGATCAGAGAATCGTTCAACTGCTTAGATTTAATTTCCTCGACTAGCGACGAAGTCAGTTCCATCACATATAGTTGCCCTTGGATTCCTGGTGCCCATACTTCAATCCCTTCATGGATCAGTTCTCGTTGAATGCTGGTTTGGGATCTAAGTGCTTCCAACACTCGAAGAGAAACAGGTTTACGGCTCAATGCATCGGCTACTACGTTTGCTTTACCCGGATGATATAGAATTTCTAAGTCGTAATCCTTGATCAATTCCAGCCACCTTCTCTGCCTCATGTTTAATTCTTTCTGACTGAAAATGTACTTGAGGCTTTTATGATCTGTAAAGATCTGACAATGAGTGCCGTATAAATAATGTCGCCAAATTTTCAAGGCAAAGACCACAACTTCTAACTCCAGATCATGAGTCGGGTAATTAACTTTGTACGGTTTCAACTGCCGAGAAGCATAGGCGATCACCTTATCCCCTTGCATCAACACACATCCCAGACCCTGATTTGAAGCGTCTCTGTATACCATGAATCCATCAGTTCCATCTGGTAATGCTAATATAGGTGCTGTCGTCAGTCTCTTCTTAAGTTCATCAAAACCAGCCTGGCATTTCTCATCCCACGTAAACTTTTGAGTTTTCTGTAACAGCTGAGTGAGCGGATGAGCAATTTTGGAAAATCCCTCTACAAAACGGCGATAATATCCAGCAAGTCCTAAGAAGCTTCGAACTTCTTTCACGTTATTAGGAGCTTCCCATTCCAAGATTGCTTCGACTTTCTTCGGGTCTACCTGAACTCCGTCAGCTGATATCACATGCCCAAGGAAAGTTACTTTCCTAAGCCAGAACTCGCATTTGGAAAGCTTCGCATAAAGCTGTTCCTTCCTCAAGGTGCTCAAAACCACACGCAAATGCTCGGCATGCTCCTCTGTGTCTTTCAAATAGATCAAGATGTCATCAATGAAAACGACTACAAACTTATCTAGGTATTCTAAGAATACCCGATTCATCAATTGCATAAATACTGCAGGAGCATTGGTAAGTCCGAATGACATCACCACGAATTCATAATGCCCGTACCGGGGTCTGAAAGCAGATTTCGGTATGTCTAATTCCTTAATTCTCAACTGATGATATCCTGATCGCAAGTCAATCTTTGAGAATACCCTTGCCCCTTGCAGTTGATCGAACAAGTCGTCGATCCGAGGTATAGGATACTTGTTCTTGATCGTCACCTTGTTTAGCTCCCTATAATCAATACATAATCGGAGGGATCCATCTTTCTTCCGTACAAAGAGAACGGGCGCTCCCCAAGGAGAAACGCTAGGTTGAATATAACCCTTCTGCAATAATTCCTCCAATTGCTTCTTTAGTTCATACATCTCGGTTGGCGCCATACGGTATGGTGCTCTAGAAATATGAGCGGCTCTAGGTTCTAATTCGATAGTGAACTCCACTTCTCTCTGCGGAGGTAACCCAGGTAGTTCGTCAGGGAATACATCTGAAAATTCACTCACAACTGGAATAGATGAGAGGTTTATTTCTTCTTCTTTCTTCATGTCATAGCACCAAAGTCCATTACATCCCTGCTTCAGTAATTTCACTGCTTTCATCGCTTTGATCAATTTTCCCGAGCTTCCCGGTCTCCATCCTTTGAATAAGTGTTCAGATCCGTCATCAGCAATGATAGAAATGACTCTCCTTCGGTAATTCAAAATAGCTCCATAACGATTGACCCAATCGTCTCCGAGAATTAAATCGTCACCATGGATGTTGACTACAATAAGATTCGATGGCCAATCTCTCCCTCCTATAGACACTGGAAAATCTCTAATTTCTAGGGTTCCCACAATTCTCTCTCCACTCGGCAAACCCACAACATATGGTTCACAATCAAATAAACATGAGATTTTCAAACGATTAACACAGTTCAATGATATGAAAGAATGTGTAGCTCCGGAATCGAATAAGACACTAACTGGTTGCAAAAGGATCTGAATCGTACCTGATGCAACAAAGAAGTTTCGATTGTCGATTTCCTCATCTCGCATGTGCATGGAGGAACGGACCCAAAGACTGGATGTCTCTCTCTTCCCAACATTCTCACAAATCCACTCACGCATCTGGTTCACACTTATCTCCTTCGGAACTGGCGCTGGAGTGCGAGTACCAAATGATCTAGTCGCAACTCCATAGAAAGCCGCACGGTGCCCTTCTTGCCCACAATCGAAACAAGTTACAGAAGATGCGGGGCAATCACGTCGAATATGCCCTGCTCGACCACAATTATAGCATTTCTTTGATGCGTCCGAAACTGCTGATTTTGTACAGAACTTCTTTCTACCTCGAGAAGGATGTGGAGGTTTCCTAGATGAATAAAAGGAAGACTGGCCCTTGCGGGCCCCACCACTCTTGTTTTCCGAGAAGTTTCCGGTCACTTTCTGCTTCTTTGCCTCCATCGATTTTTCCACCGCCGCCTCTTTCATGTCGTAGGCCAGCGCTTTGTCTTGATACTGTCGCAACGTAGTACACTCGAATCCGGACATGTACTGTTGTATCTCCAACTTCATCCGCATATCGAAATGAAAAATCTTTTCTGACTCCGTTCTGACCAAGTGTCGCACACAAGTTAGCTGATGATTAAAAGTCTTGATTATGTCTGTCACAGTTGCTTCCGAACTCTGTGGTGAGAAAAACTCTTGGATTTTTTCCTCTCTAACTGGACAAGGACAATACTGTGCTTCCATCATTAGTTTGAATTCCGTCCAGTCAGCATTATGATTCTCGGGTCGAATAGCTTCCCACCAGTCAAAAGCCTCCCCAGTTAGAAAGTACTGGGCAATAGGAACTTTCCGGTCCTCGGGACAGTTAATACCCGCAAATATCTTTTCTAACTCCTTTAGCCAATGATCCCAAGTAAGTGCCTCAACAGATCCGTCAAATTTTGGCGGGTGCAATTTGACCACTTCAGCAAGCCATCTGTCTCCCCGGTTATCCTCGTGGTGCTGCTGTCCCATTGCCGTCTGCATGCGGTCAACTACTTGAGCGAACTGGTTTATCTGAGTCACCACCTGTTGAAGCACTCCCGGCATGTTAGGATTCGCGTTGTCATTCGCTGATCCCTGCTGTCCTCCAGAATGGGAATCGCTTCGACTAGCCGATAATTCTGGGGTAGTCACGGAATCCTCCTGTCTCATGTTACCACGTCTGCGTCCACGACCGCGTCCGCGTCCATGTCCTCCTCTCAACATACTGTAAACACAATTACTCAATATCCAGGACAAAATTTTCAAAAATAAAGCCCGTCAATATTCGCAAAATAGAAATTAAGTAAAACGGTAGTATAAGAGATTAGGGGACTTACAACCACGGTCCACATGACGACTTTGGCTGAACAGTGATGTTACGAACGACCCGTAACTCAAATAACGGAAATAGACCCAACTAAAAACCTAACTGCCAAGATATCCATGAATCTTAGCTCCGATACCATATTCTGTAACACCCCGAGATATTCGGAATAATTACAGCGCCATAAACCCTTTAAGTAAGGATTTACAAGGCTAATTAAAAGAAATGTGAAATATAATCCAACAATACCACAGAAATTCAAGTTACAAAACCGGTTCCAACTGATCCATTGAGTTCATTAATACAACCATATCGAAATGATAATAATAAGACGCGCGTACTCGAGTACTGAAAATGAACCAAGAAGACACATCCCAAAAACAACAAACATCACTGAGCCCCTTCGTCGTCACGTCGGTACTGTGGCTGTTTTCCCGCTCCTCGGCTACCTGAACATCAAAACAAATGTCCACCCCCGAAGGGGTTAGCAAAACGATGCTAGTACAAGTACCATATTAAACAAATCAAATATGCATCAATAATACATAACAAGATACACCACACGGACTTCCGCTACCGGAATCCGACAATGCGAATCCACAAGATTCCATTAACACAGCATGGGTATTCCAATGATCCATTTCTCAAGATAGATCCCAAGATGATCCCGCGGACCAACACGAGGTGGAAAACCCGTCCAATGATCCAGCCCTCGGCTAGATCCCAAGATGATCCCGTCGGACCAACACGAGGTGGACATCCGATCCAAATACCAAGATAGATCGTACAACATACACAAACACAACTCATGCATACATATATGCAAAATCGCTATGTCCATCAATATGAACATACAAACACTAGATAACGAATATCATGACAATTCAACGAAATAAATTCCATGTTCAACAAAATGAATAAACCACATGTATGCTCAAAATACCAATATTAACAAATTACGATACTTGCCTCAAAGATGGCAAGAACTAATCACTCCGATGATCTCAACACACTCGAAGGCCGCCTCCTTCGATCAACGTAGCAAGCTCAAACCTTAACAAAAGAATAATATAGAATTCATCTCAAGTCGTAAGAATGTCTAACAATCCGGTCTACGGCCGAAAGCTCTAAAAATGTAATCTTCCTGAACTACATAGCGTGCGCTATGTACTCTATGTAACGTGCGCTAAGCCTGTTCGTTAGCGTACGTAAACGACGAAGTATAGCGTACGCTAACTATGTACTGACAGTCCTCTCTGATCAGCCGACTGACCCGCCTGATGACATAACATACGTTACGTACCAAACGTAGCGTACGTTACTCATTCCCAATAGCGCACGTTAATATATACATCTTAGCATGCACTAACCGTGCATGGCAGTTTACTACTGGGCAGAAAACTTAATCTATGGTGATGAAACTCATGAAATCTTCAGTGCTAATACATGTCATCTCCGTGCATATCATGCTCACACGGTTTGTGAAAGATCTTTACGGATTAAACGACTACGAGATATAAGGATACTTATAATCATCACAACACCATAATTCAGCTTGATCTTCAAGAAAATATCCTAAGTTCAATCCATTTCATGTCCCAAAATGTATGATTCCATTATATAAAGACATAAGAACTTGAAAATATCCATATACTGGTCATAATCGGTTTGAAGCTTCATGAATATGCTAGGAGTTCAAACACTAAAAGGTTCAATGGTTTATACGATGAAGAAGTACCGAAACATCGAAAATATCATTCTAACACATGATGTTCGACTACTTACGAATTTAACTGACTAGATAATCCCAAATCATGATCAAAACATCCTTCAGAATACTACTAATATTGGTGAAGAATCACCTACCTCAAAGTAGCGAAGAACACGAAGGAACTTGAAGAAATCCAACACCGAGGGCTTGAACACCAATCTCCAATGATCTACAATCTTCAAAATCGTGCTAGGAGGATGATATGAGAGGTTGAGGATGGAGGAAGTAACTCTCTAAGCTCAAAAATTCGGATTTGGGAAGTGAAAAGATCTGAAAAAATGAAAAAGTGTGCTGTCCTATATATAGAAAAGGTTTATTAGCGCGCGCTAGTCCATATACACAGCGTGCGCTAATGGTCATACGAAGCTTACTGACTTCACTGTACTCATCATTTAGCGTGCGCTATCCTCATATCATTAGCGTGCGCTACCGCGTTGACTTGGCTTTTCCCAAAAGCCGTCCAGGTTCATCCCGACATAATCTGACCAAGATCCGTGGCTGATCTCACCTACCACCCTGTCTTAATCATGCTGACTACGTATAGCATGCGTTAAGGTACATAAGTAGCGTGCGCTACGAATCCAGTTTAGCGTACGCTACGCTAAGTCGATAGCGTGTGCTATATGCGCAAAATCACCACTTAGAACACATTCATGCAATCATGCGCTCAGCACCACCGGATCATGAAATACGGAGAATAATACTCAGATCAAAATGCAACAAATACAATATCACAAGGTTCAATTACACATCAGAAATCTCGGGTTTTACAGCAAGTGATCATGGTGGTATGAGAAAACCTACGGTGACACATGACTTGTTATCATGTGGTCAGGAGACAACAAGCGATTGATCCAACCATGAGATGACGTGGCATCTGTTCATGGTGTTATGTATATGATTTCTTGGACGTGTTTTTCCAGGTCGATTACCTTATATGTGTTACTGAGATTTCGTATCTTGGGTGGTACGTTTGTTGACTTTATGTCCGTCGAGGACACGTGACGTAGGTTTTGAACCCTGTGAATTGTTGTTGATTTTTATTTGAGAAAGCAAATCTTTGGGCTGTGACCCCCTGTTGGTTTTGGAAAGAGAAGGATTCGATAAATCCTAAATTATTTTCCGTTAAAACTCCCAAGGGCATTTTAAACCATTTTACAAACTGTTCTCGCGATTTGTGATCTTTGGAATTTGGAAAGTTTTACTCAAACTCTTGCCTCGGGAAGTATTTTTTGTTATATTTGAATCTTTGAGGATTCCTGATTATTATTATTCTTGGAATATGGTTTGTATGCCTCATATTTGCACTTTGTACTTGCACTAGCAAAATAGTGGAATTTTGCTAACCCCCGAATAATCAGGGGTGGGTGTCTGTATTGCATTCAGGTTTAGGGGAGCATAACACAGGGTCGGCATGAAGGATTATGAAAGATGATAGATACTAATCACATGAGATCCATACGATGTCGTATTAGTTTGGTTGTACTTTATTTCCGCTGCAGTATTTTCCCTGTTGTACGGGAGTGTGTTGTGTTTTGACCCCTGCGTGAGCATGTATTGAGATTGAGTTGTATGTATTAATTGAAAGACCGAATTGGTCTACTGAGTCATTTTTCGCCTTTAAGGCGATGTTCAGATGTTTGATTTTAGTAACCAGCCTGGTACATCCTTGAGGAAAGGGTCTACGACGTGTAATATCCCTGAGTGGATTGGGGGTGTTACATTCGGGTGTTTGGTCTAGAAATCTTGATAATAATCAAACCATTAAACTAACATTAATCATAATCGTTAAACGTAAGTCTATCTCGGACTAGCAATTCGTATACATACCATTGTGAAAATTATATATTGGATTGTAACCTTAGGAGTAAACCTATGTTGACGATTCTATTGTGTTAGTCCTGTAATAGATTGTGTTGGATTGATTCGATTATCATTTTTAAACTCATTTGAAATTGTGAAAGTGAATTAGTTATCAAATACCGAATTAGACGAACAATCGTAAACGACGATTATGCTAGAATTGTGCTCGACCATTCCATCCTGAAGTTGATTTTGAACTAGTAGTTAGTAAATAGATGATTTTGGTTGTAGTATAATCGTCTTAGATGAATATTGCAAGTAGTATTGTAATCGTAATGTTGTGGAAAATTGATAATCCAGAAATTGAGAATTGTAAGTAGCTGACCCTATCTGCAATCATAGAATCGTGGTCAAAACATTAGTAAGTTGGAGGATAAGAACTCAATCAGGAATGGGGGGAAACGTTGTTATTCATCACCTTACAAGGTATTAATCGCGAAAATGTAATTAGGTTGAGCTCCCGATCAATAGTGGCCATTCGATCTATCGTTGCTTGAAGGGAATTACCTCGTTGGACTTGAGGCAAGTGAACCCTTGCTCGGACTATGTTATATTAAATTCCAAAATTTAATGTGTGTCACTATCTGTGGAATTGTGCTCGTTTTACTTATCTTGTCCGGAGTATTCCTGAGTAGATACTTCCGTGACTCTTAGTTGCGACCTTGGGAGTTTATATGTTGATATACCGTACGGAACTGTGTTGCGGGATAAAACCTGAATGGTACCCACGTCCGGAGTATTCCTGTGTAGATGCTTCCCTGACCCTTGGTTGCGACCTTGGGAGTTTATGTGCTGATAGATCAGATAATGTTGAGTATTCTGTGATATATTGCCTTACCAAGTAATAACATTGTGCTGCAGATTTATCTGATTCTATCAATGAATTTTGTTCGTATTGTCTGACCTAGTTTGGCTAGCATCGTCGTGTCAGGAAAATTTGTTGAATATGTGCAGGACGCTCCGAAGGTTCTGGTCAGGCTTGAGCAGTGTTGGGGAGAATCCTTGCTATTCTGTTTCTTAAATTTAATTATGAAAACATTTCACGTTATGTAATAACCGCGTACACAGGCTTGTTTTTCTTTAAAGTATTTTGTTTCGTACTTACGCTATCATGGAGCTACTTTCCGCAAATTATTTTATGATGAATTTATAAACTCTTTAAAAACTTGCCTTGTGGGTCCCACACGGGATTCACAGCACTGTAACGTCCCGGCAAATTTTTGGGGGCGTTCCAAAAAGTGGTATCAGAGACGAACACTCACGTGCAAAGTTTTATCAAAACATTTTGAAAATGTTTAATGACCTTCAAAAGTCCAATACTCCAAGCGACCGTAACTCCTCGAGGAATGTCAAGGTGAAAAACACGTATTTTTCCTGAGAATCAAGTATGATGTTTGAATTCAATAGAACTCAAAGAATGATTGTACTAAACTTACCATATAGATCGAACAATTATCACAAATGGCACATCGTGGGGCTAGGAGAATTGTGAACAACGCTCAAGGCTCACTGTGAACCATAGAAGACAGAACACCGCCAAACTGCTCCAAATGTAAACCACCACCGTCTATTAACTAGAATGAACAGGAGGCAGAAAACCAGAACAATGGGGGAATGGATCCGGCTTTCATTCAGAATCTCACCCAGGCCATTGCAATGGGGATCGCTCAGGTCAACCGAGTAGAGCGGTTACCAGTCATTAACATGGAAGGGAATGCCGGGAAGGACCGATGGCTCGGAGAGATGCTGAAGGATAGACCACCATTATTCGACGGTTCGGGAGATAAACATGTGGATGACTGGATCTTCGAAATGGAGACTGCTTTCGAGGTAATCGATTGCCCAGGGAATCGAAAGGTACCGCTGGGGATCAACCAGCTCCACGACACTGCAGCCCGATGGTGGAGGACCTATAATCCGGAGGGCAGGGTGGTCGGGTGGACCGAGTTCTCCAAACTGGTGAGAGACGAGTACTGCCCCAGGTCAGCTCAAACCGCTCGTGCACGGAATTTCTTCACTGTTGGACCACAGAACTTGCCGGTTCCAGAGATCATTCGAGCCTATAGAACCGAACTAAGCTATGTATCGCAAATGGTTCCATCTGAAGACCAGCGAATCTGTCACCTTGCGCAACGGTTGCCAGAAGACATTCAACACTACGCAGCTGGATTTCACTGCACAACCCTGAGGGCATATTAGGACATGGTCACGACGTATGCCGGCACTGTTGTTAGTTCTGACACCAGGCATAACTAGAAAAAGCAAAATACGTTTAACCAGTCTGGGAGCACCGGTAGAATGAACTTGGGAGCTGGGTTCTCCTCTAAATCAGCAGTTTTGTACCAACAGAAGGGCACATCTGACCGGTCCCTCCGACGGAGCTATTTCAGTTGTGGCATAGATGGACATACCATGAGTCAGTGTTGTAAGGTAGGTACAAAGTGTTTTCGTGCGGGAAAAGTGGGCACATGTCTCGCTACTGTTCGTGGGTCAATTCTACACCAAATCCAGCTCCTCAGAGTCAGCAAGGTTCGTTACAGACATCCAGGGCACCCGCCGTGTCCGATTATCGATCTCCACCTTACCAAACCCCTCCATATGGTGCTAGAAGAGGACGTGGGCGCGGGGGAGGCACTGCACCCTCCTCGGGGACACTGCCATCCCATGTGTTCGAATTGAGGGCCACTGATGACCAGACTGCACCTGCTGTCTCAGGTACACTTCTTATTAATTCCCAGCCTGTTCATGTACTGTTTGATACTGGAGCGACGCACTCGTTTATATCTGTGGAATGTGTTAATCATTTGAACCTTCCTTGCGTACCTTGTGAATCCTTTACTGTTAAGCTACCCGAGGGTAGTAGGGTCGGGGGTAATTTGGAAGTTCGAAACTGCCCAATCCGTATCGATGATCAGGACTGGACAACGAATCACATAGTTTTTCCACTTCAGAACAAAGATGTTATTTTGGGTATGGACTGGATGACGATGCACAATACGATATTAGATACCTATCACTTGGCCGTTTCCATTATGACTCGTGATGGTGCCACTCACATAATCAGGGGTCGAGAACACTTCAGTACTAAAGGGTCCCTCAGCCTCCTTACAGCGGGAATATCTTGTGATGCTTGAGAAACATATTAATGGTGTTATGTTCTTTAGGAGGACGCATAACAGCTATCGGTGGATAACATTCCCGCGGTGATCAAATTTCCAGACGTTTTCCCCGATGAATTACCAGGGTTGCCGCCACGACGGGAGGTTGATCTCTCGATCGAACTTGAGCCAGGAACGATGCCTATCTCCAAGGCACCATACATGATGGCACCAGCTGAAATAAAGGAATTAAAGTTACAACTCGAAGAATTGCTAAAGAAGGGACTGATCTGTCCGAGTACTTCACCATGGGGTGCGCCAGTCCTTTTTGTGAAGAAAAAGGACAACTCCCTGTGCCCGTGTATCGATTACAGAGAGCTAAACAAGGTCACTATCAAGAACCATTACCCACTTCCGAGGATTGATTATTTACTGGATCAACTACAGTGGGCGACTGTGTTCTCAAAAATCGATTTACCGTCCGAATATCACCAATTGAGGATTTGAGAGGAGGATATTCCCAAGACCGCATTTCGATCAAGATATGGACACTATGAGTACATGGTGGTGTCGTTTCCTGACTAATGCCCCAGCCATTTTTATGGAATTAATGAACAAGGTTATGACAGATTTTCTCGATAAGTGTGTGGTGGTTTTTATTGACGACATTTTAATCTATTCATGGAACCTATAGGAGCATGAGGGAGAGTCACCCCGAGTTATTTTCTTAGTTTCGGGACGAAAATATCTTAAGGAGGGTACTATGTAATACCACGAGTATTACATGATGTTTCATATTGAATACCTCGTTTTTTATATATGATTTAATATATGTGCTCCATTGCGATGAATGTACTTTTATACGTTATGTTTAGACCGTATTGTAACGTATAAAAGCTTGTCCGCACTTATTGTTTTAGTGATGTAATTGTATGATGTTGATGATATGTCGGTGATATACCTTGATGTCGTTGAGCAATTATCGGTACAAATATGACGGTGGCCAACGTCTTATTCTCCGAGAAATTGCTGGACGAGTCTAAAGGGAAGTCGCGCTTTAAGGATTAAATGTGATAATAACTTAGTGAACACCAGAACCTTACGTACGTTATGCGGTAAACATTACATACGCTAAGTATCATGGCATTACGTACGCTAAGGTTTAGGCCTTACGTACATAACGCAGTCTTCAGTCTTCGGACGAGAATCTTGATCCACGTGGTCAGGACAACTTTCGGCGCGACAGCGACAAGCAAGTCAACTGGTGCTACGTACGTTAACTTAGCCAGCATTATGTATGTAATGATCGGTGTTATTTCGGGCAGTAAGCTCTGAGCTTTCTTTATGTATGTTAACCATTTCACATAACGTATGTAACTAGGCTTACGTACGTAAAGCTTAAGGCCTAACGTAGGTAAAGCCATCTTGGTTTTATAAAATAACACCTTCATTTTTTATTTCTTCCGATCCAAAATCACTTCCTCTCTCTCATATACCATCCCCCAGCCTCCCCAATCCGATTTAAGCCTCCCTAATAGAGTGTTATCCTATTAGAGTGGGTTGATCAAGCTCCGGAGAAGGCTTTGAGGGTGTTGTCCTTCCGTTCTTCATCGTTCTTTGTTGTTCTTCCCCGCCCTCGTTAAGTAAGGTGAGTTTATCTAATCTTTGAATCTATTTCGGTGTTGATAGTTATGATTTTAGGTGTTTGGGTAGTCTATAACTCTTGATAATAATCAAACCATTAAACTAATATTAATCATAATCGTTAAACGTAAGCCTATCTCGGACTAGCAATTTGTATACATACCGTTGTGAAAATTGTATATTGGATTGTAACCTTAGGAGTAAACCTATGTTGACGATTCTATTGTGTTATCCATGTAATAGATTGTGTTGGATTGATTCGATTATCATTTTTAAACTCATTTGAAATTGTTAAAGTGAAGTAGTTATCAAATACCAAATTAGACGAACAATCATAAACGACGATTATGCTAGAATTGTGCTAGACCATTCCACCCTGAAGTTGATTTTGAATTAGTAGTTAGTAAATAGATGATTTTGGTTGTAGTATAATCGTCTTGGATGAATATTGCAAGTAGTATTGTAATCGTAATGTTGTGTAAAATTGATAATCCATAAATTGAGAATTGTAAGTAGTTTACCTATCATCAGTCGTACAATCGTGGTCAAAACGTTAGTAAGTTGAATGAGGATAAGAACCCAATCAGGAAAGGGGGGGGAACGTTGTTATTCGTCACCTTACGAGGTATTAATCGCAAAAATCTAATTAGGTTGAGCTCCCGATCAATAATGGCCGTTCGATCTATCGTTGCTTGAAGGGAATTACCTCGTCGGACTTGAGACAAGTGAACCCTTGCTCGGACTATGTTATATTAGATTCCAAAATTTAATGTGTGTCACTATCTGTGGAATTGTGCTCGTTTTACTTATCTTGTCTGGAGTATTCCTGAGTAGATACTTCCGTGACCCTTGGTTGCGACCTTGGGAGTTTATATATTGATATACCGTACAGAATTGTGTTGCGGGATAAAACCTGAATGGTTCCCACGTCTGGAGTATTCCTGTGTAGATGCTTTCGTGACCCTTAGTTGCAACCTTGGGAGTTTATGTGCTGATAGATGATATAATGTTGAGTATTCTGTGATATATTGCCTTACCAAGTAATAACATTGTACTGCGAATTTATATGATTCTATCAATGAATTTTGTTCGTATTGTCTGACCTAGGTTGGCTGGCATGATTCGTCGTGTCAGGCAAATTTGTTGAATATGTGCAGGACATTCCCGAAGGTTCCGGTCAGGCTTGAGTAGTGTTGGGGAGAAGGCTTGCAATTCTGTTTCTTAAATTGAATTCTGAAAACATTCCACATTATGTAATAACCGCGTACGCGGGCTTGTTTTTCTTTGAAGTATTTCATTTCGTACTTACGCTATCATGGAGCTACTTTCCGCAAATTATTTTATGATGAATTTTTAAACTCTTTAAAAACTTGCCTTGTGGGTCCCACACGGGATTCACGGCACTGTAGCATCCCAGCAAATTTTTGGGGGCGTTACAGTATAAAATGAGTACTTATTGATATCATATCCATTCCAAGTTACGACAATAGACTTCGGCTAGTAAGCTAGCCATTTTAACATTTCAGATGCGCTATCACTTTCGGAGATTTGTACCTTAAACCATCTCAAGAAAGTCTTATTATGTTCAATCAACAACCATTTCTCGCTCATTCGGGGATTCTTTGTCGTCAAAAGATTCGTGTGAGCAGACAAGTACGGAAGAACCTCATCAGTGTTATTCAAAACTTACAAATGTGCTTGAAGCACCTCATCGCGATTCTTGGTTAATATTTTAACACCCTGTGTACCCTTTCCATTAAGTTTCCCATCATGTCGAGACTTCGGGAGACCTACAGATGGTGTTTGTGACATGTAATCTGTGAAAAATCCTATTGCTTCTTCTGCAATATACCTCTCAAATATAGATGCTTCTGGACGAAATGGGTTTTAGTATACCCTTTAAAAATCTTCATGTATCTCTCAATCGGAAACATCCATTGCCAATAAACGGGGCCACACTCTTCAATATCTCTAACTACATGGACAAGTAAGTGAACCATAATATAAAAAAAAATAAGGAGGAAAATACATCTCCAATTGGCACAAGATAACAACAGCATCGTTTTTCCACTTGTCCAAAACCAAAGGATCAATCACTTTGCTACATATAGTATTAAAGAAAAAACACAAGCGAGTTATGGAATTTATCATATTTTAAGGCAAGACGTCACGTATAGCCACAACTATAAGTTGTTGCATCAAGACATGACAGTCGTGAGACTTTAAGCTGACTAATGTCAGATTTTGCATCGATACAAGACTCTTAATATTTGACGAATAACCTTGTGTCACTTTAATGCCTTGTAAACAATTACAAAAGCTGATTTTCTCTCTTTTAGATAAAGTATAACATGCCGGGGGAAGATAAGTTCGTTTACCGACTACTTGCGGATGCAACTGAGGACGTATACCAATTTTTTGTTGAGCCTGGACACCATTATTTGTTTTGTGTTTAACATTGAGAAGTGTGCCGATCACACTATCGCATACATATTTTTCGACATGCATAACATCTATGCAATGTCTAACATCTAGATGTCTCCAGTAAGGAGGATAAAAAAATATTGACCTCTTCTTCGAAATGTTTGTCGTAGCAGCCTTCTTTTTAGTTTTTCCAAATATAGTATTTATGTTCTTCACACGATCGTATACTTTCTCATCGGTTAAGGGCATCGGCACAAGTCCATTTTCTGGGAATCCATTAAAATCTTTTCACAATCTATGATAAGGGTGATGGCGACTGAGAAACCTCCGATGTTGAGTGTAAACTGTTTTATTTCCATGTTTCAACTGGATGTAGCTTGTGTTTTCTTCACATATAGGACATGCATGATGTCCCTTCACACTATATCCACTCAAGTTTCCATATGCAGGAAAGTCATTAATCGTATAAAATAACATTGCACATAACTTGAAACTTTGCTGGCGGTAACCATCAAACACGTAAATCCCTTCATCCCACATCATTCTCAAGTCATCAATTAATGGACTTAGATAAACATCTATGTCATTTCCTGGTTGTTTTGGTCCTAAAATCATCATTGACAACATAACGTACTTCCGTTTCATACATAACCAATGAGGTAGATTATATATCACAAGTAAAATAGGCCAAGAGCTATGCTTGGTGCTTAAGTTACTGAACGGATTCATTCCATCTGTGGAAAGTCCAAGCCTAAGGTTTCTTGCGCCACTCCCAAAATCTAGAAATAAATGATCTATTTTCTTCCATTGTGCAGCATTAGCTGGATGACAAATTATCCCGTTGCATTTTCTCTCATTTGCGTGCCATGTGAGATTCTTTACATCATCTCTATTAGCAAACAATCGCTTGAACCTTGGAACAAACGGAAGATACCATAACATCTTCGCGGGAGGTCCTTGTTGTGTGTTCTCTTTATCATTCTTCACTTTGTATCGTGATACACCACACCTCGGACACTTATGCAATTCTTCAAACTCTTTTCTGTATAGTATGTAATCATTGGGACAAGCGTGTATTTTTTATACTCCATACCCATCTGACACAAAACCTTCTTCGCCTCATAGGTATGCTTAGGCAATGTATTGCCTTTTGGTAGCATCTCATTCATCAATTGGAGCAATTCGGTGAAACATTTGTCACTCCACCCATTTATTGCCTTTAAATTAACTAGCTTCAACACGACAGATAATCGTGTGAAATTTTCACACCCCAGATATAATGGAGTCTCTGAATCACTTTTCAACACATCATAAACATGAGATCTTTGAAATGATTCTTGTCCGACATCACGAATCATTTCTTCAATTTGATCACCAACTATATCTACATGAGTGTTTCCAGTTGGAACATCTACCATTTCGCCATGCCATATCCACGCTGTATAGTTGGTGTTTATCCCCTCACAAATAAGATGTTCACGAATTGTGTCAGCCTCATGTCGTCTCCCATTCATACACTTCACACAAGGACAAAAGTATCTTTCATCGGGTTCCGAGTGATGTTGTCGAGCAAACTCAAGAAATTGCTCAATTCCATTGTCATACTCCGCACTCGCACGACTTGCATTCATCCAACTTCGATCTATTTCTTCTTTTCTGTTACACATACTATGAAATTCAATTTGCTATTTTTTTTTCTATAAGGGAAAGAATTTCATTTCTATATGATTATTTACTTTTTGAAAATTGTTTTGATAGAGAATGACAAATGTATGGTTGTCCTATAACTGTTGTTTAAAATAGAAACATGAATGACAGTTGTCAAAATAGAATTAACTTTATACTACATCAACTTATGGCTTTGTCAAGATTGCTAACTCTATCTGCACGAATTGTTGGGAGAAGATCCTTAAGTCGAAAGTTAACATCTATCCCAAAGGGAGAAGATTCTTAAGAAGTTAACCACATCTATCCCAAAATAATTCGTGTTTCACAAAATAGTGTTGTCAAAAGCAACACACACAATTAAACAAAAATCGATTAAATTATATGACAAACAAGAAGAAAATAACACGTAAAACTACATTACACACTCACATACATATAGTGCACACGCACATACATTACACACACAAAACACACAACACATACTGCACACACACACATACTTCCACACAAACAATACACACACACACACACACACACTCACACACACAACACATACAACACACTGCCACACACACACGCACACACACATACGCACACACACACACACACACACACACACACACTGTACACACACTACCACACAAACAATACAACACACACAACACAATACAGCCTCACACATAATACACACACACACACACACACACACACACACACACACACACACTGCACACACGCACACTACACACACTGCACATACCAATACATGCACATACACACACACAACACACACATAGTACACACACAGCAAACAACAATTCTTAAAGACTAGATAAAATTACCAAATAGAAACAAAGAAGAGAATTTGGAATAGTTACTTGATTTCAATGTAGAGGACCGCAGTTGATTGCGAAGTGTCGGGGAGGTTGCGGAGGTTGGGAGGTCGCCGGAGGTTGCGGGTCGAAGGCAGAGTCGGGGGGATCAAAAGCGTCAGGGAAGAAAGAGAGGAAAGAAAGAAGAAATAAAGAAGAAAGAAAGGAGACGGGTAAAATTAAAGAGATAATTAACAGCCGTTATGCCAAAAACCGCTGTTAAAATTAAGATATTAAATATGATGATAATTGTAGCCTCTTAGAAGAGACACATGGAAAACATTATGCACATGAGATAGCTGAGGAGGTAACGCCAAACGATACGAAACTTCACCAACACGCTCTAAGATTTCAAATGGCCCGATGAAGCGCGGACTCAACTTCCCCTTAATACCAAAGCGTTTAACACCTCTGCACGGTGACACCTTAAGGAAAACACGATCCCCAACATTAAATGCTAGGTCCCTCCTATGACAATCTGCATAACTCTTTTGTCGTGCCCTTGCTTCTTTGAGTTTCTCCTTAGCAATGGCAACCTTCTTGTTAGTTACCTCAATCAATTCAGGACCTTCGATAAGTCTTTCTCCAACTTCGTTCCAACAGATATGTGTTCTACACTTCCGTCCATATAATAATTCAAACGGGGCACCTTTGATACTGGCATGCCAACTGTTGTTATAAGCAAACTCCACCAGACATAAGTATTCATCCCAATTACCCGTCCATTCGAGAGCACAAGACCTCAGCATATCTTCCAAAGTCTGAATTGTCCGTTCAGTCTGACCATCTGATTAAGGGTGAAAAGCCGTGCTAAACTTGAGTCTAGTCCCCCATGCCTTTTGCAAACCCTTCTAGAAACGAGAAGTAAATCGCGGATCTCTATCGGATACATTAGCTGCAGGTGTACCATGTAGTCGAACAATCTCTTGTCGAAAAATCTCTGCCAACCTGCTAACTAAATAATCTTTACGAATAGGCAAAAAGTGAGCTGACTTGGTTAAACGATCAACCACAACCCAGATAGCATCATGCTTCTTCTGTGTGCGAGGTAATCCTGTCACAAAGTCCATGGAAATTTGATTCCACTTCCAAGTAGGAATATCTAAAGGCTGTAAAAGACCACTAGGACGTTGATGCTCAATCTTCACTTGCTGACATGTCAAACACTTGGCCACAAATGTAGCCACATCCTGCTTCATCCCATTCCACCAGAAGTTCTATTTCAAATCTCTATACATCTTGGTTGAACCAGTATGAATAGTGAACAGAGAACTGTGTGCTTCAGACAACACAGCTTCCCGAATAGAAGAGTCGTTAGGAACACACAAACGATCACCATACCATACAATTCCATCATCATCAACACGAAATTCCGTCTGTTTACCTTCCTCCAAGTTCTGAATTATAGACCAAAATTCACCATCGTCTTTCTGAGCTTCCTTAACCCGAATTATAAGGTTAGGTTCAACCTTCAAACTCGCCCAATAACCATCATACCCACGAACACATAGTTCCACCTCCATAAGTTCCAAGTCGTTGATAATCTTTGGTGCGATATCAAGACTAGCCAGAATTCCAGACTTCCTACTAAGAGCATCAGCAACCAAATTCGCTTTGCCTAGATGATACTAGATGTTCGCGTCGTAATCCTTCAGAAGTTCCAACCAACGCCTTTGTCTCATATTCAGCTCCTTCTGAGTAAAGATATACTTGAGGCTCTTATGATCAGTGAAGATGTCACATGTCTCTCCATATAGATAATGCCTCCAAATTTTCAGGGCAAACACAACCGCTGCCAACTCTAAATCATGAGTGGGATAATTAGTCTCATAAGGTTTCAGCTGTCTCGATGCATAGGTGATAACCTTTCCATGTTGCATCAGTACACATCCAAGACCTTCCTTTGAAGCATCGCTGTAGATTTGGTAACCACCGGATCCAGAAGGTAAAGTAAGTATAGGAGCAGAAACTAATCTCTTCTTCAGTTCCTCAAAACTCTTCTCCCGTTCTTCATCCCAGAAAAATTTCTCACCTTTCCTCATAAGTTTGGTCAACGGTAAGGCCAAGTGTGAGAATCCTTCCACAAATCTCCTATAATAACCCGCAAGACCCAAGAAACTTCTAACTTCTGTCACAGTCATCGGTCTCGGCCATTTAGTGATAGCCTCAACCTTCGCAGGATCCATGGTAATACCATCTGTAGATACGATGTGACCCAAGAATGCCACCTGTCCCATCAGGAAAATCTCGGACTACATGATGATTCTCAAGGCGAGGTTCATCCACAAAAGTATTCTTGATGGAAGCTAGGAAACCCTCACAACCGTGTGAGATCAAGGTACGGGCTTTCAAAGCAGAGATGATTTTCATAGATTTAACAGGTCGAGAACCCTGATAAATGAATTCGGGATTACTGAGGTCACCAAAGATGACACGTTTGGTATGAAAGTCAATCGTGGCTCGATGTTCCGTCAACCAATCCATGCCTAGAATGATATCGAAGTCGTACATCTCCAATGGAAATATATTGGCAGAACGAAATTTGTCGTCAAAACGTAAGAGACAATTCTTAAATTCATGGCTAATAATTACTTGGTTCTTTATAGGGGTGGATATAGATAAAGCATAGTCAAGTAATGTAGATGGGATTGTAATATGATTAGCAAATGAAACAGATACCATAGAATGAGTTGCACCAGTATAAAATAAGACAAAAATAGCTCGACCAAACATATTTAAGGTTCCCGTAATGGTACCTAAAGCAGTCACCGCCTGATCTCTGGTCAAAGCAAACACCCCACATTTAGCAGCTGGCTATTTCCCATTACCCTTTCCATTATTCTTAGGACATTCACGAGCTTGATGTCCTACTACACCACAAGAAAAGCAACCTCCAGTGACTCTGTGACACGGTTTTCTTGAATGCAGCTTCCCACATATATCACATGGGGGAGAAGTAGCCTGATCAGAAAACCTCTTCTGATTAGAAGGACCAGAACCGGACCCAGACCCAGAAGCACGGTTGAAATGCTGACCACGGTCACGCCCAAACCTCTGACTGTTATCACCCTGTCTATCATAGGTTCTCTGATCCTGCACCTTCGGGGTATTCACCGGAGTAGGTGAGAAAGCCGGTCGAATCCTGTCCCCTTCTATGTTTCTCTTATTACTGTTCTTGGACCTCTCTCGAAGAATCTCAATGTTATGATCCGCGTTCGCCACATGGGCGACATCTGTGAACTCTGTGTTCACAATAGCATCAAGAATCCAATCGTTCAATGCCCATTTAAAATTCTTGGCTTGCTCTTCATGTGTACCAGCCTTAGCCCCCAAAAACCCACACAAACGAAGGAATCTCTTCATGAACTCACCAATAGTTTCACCCTCCAATTGACGGATAGTATGATACTCATGTTCATACTTTTGCTGTTCTGATCTAGGGAAGTACTGCAGAAAGAAAGCATCACGAAACTCTTGCCAAGTCATAGCAGCAACAAAAACATCTCCACCCTTAGCTTGCTTGAATGCTTTCCACCAACTCAAGGCATCACCCTCCAGCTTATAGCTAGCCAGCCTAGCTTTAAATTCATCCGCACAACCTAACACCTCGAAAATATTCTCCACATGCGCAATCCAGTTCTCAGCATCGACTGGAGTGTTAACAGTGCTGAATGATTTGGGTTTTTGCTTCCCAAATTGTTCTAGCCAAACATGCATAGTGGGGGGAACATCCCCACCAGAAGTCCCTGTCTGACGAATCTCGTTACTAATCCTGGTAGTGAGATCTGGTAACAAGGCTTGAACAGCCGCAACAACAGCCGTGTTAAAAGCAGCTTCATCACTTCCAGATGAGGTAGTAGTACGAGTGTTCACCATCTAAAAGATCAATAAACGAAACAGCGAAGACAAGATTAGAGGCTAAGATAAAAATATAAAGGAAAACGGTTAAAGCAGAAGGAAGCCTAATGTCTACCCAATCCTCACAGGTCATAACATAAGCTTTACAGGTCGAACCTAGGCTCCGATACCATAATTGTAACACCCCAACTCGGAAAGGGCCAAAATGTAACATTATGGTGCCAAACAGAACATACTAACGCAAGCGGAAGACTCTATTATAACATAACTACTAAGTTAAGTGAAACGACGACTTCCAAAGTATTATCTCGACAAAGTCTCAATGAAAGAAATAATCCAAAATATTAGTCTGAAATGAAATAAAATTCCAAAATATTAAGTCATAAAATGCTCCATAAATGGGAATCTAAACATGGGTAGGTCCTCTAGCTCCTACTCTCATCACTCCTGCCCAGCACCCCACTTATTACCTACCGCAGAGAAAAGAAAATGTGGCTGAGCTAACGCTCAGTGAACAGATATAAATAATGAAAGATAATAAGCATAAACGAAAGAATAGTGAATGAATCCAAGAGAACCTGCTAAACAAGATGTCGAGGAAATATGGAACAAACGATGGAGGAGTCAAAAACTTAAACAAAGGAAATATGGGACGGATGTCAAGCATAAACAAAGGAAAATGCCCAAGTAATAAACAAATAACAAATCGTTCAAAGGAGTATTGCTCTCCACATGTACTAATGTGAAATGAGGTGTATTGCACACACACAAATCCATTCACCAAATTCTAAACATAACTAAGTACCTAGGATGCATCTATACGCTCCTTGCAAAACAGATATACACATGCCAAGTTTTAGACTAAGCATACATATAATATACACGGGCCAAGTGCAATATATATAGCAATATAAACAAATGGAAACGTCGTGGACAAGTCACACCTCCACAGATAGTGTCAATACCATTGGTGCATCAATGGCAAGGTCATGGAACCCCCATGACTAGTTAAACAAATATGGGCAACATAAATAGGCAAATGATGTATATAATAATCGTGAGGGAAAATTTCTAATTGTCCACCAAGATGATGACTATGGAGATGAATATAGCATCAAGGAATAATCAAACGAATAACAAATCAAATATGGATCAATGGCATCAAATAACAATCATCAGGAAAATAAGTCATGAGAAACTCTTATTGAAAAAGGGCAAAATATCTGTACCTTAAGAAATCAAAGCAAATAGAAATTGAACACAAGGAAAGGTGGATCACTCCTCCTTCACTAAATCTACATGAATTATAATTATATATTACTTATACGTTTATTAAAGTCATAACGGATTCATTACTCAAAGTTACTTATTAATAGGTTAGGGATTTCACAAGTGAATATGGTTCTGTTTTCTCATGATTTATAAAGCATAACAAATAAGGTTCTGAAGTTTTACAATTTTACCTGTAATTACCACATGAGTTAAGCACCTTCCAAAAAATTTCCAGATTTTATTTCTAAGTGCAAGTACCATTTCAAAAATCATTTTCTCAAACCTATTCAGAAACTGCTCTGCAGGTATACCCCAAAAGTTTGCATTTATTTAACCCAGTTATACACCTCAGAAAAATCTTTAAAAATTACAGTAACTAATAAACATGTTATTTGTTCTCCTGATAAAATTGGGGGTTTTTAATCGTTATAGTTTGTGAAATTAAAATCATGGAAACAGACTGAAATCAGACTCAAGATTTTCAGATTCAACAACCGTTTTCTTATAAATTGTTTGGACGAGCAAATCAACCCCAATCGACTTCTAACCAATTGGGACAGTTAGTAACCTCTCTTAACTTATCTTTAGACTCAAAAACCATGCAAAAATCTATTGTAAAACTTGATCTATGGTCCATACAAGATGGGGTTATGAATCTGTCCAGAAACCAAACACATCTCTACCACTTCCAACATGTTTAATCATACATATTATTGTATAAACACTTATAGATTGACACCAAAATACACACGTTTACGAACAATGAGAACAGCCCTAATATGATTTATATTATACATATGTCGAATGGAAGGGAAAAAAAAGAATTGGTGGTACCTTGCTGATGACTACGAAACAAAGAAAACAAGAGAATGAGAACCCACGAATTTATGTCTTCAACAATACCTTTGAATGAGAGGAAGAATAGCAACAGAATTTTGTATGCGTTTCTTTTGTTGATTCGTATGAAGAGAAGGAGAAGATGGAACCGTAATATGAAAAGGTTAGGGAGGAGCGAGGGCCAAGATAGGAATGTTTTAAATGTCCATAGTTTGTGTTTAATTGCTTTCAATGTAATAGGTAATGATGGAGCCGAAATTTAGGTGATTGATTGCACAAATTCGGTTGTGATAACACTTACAGAACGTGTGATTGTTAGGAGAACTTTTTTTTTGGTGTGTATTACTTATTACAAACTTAGGTAAAAGTTTAAATTAGACATAAAATTAGGAATCCGAATTTTAGGGTTTTACATGAATCCTCCAATTCCCTATGGGAGTGCTAAAATCGGTGCCGTCGTCAGTCTCTTCTTCAATTCATCAAAGCTATTCTGGCACATCTTGTTCCACTCAAACTTTTGAGTTTTCTGCAATAGTCGAGTAAGTGGGCGGGTAATTTTGGAAAACCCTTCCACGAATCGACGATAATACCCAACAAGTCCTAAGAAACTCCGGACTTCTTTCACGTTCTTAGGAGACTTCCAATCCATAACTACTTTGATTTTCTGGGGATCTACTCGGACTCCTTCTGCTGATACCACATGACCGAGGAACATTACTTCCTTTATCCAGAATTCACACTTAGAAAGCTTGGCGTACAATTGCTCGCTTCTCAAAAGTTCTAAAATAATTCGCAAATGCTGCGCATGCTCTTCCGGGCTCTTAGAATAAACCAGAATGTCATCAATGAACACCACCACAAACTTATCCAAAAACTCTATGAATACTCGATTCATCAATTGCATAAACACGGCAGGTGCTTTAGTGAGACCAAATGGCATCACTACAAACTCATAGTGTCTGTAGCGAGTTCTGAACGCTGATTTTGGAACATCGGATTCCTTAATCCTCAACTAATGATATCCCGACCTCAGATTGATCTTGGAAAATACTGTCGCTCCTTGTAGCTAGTCAAATAAATCATCAATCCGTGGCAACAGATACTTGTTCTTGATTGTCATCTTGTTCAGCTCTCGATAGTTAATACACAATCGAAGCGATCCATCATTCTTCTGGACAAAAAGAACTGGTGCACCCCAGGGCGAAACGCTTGACCGGATATAGCCTTTGCCTAGTAACTCTTCCAGTTGCTTCTTCAATTCATACATTTCAGTAGGTGCCATATGATACGGCGCCTTAGAAATTGGTGTAGCTCCTGGTTCCAGCTCGATGGTGAATTCCACATCTCGTCATGGAGGTAGTCTAGGTAATTCGTCAGAAAACACATCCGGAAACTCGTTCACAACAGGAATGGATGTGAGTTCTACTTTTCCATCTTTTTTCTTCATTGCATAGCACCAGTATCTGGTACAACCCTGTTTCAACAATTTGACAGCTTTCATCGCCTTGATCATCTTTCCTGAGCTTCCTGGTTTCCATCCTTCAAATGGTATTTCGGAACCATCGTCCGCTATCACCGAGATATTCCTCTTTCGGTAATTTACAATAGCTCCATATAGATTAAGCCAATCATCTCCGAGTATCAGGTCATCTCCTTGCATCTCTATCATAATCAGATTTGAGGGCCACTCTCTGCCTCCAATTGATACAGGGAAATCTCTAGTTTCTAAGTTTCCCACAATCCTCTCTCCACTCAGTAAACCCACAACATAAGGTTCAAAATTATGAAAACCAGAAATATTCAAACGATTTACACAAGTCAAGGATATAAATGAATGCGTAGCTCCTATATTGAATAAAACGCTAACTGGCTGTGAAAGGATCTGAACAGTACCTGATGCAACAGCAGCGTCTTGATCGTCTGCCCTCCTCATCTCGTACAGACATGTGGGAGCGGATCCGACACTCGAGGCTCCCTTGCGGTCGAATTGTCCTCTGCCTTGACCTCGACCAAAATTTTGGGGCAGCTGAACACTCTGCTGCGTCTGCTGAATACTTGCTTCCTTCTGAGCTAGCTGTTATGTACGGGTTCCATTAAACTTTGTGGCATCCTTGCAAAAAATCACACGGTGCCCTTCCTATCCGCAATCAAAACATGTAACTGGAGTACGGAAACAATCAGCTAAAGGTGGCCTGGGCGACCACAGTTAAATCACTTCCTAGTTGTATCCGTCGTGGCTGATACTTCTCCGAAGTTCCGCTCTTGGATGGGTGCGGAGTGACACGCTTTTAGTGTAACTATCGCAAGTGCACGATATCGTATCAAGTAGTAAAGTGGACTTTTTGAGTCCGGTTTATCGATCCCACAAGGAAGTTTGGTTATAATTTGAATTATACACTATTAGTCTATTTTTATAGATACTTAAGATGAGTGAAACACAAAAAAGTTTGGTTTAATAATTGCAAAGAAATTGCAATAATAGTTCTAATATTATAAGGAAATAAAAAGATAGCAATAATAATAGATTGATTATCGATAAAATGAAATAGTTGGGATTACAAACTTAGTTCGTCATTAGTTATAAAAGATGTATTGGAGATCATAAGATGAATTTACTTATTATGTTGTGTAGATTCGATTTTCCTTAAAAAGACGGTTTCTCTTTCGAACTATAAAACGTCCCTTACATATTGAATCAATCCACTATATTTCTATGTTGATTGGCTTCAATACATAGCATTAGGATTTATGAAAATAACTCAAAGAATCATCTAAGGACTAGGGGTATATTTCTATCCCCTAGAACAACTTAGAGTGAAGATCATTTGATCTAATCAAACATATTTTCTTTCGAAACATATGAAGACCATAAATATCTTCATTAATTGGCCAAATAAATAAAGATTGTTAAAACAATGAAAATCACACACAATAATAAGTAATTCACAATAGATCTTTTATACAAACATAAATAACATGACTAACCTTGTTTATAATCCCAACTAAAGATTACTTAGCCCATAAAGGGTTTATTACACATATTACAAGCTTTGGTGGTCATGTTTAGTTGAATCAAGAGAAAGAATTGATCCTAACTCCCTTAGTAGATAAAGGAGATAGAAACAATAAACTCTCTGAACAACATATGTTATACCACACTTACAAAGATCACTCAAGAACACAAGTGTGTTCTTCACACAAAAAGAAAAGTTTACAAGAAAATGGAAAATTATAAGATGAATGGTGAATGATGAAGGATCTAAGGGGTCTATTTATACACCTAAAGTCATCTAATAGCTTCAAAACTCCAGCATTATTACATTAGATCGGATCAATACCAGCCATCCCCTCAATAATACACAAAAAGTATAAAAAATTAGACAAATCATAGTAATCTGTCAAGAGTTACGGCCGTAACATTCAGGAGTTACGGCCGTAATAAGTGACTTACGGCCGTAACTCCCGAATGTTACGGCCGTAACGTGGCTTCGTAAATTTGTTCACTTGAAGCTTTGATAGTTACGTTTTGCCAATTTCTCGGACTTTGCGTTTTTGCCCTGCATCTTCTTCTGATGATAACTTTTGATATATAACTCGATTTTGAATCCTAAAGACTGCGAATTGCCTCTAAAGCCCTACAACATGATTATATCAAAATTCAATAAAGATAATATTTATTAAACATGTTGTTTCTTGAGTAATTCAGTTATTTAATCCGATCATCATCCGATAAAAATAAAATTATTAAAACTAATAAATTAAAAGCAGAAAACGAGTAGACTAGCTCAATTATGGTTGAATTTTCTCGATACAAACCATGGATAAGTGTACAAAACTGACACTTATCACACCCCCAAACTTGAATTCTTGCTAGTCCCGAGCAAGACTCTTTATTATTCACACTCCAAAAATAAAATAAAAAAATAAAACAAAAATAAGAAAATTAATACACACATAAATTAAAATATAAAAAGAGAAAAGGAGATCAAAATGTAATATCCGCAATTTTCGATTTCCGGTAATTTCTTTTTTTCGGCGGAAGTCTGTTTTGACGACTCGCTCATGTCCGTTTCGTCATTCTGAGAATGATTAATTCTACACTTTTTGACATCCGAGTTCGTTTCGGTGTCGTTTCGTTGAGTTCTGTGCTTTTTAGCGACTTTTCCGCACTTGAGTTCGATTCTTGCGAATCTCGTCCGAAACTGTTGTTTCGAGTTTCCCGCAAGTCCGTTTAACTTTGTTAGACGTGTTGTGAACTTCGGTTTGGTTATTCGATCACGTATCGTGATTTCCGGGCGTTTTGGGCCATTTTGTAATTTCTTGAAAGTTACAGATCCGTATCTGTAATTGTTGTCTCGACCCGTTTCTTGGTCGCGTATGACTAATTATGGTATTACGCTTTCATTTCGAAGTCGTTTATGTTGTCCGCGAACTTTTCGTCGTGTTCGTTCCGTGACGCTAAATCGGTCGCCGAGCTCGGCGGATCGCCGACGGTTATGGATCGCCGGACGATTGCGGCACCGGCCGGACGGTGCGGCAGAACCGCGAGCGCACGCTACGGCCGGCCGCGCGCGCTAACCGGCAGTGTAGCGACGCCGCTGGGTGGCCTAGCGACGCCATCGCCCGGGCAAGGGGTTTCGAGGTTCTCGACTCGCCAGATCGGCGTGTAGCGCACGCTACGCCGAGCGTAGCGCGCGCTAGTCGGCAGCGTAGCGCACGCCGTCGGCCGGCTAGCGACGTTACTGCCGGCGATTCGATCCGGCTCTTCGACAGCCGCTAGCGCGCGCAGTATCCGGCCGTAGCGCACGCTAGCGGGAGTCGGGTCGGCTGTGTCGGCCAGGTTGGTCGGTGATGCCGGTCGTGTGGGCCCTGGCCGAGGGTACTCGGCCGATCTGCCGATAGCGCACGCTAGTCCGGGAAGGCTAGCGCACGCTAGGGCCGGCCCAAGATAAATATGGTCGAGCAATCACATTTCACTTCGCTTTTCATTTCCTTCCTTCTCCATCCGCGAGTGGCGATTCATGGGCGACGAAGCCATGTTGTTTAACAACAAATCCATGAAGTCCTTGAGTTCATAACATCAATCGATCGTCCGTTATCAACCTTTGATTCATCGAATCAAGGTAATCTTCCTTAGAACCCTAATTTCGTGAATTTGGGGATTTTTGCATTTTCGTCCGATTCGTTCCGTGTTGTTGATTAATTCATGATGGGTATGATTAATCTTGATAGTATTCTTGTGTTTAACATCATTTAATCCATTGTTCTTCGTCGAATCGAAGTATATTTCTTGATTTCCTTCGAATTGACTTTTTGGGGGATTTGTCCCCGATCTCGTTTTTCATCCGTTTTCGATGGATCGATTATGGTTAAATGATGTTGTTAAACATATTCTATGGATTGTATATCCATATTTCAACTTGGAATTCCGTTTTCGGGTTTTGACGGAACGAATCGTGTCCTTGGCCGTTTTGGGGGAAATCCGTGAACTTTCGTCATTCGTTCTTTGAATTCAACGGCTTTGAGTCGTGTTATGGAATTCATATCATTGTTATTATTTGTCCTTCGTAGTTTATGAACGTGAGTTGGCGTTCGGTGGAGTCGGCGGGTTCGTAGTCGGTTCGGGCCAACCTACTTCGGTCGATTCTCCGCGTTGTTCTTATTCGAGGCAAGTACCTTGTCCATACATTTCTTGTTTCGCGGATATGATGATTGGTGATCGTCTTGGTTTGTTTGTTTGTTTGAAATGAGTTTTCAAAAGATTTGGTTAGCCTCGTTAAAGGCCCCTTTCAAAACCGTGTGTGTTTTGTGATTGGTGTGGTTCGTGAATAACTATGTGAATTCTATGTATATGCTTGGTGTTCATGTTGCACTTGGTATTGTGTGTGGGCGTATATTATTTCATTTCGGTGCGTTGTGAATTGACGTGGTGTTTTGCTAAGTGTTTGATGCCTCTGGGCGAATTGTTTGAATATCCTTGATGTGATATGTTATTTGTGTGAATGTGTGGATATGGTTGAAGGTCTACGGTGGCACATGGCATGTGATCATGTGGCCAGGATGCAACAAGTGATTGATCCAACCGTGAGAGCCTGAGATAATCTACGGTGGCACATGGCATGTGATCATGTGGCCAGGATGCAACAAGCGATTGATCCAACCGTGAGATGTGTGTGATTTGTTTCGCTAGCCAGCTCGGGAGGGTCCTTCGAGGCCTCGAGTGGGATGTCGGTGGTATCGTCCCGGTCCTAGGCGATGCGCGTGCGTGATTATGTTTCGTTGATTTTACGTCCGTTGAGGACACGTGATGTTGGGCTCTGACCCTGTAAATTGTTGGTGATTTCCTATTTGCGAAAACAAAACCTTTGGGCTGTGACCCTATTGATTTTTGGAAAGAGAAGGATTTCATAATCCTAAATTGTTTTCTATTAAAACTCTCGATGGCATTTTAAACTGTTTGTAAATTGTTTCCCTTATTTGCGATCTTTCGGTTTTGGAAATGTTTACCCAAACTCTTGCCTCGGGAAGTACTTTTCTTTACGTTTGGATCTTTGAGGATTCCTGATTATCATTGTTCTTGGAACTTGTATTGTATGGCTCGTATTTTTGCACTTGTACTTGCACTAGCAAAACAGTGGAGTTTTGCTAACCCCCGAGTATTCGGGGGGTGGATGTCTATTTTGCATTCGGTTTTGGAGCATAACACGTGGTCGGCACGAAGGATGATGAAAGATGAACGATACTAATCACACGAGGATCTGTTGACGTCGTTTTGGTCTAGTTGTATTTTCTTTTCCGCCGCAAGATCTTTTCCCCGTTGTACGGAGTTTATTGTATTTTGACCCCTGCGTGGGTATGTGTTTGGAATTGAGTTGTATGTATTTGTTGAAAGACCAAATCGGTCTACTGAGTCATTTTAGCCTTAAAGGCGAGGTTTAGATGTTTGATTTTAGTTATCAGCCTGGTAGATCCTCGAGGAGAGGGTCCACGGCGTGTAATATCCCTGAGCGGATTTGGGGGTGTTACATAAATGGTATCGAGCTTAGGTTGTGGAAACCTAGGTCAGTCGGGTCGATGGTGTCTATCGAGTTTTTGTCTCGTCGGATTTTATCCGACCGAGTCGTGTCGCGACGCGTCGCCCGAGTTTGTTGGTCGTGATTAGTATCGTGGGCGATCATCATCTTCGTGCGACACTGTGGTGTAAGTCTCCTTCTTTGTGTTGTGCCTCGTGTGACACGAGCTATTTTTATGATTTATTTGCTAAGTGACGGAATCCTCTTATGGATTTTGATTTCTTGATACGTGACTATTTGACTCTCATATTTCTTTCATGTGAGAAGTAGTTCTTTGGATTGTGCATGTTGGACTCTATTTCTTTTTTTCCGCCGCATGAGTTCCTTTGTGATAGCTTTCGGTATCTTACCGATCAATTTTATTTCAAAATCGATTCCTTTAACCGAGTTGTTGGCCTTGACCGCTTTGACGGTAGTTGGGTGTTTTCAAATGATTTTGTGAGTTTTGATAAGTACTACCGTCATCGACCTTTTGGGCATTCTTGTAATTGGTTTTTAGCTGGTGGGTTCCTGGCATGACCCACGGCGCTATATTGTTCCTTGTAATTACGAAAATTTTGGGGCATTCTAACCCATTGAATTATTTTTGAAAACCTTGAGTATCTTAGAAAATTAAAATTCGAGACGTACTTTTAAAACGAATTATTTTCTTGCGGTGTTTTCAAGGTGTTTTCTAATGCCGCAATACATTTCAAAAATTTTCCTTGAGGACCAAAAATATTTTTGAGATATTTTCAAATGCGATTGCTTAGACCCAAGGGTCGAATATTTTTGAAAGTTTTTCACTAAAGGAAAGGTGTCCTCATTTTTGTTCAAACGCAAGATGATTTTCAAAGTCTCGATAATGGTGTTTGCACTACTTTTTGTAAAATGATACTCAAGATCAACCGTTGTTTCCAAACTGTTTTCAAAAGGTGGTTCTCGTTTTAAAACCTATCATTCCTGCTTATGGACCGGAAATGCGTGTATGGTTTTCGAACTTTCGTTACGGTGTCAACCCCGAATTGTGATTGAATTGGTGGCGTGAGTGTCGAGTCTCGCCACGCATATGTTTTGTTGGCCCTCTGTGAGAGGTGTGAACTGGTGTTTATCGTTTATCGCCTCGTGGCGATTTGCGTATTGTCGCACTAGTGTGGGTTGTTAAAGCTCGGATTTTTATGCGTTATACACATGGGTGATTGTTTCATGATGTTTGTGATTGTGTGATGGCTGTCGTTCGGGATGTTGTAATCTTCGAATGATGCCGTTGTTGTTGTGATTTTTGTATGCGTTGATATGTTATGCTGAGTTGGCATCTCCGGTATGTTGTTTTGCGGTGTTTTAATCCATTGTATCGAGCAGTTGTATTTTCGGTATGCCGAGCCGAGGTGTTTCAACCGTGGTGTGCCGGGGGCATGCACGTACCAATTATCTTTCTCGTCACAGGATCTAGTTTCGCGAGTTGGGTTCCGAGTCTTTCGGGGCGCGAACTTCAGCACAGATATCAGAATCGGCTTTGAGAGGCCTTTGAAGGATGTTTCTGTCGGTTGCTTGTTGTGTCGTCACCTTTATTTTGCTGTTGTGAGTTGCGGGGGCGACCTTCTTTTATAAGAGGTCGAATGTAGTACCCGTGTTGTTTTTAGACCTCTGTATTTTCTCTTTCTCCAGTCTATCGATTCGCTCGTGTTCGTTGATACCGTCTCAACATGTTTTGTATTTCGGGTTCATCATTCGAACGAGCCGTGATCTTGTTTTGGGTCAATCGTTATCGCTGTCACTTTCCGAATTCGGTTCGATTCTTGTGAACCTTGTTCTAAGTAACATCTTTGGTTCTACTAGTTCTTTTATTCAAGTGACTGGATCTTGAACTTTTACATTTTCGACTCACGACTCGTTTATGTTCGTTGACATTTCTGAGCTTGTCCTGCTCCTTGCTTTTGTTGATCGAACGAGTGTGGTATTATTTCGGAATAACTCGTTTGTCGTTGTGACTTTTCTATTGCTATTCCCTTTCATGTGGATCTTATGTGAATGCATACGTTGTTGTTTTCACCGGATCATATATTGTCTCGAGTCGAGATGTGAACCTTGGAGTTGTTGTTTGAACTTTATTGTTCTTTGTGATTTGAACATGATTCTTCGATCTTTGTTGTCTCGATCGTTGTGGTTTGATCGTTTGATTGTTCGGTTTATATTGACCTCGTTCCGTGATTGGAGAACATTCAGGCTCCTTCGTAATTCCCTTTAGTTCGGGAAATTAGTTTCGTTTTCGATCTTCCAGCCCTTAGGCGGTGGGATTTCGTGTTTGTTCAGCGGTTGACTCGCGTTTTGATTGATGTACCGTTGGGTTGGTCAATCATATTGATTTTCGTTCGTTGTGTTTTGTGATTGTCGGATAATTGACTTGGCTATATTATCCGTTTGATGACGTTTGTCACTTGTTGGTTTTTATTATATCCCTAACGGCGACGTTGTGTTGGTCGCCGTGGAGCGTGTTTTCACGCCGTATACTCCTTTGCGTTGTTTGTAACATTTCGCCGTTAGGCGTTAGTTACGCATTCTTGTGTATCTCGTTGAGTTTTTCCTGGCGGAATATTTCTTCTCCCTACTTGTTTTAAGTTTCGGGACTAAACTTCTTTTAAGGAGGGTAGAATGTAATATCCGCTATTTTCGATTTCCTAATTTCTTTTTTTCGGCGGAAGTCTGCTTTGACGACTCGCTCATGTCCGCTTCGTCATTCCGAGAATGATTAATTCTACACTTTTGACATCCGAGTTCGTTTGGTGTCGTTTCGTTGAGTTCTGTGCTTTTAGCGACTTTTCCGCACTTGAGTTCGATTCTTGCGAATCTCGTCCAAATCGTTGTTTCGAGTTTCCCGCAAGTCCGTTTAACTTTGTTCGACGTGTTGTGAACTTCGGTTTGGTTATTCGATCACGTATCGTGATTTCCGCGTTTTGGGCCATTTTGTAATTTCTTGAAAGTTACGTATCCGTATCTGTAATTGTTGTCTCGAACCGTTTCTTGGTCGCGTATGACTAATTATGGTATTACGCTTTCATTTCGAGTCGCTTATGTTGTCCGCGAACTTTTCGCCGTGTTCGCCGTGACGCTTAAATCGGTCGCCGAGCCACGCGGTTATGGATCGCCGACGGTTATGGATCGCCGACGATTGCGGGCACCGCCGGACGGTGCGGGCAGAACCGGGCGAGCGCACGCCACGGCCGGAAGGTCGCGCGCGCTAACCGGCAGTGTAGCGACGCCGCCGTGGCCTAGCGACGCTATCGCCTCGGCAGTGGGGTTTCGAGGTTCTCGACTCGGCCAGATCGGCAGTAGCGCACGCTACGCCGAGCGTAGCGCGCGCTAGTCGGCAGCGAGCGCACGCCTGTCGGCCGACTAGCGACGTTACTGGCCGGGCGTCACCCGGGCTACCGATGAAGCTAGCGCTGCGCAGTATCCGGCCGTAGCGCACGCTAGCGGAGTTGGGTCGAGTGTTCGGCCGGCAGGTTGGTCGGTGATGCCGGTCGTGGGCCCTGGCCGAGGGTACTCGGCCGATACCGGGCCGATAGCGCACGCTAGTCCGGGAAGGCTAGCGCACGCTAGGCGGCCCAAGATAAATATGGTGAAATCACATTTCACTTCGCTTTTCATTTCCTTCCTTCTCCATCCGCGAGTGGCGATTCATGGGCGACGAAGCCATGTTGTTTAACAACAAATCCATGAAGTCCTTGAGTTCATAACATCAATCGATCGTCCGTTATCAACCTTTGATTCAAATAATCAAGGTAATCTTCCTTAGAACCCTAATTTCGTGAATTTGGGGATTTTTGCATTTTCGTCCGATTCGTTCCGTGTTGTTGATTAATTCATGATGGGTATGATTAATCTTGATAGTATTCTTGTGTTTAACATCATTTAATCCATTGTTCTTCGTCGAATCAAGTATATTTCTTGATTTCCTTCGAATTGACTTTTTGGGGATTTGTCCCGATCTCGTTTTCATCCGCTTTCGATGGATCGATTATGGTTAAATGATGTTGTTAAACATATTCTATGGATTGTATATCCATATTTCAACTTGGAATTCCGTTTTCGGGTTTTGACGGAACGAAACGTGTTCTTGGACGTATAGGGGGAAATCCGTGAACTTTCGTCATTCGTTCTTTGAATTCAACGGCTTTGAGTCGTGTTATGGAATTCATATCATTGTTATTATTTGTCCTTCGTAGTTTATGAACGTGAGTTGGCGTTCGGTGGAGTCGGCGGGTTTGTAGTCGGTTCGGGCCAACCTACTTCGGTCGATTCTCCGCGTTGTTCTTATTCGAGGCAAGTACCTTGTCCATACATTTCTTGTTTCGCGGATATGATGATTGGTGATCGTCTTGGTTTGTTTGTTTGTTTGAAATGAGTTTTCAAAAGATTTGGTTAGCCTCGTTAAAGGCCCCTTTCAAAACCGTGTGTGTTTTGTGATTGGTGTGGTTCGTGAATAACTATGTGAATTCTATGTATATGCTTGGTGTTCATGTTGCACTTGGTATTGTGTGTGGGCGTATATTATTTCATTTCGGTGCGTTGTGAATTGACGTGGTGTTTTGCTAAGTGTTTGATGCCTCTGTGCGAATTGTTTGAATATCCTTGATGTGATATGTTATTTGTGTGAATGTGTGGATATGGTTGAAGGTCTACGGTGGCACATGGCATGTGATCATGTGGCCAGGATGCAACAAGTGATTGATCCAACCGTGAGAGCCTGAGATAATCTACGGTGGCACATGGCATGTGATCATGTGGCCAGGATGCAACAAGCGATTGATCCAACCGTGAGATGTGTGTGATTTGTTTCGCTAGCCAGCTCGGGAGGGTCCTTCGAGGCCTCGAGTGGGATGTCGGTGGTATCGTCCCGGTCCTAGGCGATGCGCGTGCGTGATTATGTTTCGTTGATTTTACGTCCGTTGAGGACACGTGATGTTGGGCTCTGACCCTGTAAATTGTTGTTGATCGCCTATTTGCGAAAACAAAACCTTTGGGTGTGATCTTATTGATTTTTGGAAAGAGAAGGATTTTATAATCCTAAATTGTTTTCTATTAAAACTCTCGATGGCATTTTAAACTGTTTTGTAAATTGTTTCCCTTATTTGCGATCTTTCGGTTTTGGAAATGTTTACCCAAACTCTTGCCTCGGGAAGTACTTTTCTTTACGTTTGGATCTTTGAGGATTCTGATTATCATTGTTCTTGGAACTTGTATTGTATGGCTCGTATTTTTGCACTTGTACTTGCACTAGCAAAACAGGAGTTTTGCTAACCCCGAGTATTCGGGGTGGATGTCTATTTTGCATTCTGTTTTGGAGCATAACACAGGGTCGGCACGAAGGATGATGAAAGATGAACGATACTAATCACACGAGGATCTGTTGACGTCGTTTTGGTCTAGTTGTATTTTCTTTTCCGCTGCAGTATCTTTTCCCCGTTGTACGGGAGTTTATTGTATTTTGACCCCTGTGTGGGTATGTGTTTGGAATTGAGTTGTATGTATTTGTTGAAAGACCAAATCGGTCTACTGAGTCATTTTAGCCTTAAAGGCGAGGTTTAGATGTTTGATTTTAGTTATCAGCCTGGTAGATCCTCGAGGAGAGGGTCCACGGCGTGTAATATCCCTGAGCGGATTTGGGGGTGTTACACAAAATGCCATTAATAAACAACAACTAGCTTTATACAGTAGATAGAAATGAATCAAGATTCAAAATAAATCTACTAATGTTTTTGAAGTTAAAACACGGTTTTTATTTTGTAATTCCAAAATGTAAGGTTTTCCCCCAATAGGTTGATTATTTCTTTCCCACTCGTGATACACACGACTCCCTTTAATGGTTGCTCTCGATCACACGTTTATTTTTGGACTCAATATGAAGAAGAATTTTATTGGCGTCATCAAATATTGTGATTTTCACAAAATTGAGTGTATTGAAATTCAGCTGCTAATTAATTCAAATCTGCTCATAAACTACATCCCTTTTAGTGATAGCTTTCACACCGTTATTTGCTAACGTGTAGCTCTTTTCACTAACACAATTTCTATCTCATTATTTTTCTTTCGTAAAAAGGTGATAGCTTTCACACCGTTATTTGCTAACGTGTAGCTCTTTTCACCAATTTTTCTGAGACGGCAGCTACGCACCAACAATGGTTAGTCCTTTATTTTTCGCAAAATTTAAGACTTCCAAAATTAAGTAGCAAATTGTCGCTCAACACTTCTCCTTTTCGTCATTTATTTGTTTATGTGATAGCTTTCACACCGTTATTTGCTAACGTGTAGCTCTTTTCACCAATGACTCCTTTTTTAGGGAATAGAATTTTTGCGTAAAATCATTTTTTAGTTAAGCATGAAAAATCAAAAACTCCACAAATTAAGTAAATTTCAGTTTTATTTTTCATCAACCAATTGATTCTTCTTTTCTCAAGGTAACGAATGACTCGATTTTATATGATAATTACAAGGCTTGGAAAGAGAGATTAAGGCTCAAAAAATTTTGGAATATACAATTTTTTTTACCGGTTAAAACGATTTTAGAAGTTTGTATATAGCTAATTTATTGGTGTTTTGGCCAGATCTAGAAATCTCATAAATCAAAATACTATAAATATATATATATATATATATATCAAGAAATATATATTCACTAAACCTAATCAATGCGAAATAATAAAAACACACCACACAATACACTAATCAAAACATACCACAATCAAAATCCAAATAAACATCATAGTTCAAAAACCACAAAATAAACACATAAGTACGAAAACACCCCCAAACTTATAAGTAAAACTGTCCCGAGTTTTTTAAAAAAAAAATAATAGCAAGCGAGAAAACAGAAAACTCCCTGAAATTTTAGCTTTGTGATCCTCACGGTTTGTCGTCATGGATGTTTAGAAAATGAAAAAGTTTTTCAAAGCACTTCTCCGTTTCTAATTGTCGCTCGAGTATTTCATTCTGATTTCTCATAATTTCAGCCTGGGATGTTTCTAATCCCTGAACTCTTTCAAGCAAATTTTCCTCAAAAGGCGTCAACTCATAACCGGCATCCTCCTCGGCCTCATATTCCTCCTCCTCGCTACTATCCTCTTCCGGTTCCAAACGTGCCCGTTTGCTTCTCAATTGAGTACTTCGAAAAATACTACTCCGGCCGTTAAGTCGATCCCCATGTGTTAAAATATCACCCCCTGCCGAAATTTTGACTCTCGGCTCCCGCAAATACCGGTGATAAGGCGGGGTATGGCATCTTCGCCTAGTCGGGACCATGCCGGCATAGTGACAAATAGTAGTGTAAATGTGAGTACCCAAATCCATTTTTACCCCTGGATAGCAAATAAACCTCGCAGTGGCCAATGGAAACCGTCGCAGTCGAAGTCGGGTAAATACTCCTACGCCCACATCCATAAATACCAAGCATCATCCATAAGGTCCGCCTGGTTGTATCGGGGTTTGATCATCCCAATACTGTCATGCAACTCGCTCACTAACGCCCAGCGTAAAACTCTATCATCCGACACCTCTTCATTAGGTAAGATAGAAATGTCAACTGCGTTAGTACAATTAACCCCCAAAAACTTGTTAATGACATCCGGTGAAAAATTTATCGATTTCCCATTCACAGTAGTCTGATGATAAGGAGGTGACTGATAAGTGGAAATTTTACCACTTATTTCTAGGATTTTATACTAGGTTTTTATCTCGTTTCGTGATTAATGTGCTCGTATTTGGCTTATTTATGATTAGTCGAGCCGTATTACGCGTTTGGGTTGGTTTTAGTGTGTTTGCAGGTTTTTAGAGCCAAAAGGACCCAAAACGAGACAAAGGACCGAGAGTCGAGTCACGAACGGAAGAAACGGATTTTTGCAAGAGACAGACCACCCTATCGGCCCAGCCTATCGGCCGATAGGTGCGTCCGAAAGGTGTTCCTGCCCTACCGAGTGAAGTCGATCGACGAATCAACTATCGGCCAGCCTATCGGCCGATAGGCCAGTCCGATAGGCGGCCCAGCGGACTCTCGTATTTTGACGTATTATGACTCTTTTGGATAGATTTTGTTTCCTAGATTAGGGCTAATCGGGAGTTTAACCCCCTTAGGCTATATAAACCTCCTTTTAGACCTAGTTTTACTATCTTTCATCATTCTTTTTCATCTTTTATCATCTTTTGCAATCTTTTACATATTTTGGCAAGATTAATTCTTGGGATACAAGAACTTTTTGGAGGCAGCAATTATTATTGTTTTTCGGAGATTGAAGACTCGGAGTTCATCCGTAAGGGTTGTAATCTCTCTTTTCATATTAATAATATGCATTCTTCATCTATTTCTTGTTTAATTTCAATTATGTCTGGCTAAATTCATTGATTGATTCTAGGGTTAGTAAATTTAATTGATGTTCACAGGATGTTCCTTTGATTACCTTTTTACCTTTCATCCTAGACTTGTGATCAAGATGTGTCAAATCTCATGCTAGATTAAAGGGCCCTTAATCGATGCATGTTAGCTAATTGATTTTTCCCGGAAGGATTAATTAATTAGTGGAAATACTTGATACATAATATGATTTAATCTTAAGACCTAAGTGGAGTAAGATAAATCATAGATAAATAAGTTGGCGCTTTTTAAGTGATTTAAATTCTTTGAGCCTTAGCGGGAAAAAGGGTTTAAAATTAACTATCTTTCTAGGTTGCCTTGATCGGAATTCTAGATCGGCTGAGTGATTATTTCTAGAATTGAATTAAAATTTGGGGAAAAGGAATCAAGTGAATGAATTGTGTGAACTCAATTAGATGATACTACCCTAGGATCAATTAGCTTTCATCTTGTGATTTTATCTTGCTAATTTGCTTCATTTGCTTGATTTAGATAATTCATCTTTTATTTAATTTTTATTTTTCGATTTTTAAAGTTAGATAATTAGAATCAAAACAAATTTTCGGATTCCTAAATAGCAGTCAAATTTTGAGTAGAGTTACTTCCTTTATTTTCGACACATCAATTCCCTTGGGTTCGACACCTTGGAATTACTTCGAGGTTTTACAAATTTTAAAATTGATCGGATTTGAAAACCATACTACGCGAATTCTAGCGATCAGTGACCCTACCTGCCCAATGGACTTGTTGAAAGAATTGTAAAAGTTTAGGGTCAAGGTCGGGTTACCATTTGGGAGAATGGAAACGAACTTCTCCCAGCCGTTGTCTAAGAATTTTTGGATGAAAGGGGTAGTGATTGTGTCTCTATCCGCATCGCCGATGAAATTATCAAGGTTGAACAATCTTTCCTTAATGCACTTCGTGTTTTGATTTCTTTGTGGCGGTGCCTGACCTTGAGATGACGAACCGACCTTTTCTTTTCCTTTTGTTGATTTCTTCGGTGTCATCCCTGAAATTGAACAAAATCAACTTCTTTTCATCACACGACTATAATCATCAAGCAAAACTAATAAAAACATTAAAAAAATTTATAGATTTTCATTGTGGCATTTCGTCGGACACCTTGAGTTCATAGTTTTTTAACAAGTTTTTCTTATTCAAACTCAAATCCATAAAGCCACCACAAATCAATGAATCTAATAAACACACAAATATCAACAATACTCACAAATGAACAAGATTTAATCATCGAATCAAACGGAAATACGAATCGAAAAACAAATATGAAGTGAAAAACTAACAACTAAAACTCAAAAATATAAAAATTGAAACAAGGATCGAAAGAAAACCTGATGATTATGTGTTAATGTTGATAAGTTAATGAATTGATTTGAGGAATTTTGAGTTTTTTTAGCAAGTAGGGATTGATAGGGGGAAAAAATTCGCACTCCCGGCCGCTTGTGTCTCGTCTGGTTTGTGAAAGTGTTGTATGGCCGTTTTTTTTAATACAGACTACTAGTTACGGCCGTAACCTATACAAGTTACGACCGTAAGTTGCTTTCCTTTTTCAAACAGGTTTTAAGATACGGCCGTAACATGCAGCAGTTACGGCCGTATGTAACGTTTTTTTTTTTTAGAACCTGTTTTAAGATACGGCCGTAACATGTAGGAGTTACGGCCGTATAAACCATTCGTAAAAAAAATCCTGATTCTACTTACGGCCGTATTATTTTGGATACGGCCGTATATATATATTATTTTTTTTTTATTTTTTTTTTACACAATAATTATAATTATTATATGTTTGAGAATAATGAAAGAAAGACTCCCTGGATTTTATGAACGATCTGATCCTTGCTCTTGTTGTTGAATCCTTCCGTGTTACCCCCAAACTTATTTGCGAAATAATAGAGATTGGGTTGTAATACCCAGTTGTAATTCAGTCATTATTCAGTATTCATCATTCAGTAATTGTCACTCAGTAATTTTCACTCATTATTAATCATTTGTCACTCAGATTCAGTCATGGTATTCATCATTCAGAGTAATTGTATCGTGTATCAATCGTCATTCATCACTAATCTGATTGAAGTTTCGTGCCGTGTTTATCATCATCGTCATTTTCATTGTGGGTTGTGCGTGAGGAGTAGCGCACGCTACGTACTCTCTTTAGCGTACGCTAATTGAGTACAGGTAGCGCACGCTACCACTCAGCATTAGCGCACGCTAAGGTTAACCTGGCTGCAGTCCAGAAGGTACTGGACTGCAGGTGAGTTATAAGTAACGCACGCTACGAATGGTAAGTAGCGCGCGCTAGTGGGTGATAGTAGCGCACGCTAATATTTGGTGTAGCGCGCGCTAAGGTCGGATTAGGTTGAATCCAGTGACTACTGGACTGCATTGAATTTATTCATAGCGCACGCTAGGAGTGGTTTTTAGCGTACGCAAGCGGTATTGTAGCGCACGCTACTTGTTGGTCGTAGCGCACGCTATCGAGGTCAGATCAGAGGACTGATAGTTTCTGGATTCCAGTACTGGGCATCAAATTATTCGTTAGCGCACGCTAACTATGAGCATTAACGCACGCTAATGATATGACTGTAGCGCACGCTATAAAAAGGTACGTAGCGCGCGCTACCGTGTTCGGACAGTGGGTACTGGACTACCCAAATTACTCGTTAGCGCACGCTACGCACAAGGGCTAGCGCACGCTAACTCTGGTCGCTATAAATTGGACAGTTTAGTCAGACTTCGTCATTTGTCATCTTTTTCTCTTCCTCCCGTCGGTTCTTGGCGATTTGGGCGATTTAGAGAGTGTTCTTCAAGGTGTAATCATCAATCATCATCTTCAAGTCTTTGAGTTGGATTAATCATCACTTCATCATCTCCAAAACACCGAATCAAAGGTATTAATTTCTTGGATCTAGAATTTCGGATTTTTGGGTTTTCCTTCCGATTCCTTCGTGTAAGCTTGGATTATCATTGGAATATGTTAGATATGGATTATCTACCTTGGATAAATATATTCCTATGGATTTAGTGGTTATTTTCGGAATTATTTCAAGAACCCTTGGGGTTGATTTCGGTTAATTGGGGATTTTCCGATTGATGTTGTTGTAATCATGAATTATGGATTCCTAATGGGTTATTGATATCATTGAAAGTGTTTTGATGGTTTGAAATACTCATCTTGGAGTTGGTTTCGATATACTCGAGTTCGAATATTGTTGTATCGACGTTTGGATCGATTATGATCGTTTTTGCTTGATACGTGTATTGAACGATTGTCGGTACTGATTGTTATTCAAGGTTGTTCGAGCGACCGACTTTTCATTTAGGACGTTGTTCGTGGAAGGACATTCTTCATCGGTATTGTGTAAGTTAATTCTTACTCGGTTAAAAGGATATTCATTCCTTTTGTCGTTGTTCATTCATAATCGTAGCTCATTCATCATTGTATTAACCGTATCAAAACTTGTCATTGTCAATTAATCACTTCAGTCATAAGGAACGACGGTTCCGATCATTTCATTGAGCTATCATTCATTTCACCATCATTTAACCTTGGTGAGTCATTATTCATTTTCGTTGTCACTTTTGTTATATCGTGGCATTCCGGTCACATCAAGCGCGTGCGGTTGGAATGTGTAGGATTTTCATGTCGGGTACAATTATGTCGTGTGATGGTTGTTGGCCTCACATTAGATCGTGCACACGAGTCGATTGCTTCGTGAGATCGACAGGCACAAGACCACGTGTGATGGTGGCTTGTGCACGGACACATTTCCATCCGGACGTAGTGTGGCGCCATTCCTTTGAGCCGCATCGATAGTCGATTCATATAGCATGTTTGATTGCGTATGTTTCGACAGATAATTCATAATTTCGATATATCATGATTGTGTATTTTCAACCCTTGAGGATTGTTGTTCTTTGTAATCGACCCGTTTGGGGATTTTTTTCGTGTCTTGGCAAGGCAAAAGTACGGGAGAACACGCTAACGTCGAGGAGTCCCAGTGATACTAGTAGGGGCCCCGATCTTCGCTTATTCATGTTATTGTCCTTTATTTTCCGGCAGACTTTCATTTGGATACTCCGTTTCATTCGGTCGTGTATTTTATCTTCATATAAAATATACTAGTATTGATATTGTCTGGTGTGTTGTACTTAAACTCCTCATCGGAGTATTTGGTAATATAATGTGGTTCGGTACTACAATTATATTATTTAATTCATCATTTTCATTCACCTGGTGGGTCCCAGTCGGGGATTCACGGCACTGTAATATCCGCCTAGTTTGGGGTGTTACAGAGTTGGTATCAGAGCGTGGTTTTGAATACTACCCTCCAAGTCATGTCTCATTTGAAATCATCGTCATCGGACTAGTATCATTGGACTTTCGCGTCACGTGTGACCTGTGCAAATGCCGAGCCAATCAGACCAAGAACTGTAAGATTTCTAACGCCATGGTATAATTTCTGGCAATAATCATTCATTCATCATTCATCAATTAACAATCCTCAAACATCATCATTCATTATGATCAGGACGATCATGTTAACTCATTAATTACTCAATTCATTTCATTACTCAGTTATTGATCTGGAAGATCATGTTATTAATCTTGTTGACTTATTCAAGGTACTCATTTCAAGAATTTCATCAGATAATCATGTCACCTCGCTTAATCATTCATGTAATCACTGTGTTAGAGCGCATATGCTCATTTTCATCATCTCATGACATAATCATAACGTGATATTCATGCGGGGTATATAATCATTATGCGACCTTCCTACTTCAAGATGGAGAGAGATGTCGAGGATGCACGGGAGAGGTCAGGCGGGCCGAAACTCGGGAAATAATCACTCGCTATCGGAAATCGTACCAGACTCGGCTCGATCGAGAAGATGTTCGGGTTGATCCACTCACTTTTATGCGAGTCATGATGACCCATATGCAATTGCTTAATCATCATTGCGCCTCTCGCCGAATTAATCGAGAGGACTCTCACGTATAAGCCTCTTTGCTAAGGAAATTGCGAGCAACAACCTTCATCTCGTATACAAGAAATCAACGGCGTAATCGGTCCAAGGCGGTCGGTCAACCTCCAAGAAACCTCGTGCGGGTCCTAACGCTTTCGAGCGACCTCCTACGGCGCCTAATCTCGCGGGATCTCGGTCCCCGAGCCGGCTAGGCCATCATCTGCTTTCAACCGTGGGGCGCGGCCATTTTAGTACTAGGTACGACGCCGTCTATCACATGTCATAATTGTGGGAATTGGGCATAAGGCCCGTTTTTGCCGAAAGGACTCTAAGTCACTCGCGGCATCTCGGCCCCAAACAATCGCGATTCGAATCGATCGCTTTGTCGAGTCTTTTAAGACAATGGAAGCAATCAAAGGTGGAGCTCATATTTATCGACGGAGCGTCGGTTCGGGGCCGCGGTCCTGATTCATGTGATGAAGAGGATCGACGATCCGGTGGCCCGAACGATCTCAGGTATACTCGTAACTTTATTTCAACCTGTGTGTACCTTTTGATACTGGTGCACCGCATTCATTCATTTTCAAGTCATGATTGAATAGACTTAATTCGGTTAATCATATTGCTTGTGGACCTCATACCATCGGTGTACCTGACGAGGGAAGATTTTCGGAAATTATACCAAGGTAAGCTTAATGACCACGATTGGTTAGTGGACCTAATCGTGGTGAACTTATCTAAGGACGATATAATATTGAGTGTCACTTAGATGGATTGTCACGATATCATTTTCAATGTTCGTAAGCATATGGTCACTATCATTTCCGTCGTTGGATGTCGAATGTGTGCTTCAGGGAGGTGATCCCCGTTGTTCCAGAGGAATTTTTAATATGACGGAAGCAGAGGAATTCCACAATCGAGATATTCAATCATTCATTATATCATTGTCATCGATTGGACGTTCATGGGCAATCGAGATATTCAATCATTCATTATATCATTGTCATCGATTGGCCGTTCATGGGCAATCGAGATATTCAATCATTCATTATATCATTGTCATCGATTGGCCGTTCATAGGCAATCGAGTTATTCAATCATTCATTGTATCATTTTCATCGATTGGCCGTTCATGGGCAATCGAGTTACTTAATCATTCATTATATCATTGTCACCTTTTGGCCGTTCTTAGACAATCGAGGTGTTCAATCATTCGTGGTATCATTGACATCGATTGACGATGTATTTCCCCACGGGCTTACTTGGTTGCCTTCACACAGAGTTGTGGAATTCACGAGTGAGTTGGAGCCCGGTACGCCCCCATTATCGAAGGTACCATATCGGATGGCCCCGACCGAAATGCAGAAGTTGGAGACTCAACTTGAGTAATTGTGCGAGGAAGGTTATCTCCAACCGAGTGCGCCCCCGTGGGGAGCACCAGTGTTATCTGTCAAGGAGAGGTATGGTTCGTTCGTGTGTGTATTATTACCAGGAGTCGAACAGGATGATGATCAAGGATAAATATCCTCTACCCCGTATCGATGATCTTTTGGATCAACTTCAGGGAGCTTCAGTATTTTCCAAGATCGACTTAAGATCTGGATATCATCAGTTGCGGATTCGAGAGTCGGATATCACGGGGACGTCATTTCGAACACGCGATGGTCATTATGAGTTTGCGGTTATGCCGGTTGGGTTGATTAATGCACCTGCGGTATTCATGGATTTAATGAATCTGGTTTTCATCGACTTTTGGATCAGTTTGTTGTTGTCTTCATAGACGACATTTTGATCTTCTCGTGACCGAGAGGAACACGAGTTTCACCTTCATCAAGTGCTCGACGTGTTGAGACGAGAACAACTTTATGGGAAGTTTTTCAAATGTGAGTTCTGGATGTCCGAAGTGACTTTTCTCGGATAGGTAATTTCATCAGATGGAGTGCGGGTTGATACTCAGTAGACGGAGGCTACCCAAGATTGGTTACCTCCGAGAAATGTTAAGGAAATCCGAAGCTTTCTCGGATTAGCCGATTACTATCAGCAGTTTGTGGAAGGATTTTCTAAAATTGTTCAGTCAATTCATTCATCACTCAGTTAACCTCATTGTTCACCAATTCATTCATCACTCGATTAATCTCATTGTTCACCAATTCATTCATCACTCAGTTAACCTCATTGTTCAGTCAATTCATTCATCACTCAGTTAATCTCATTGTTCAGTCAATTCATTCATCACTCAGTTAATCTCATTGTTCAGTCAATTCATTCATCACTCAGTTAACCTCATTGTTCAGTCAATTCATTCATCACTCAGTTAATCTCATTGTTCAGTCAATTCATTCATCACTCAGTTAATCTCATTGTTCAGTCAATTCATTCATCACTCGATTAATCTCATTGTTCATCAATTCATTCATCACTCGCTTAACCTCATTGTTCACCAATTCATTCATCACTCAGTTAATCTCATTGTTCACCAATTCATTCATCACTCGATTAACCTCATTGTTCACCAATTCATTCATCACTCGATTAATCTCATTGTTCAATTAATTCATTCATCACGAGTCAATCTCATTGTTCGATTAATTCATTAACCATCCAGCCCATCTCACGGTTCAGTTGTTGATCTTGTGAATCAAATTTTTCAACCTTGTGAACTTGTTCAAGGTAATCATTTCAGGAATTTCATCAGATAGGCTTGTCACCTCACTTGATTTTTCATGCGATCTTCTCATATCGCGGCGTCATGTCGACGATCGTTTTATTGCATTATTAATGCATTCATTTTGTTAGAGCGTGTATGCTCATTGTTATCATTCCGTCTTGGAATCATAATGCAATTTTCATACGAGATCTGTAATTATCACGTGACTTTCCTGCCTCGGTATGGAAAGAGTTCAGAGGGACATCGGACTCCGACGTCCAAGAGATCGTTCTAGTCGTATTCGTGCTGGGAGAGCATCTTCATCTCGGATTTACGAGTTCAACTGTTGTATGCTTTAACAGTGTTGCAACAGGACATTCATCACCGGTGTTGAGCAAGTTAATTCTTGCTCGGTAATAGGATAATCATTCATTTCATCGCCGTTCAACTATTCGCTTAGGTCATTCATCATATATCAATCCCGTTTAGACTTATATTTATCAACCAATCATTCGTTTCACGGGGAACAATGGTTCCAATAATTTCATTCGAGTTATCACTCATTTCGTTATTAGTTCACCTCGGCGAGTTATTCTTGATCCTTGTCGGATTTCTAATCATTTATCATTCATCATAGTCACTCTCGTTTTGGTAACCTTTCGGGTCTTATTAAGCGGTGAGTTCAGATTTGGGTCTTCGTTGAATCGTTGTGATCGAGGAGATCGATGGTATGGAGGATATCGATGTTGGGTACATTTGATATATAGCCTTGCCTTTCAGATGACTATAACTCAATCCGTTTTAATGTGTCGTAGTTGTGGATCATTTATTGTTGATCTATCTTATAATGATCGTATTTGAGAATCTTGAGATTTTGAGATCGTTTGATGCATTCCTTTTGGTATCGTACCGAGACTTCGTGATAAATTGGGAAATCGTTCATTGTGATCCGAGACGTCAGGACTTGGGGACTTGGGCGTGCGATTGATTTAGTCCCGAGAACTATTTTGGACATTATTGTTTGCAGATCGTGATGGATAGTTCATATCCCGAGTTGTTTACCCTTAGTTTCGGGGACGAAACTCTTTTAAGGGGGGGTGTATGTAATACCCGGTTGTAATTCAGTCATTATTCAGTATTCATCATTCAGTAATTGTCACTCAGTAATTTTCACTCATTATTAATCATTTGTCACTCAGATTCAGTCATGGTATTCATCATTCAGAGTAATTGGATCGTGTATCAATCGTCATTCATCACTAATCTGATTGAAGTTTCGTGCCGTGTTTATCATCATCGTCATTTTCATTGTGGGTTGTGCGTGAGGAGTAGCGCACGCTACGTACTCTCTTTAGCGTACGCTAATTGAGTACAGGTAGCGCACGCTACCACTCAGCATTAGCGCACGCTAAGGTTAACCTGGCTGCAGTCCAGAAGGTACTGGACTGCAGGTGAGTTATTAGTAACGCACGCTACGAATGGTAAGTAGCGCGCGCTAGTGGGTGATAGTAGCGCACGCTAATATTTGGTGTAGCGCGCGCTAAGGTCGGATTAGGTTGAATCCAGTGACTACTGGACTGCATTGAATTTATTCATAGCGCACGCTAGGAGTGGTTTTTAGCGTACGCAAGCGGTATTGTAGCGCACGCTACTTGTTGGTCGTAGCGCACGCTATCGAGGTCAGATCAGAGGACTGATAGTTTCTGGATTCCAGTACTGGGCATCAAATTATTCGTTAGCGCACGCTAACTATGAGCATTAACGTGCGCTAATGATATGACTGTAGCGCACGCTACAAAAAGGTACGTAGCGCGTGCTACCGTGTTCGGACAGTGGGTACTGGACTACCCAAATTACTCGTTAGCGCACGCTACGCACAAGGGCTAGCGCACGCTAACCTGGACTGGCTATAAATTGGACAGTTTAGTCAGACTTCGTCATTTGTCATCTTTTTCTCTTCCTCCCGTCGGTTCTTGGCGATTTGGGCGATTTAGAGAGTGTTCTTCAAGGTGTAATCATCAATCATCATCTTCAAGTCTTTGAGTTGGATTAATCATCACTTCATCATCTCCAAAACACCGAATCAAAGGTATTAATTTCTTGGATCTAGAATTTTGGATTTTTGGGTTTTCCTTCCGATTCCTTCGTGTAAGCTTGGATTATCATTGGAATATGTTAGATATGGATTATCTACCTTGGATAAATATATTCCTATGGATTTAGTGGTTATTTTCGGAATTATTTCAAGAACCCTTGGGGTTGACTTCGGTTAATTGGGGATTTTCCGATTGATGTTGTTGTAATCATGAATTATGGATTCCTAATGGGTTATTGATATCATTGAAAGTGTTTTGATGGTTTGAAATACTCATCTTGGAGTTGGTTTCGATATACTCGAGTTCGAATATTGTTGTATCGACGTTTGGATCGATTATGATCGTTTTTGCTTGATACGTGTATTGAACGATTGTCGGTACTGATTGTTATTCAAGGTTGTTCGAGCGACCGACTTTTCATTTAGGACGTTGTTCGTGGAAGGACATTCTTCATCGGTATTGTGTAAGTTAATTCTTACTCGGTTAAAAGGATATTCATTCCTTTTGTCGTTGTTCATTCATAATCGTAGCTCATTCATCATTGTATTAACCGTATCAAAACTTGTCATTGTCAATTAATCACTTCAGTCATAAGGAACGACGGTTCCGATCATTTCATTGAGCTATCATTCATTTCACCATCATTTAACCTTGGTGAGTCATTATTCATTTTCGTTGTCACTTTTGTTATATCGTGGCATTCCGGGTCATACTGGCGTGCCGGTTGGAATGTGTAGGATTTTCATGTCGGGTACAATTATGTCGTGTGATGGTTGTTGGCCTCACATTAGACTGTGCACACGAGTCGATTGCTTCGTGAGACTGATTAGGCACAAGACCACGTGTGATGGTGGCTTGTGCACGGACACATTTCCATCCCGGACGTAGTGTGGCGCCATTCCTTTGAGCCGTACTGATAGTCGATTCATATAGCATGTTTGATTGCGTATGTTTCGACAGGATAATTCATAATTTCAGATATATCATGATTGTGTATTTTCAACCCTTGAGGATTGTTGTTCTTTGTAACTGACCCCGTTTGGGGATTTTTTTTTTCAGGTCTTGGCAAGGCAAAAGTACGGGGAGAACACGCTAACGTCGAGGAGTCCCAGTGATACTAGTAGGGGGCCCCGATCTTTCAGTTATTCATGTTATTGTCCTTTATTTTCCGCTGCAGACTTTCATTTGGATACTCCGTTTCATTCAGTGTCGTGTATTTTATCTTCATATAAAATATACTAGTATTCGGTATTGTCCTGGTGTGTTGTACTTAAACTCCTCATCGGAGTATTTGGTAATATAATGTGGTTCGGTACTACAATTATATTATTTAATTCATCATTTTCATTCGCCTGGTGGGTCCCAGTCGGGGATTCACGGCACTGTAATATCCGCCTAGTTTGGGGTGTTACATGGGTTGCCTCCCAATAAGCGCTTTGTTTAACGTCCTTAGCTTGACTTCTCGTCATATTAATTAGGTATTTCCATCATTATGATTGATTTTGCTGTCGAGAATTCTCCTCCCAGATATGGCTTTAACCGTTGACCGTTTACTTTTAAACTCCCGTCGGTTGTATTATAAATCTCCACAGCTCCATGAGAAAACACCTCTTTGATCGTGTAAGGGCCTGTCCATCGTGATCGTAGCTTACCCAGAAACAGATGTAGTCGTGCATTAAAAAGCAGAACTTGGTCTCCTGTTTTAAAATCTCTTCTTAGAATTCTGTTGTCATGCCATCTTTTCGTTTTTTCTTTGTAGATTTTGGCATTTTCATATGAGTCGAGTCGGATTTCATCCAACTCATTTAATGCAGCAACCTTTTCTTTCCACCAACTGCTCACAAAGTTTAATTTTTTAATAGCCCAAAAGCTCGATGTTCGAGTTCTACTAGCAGTGACAGCTTTTCCAAAACTGCATTTAAATGGAGACATGCCTATCGGTGTCTTATAGGTTGTTCTGTAAGCCCAGAGCGCATCATCCAGCTTTTTCGACCAATCTTTCCGAGATGAGTCGACTGTCATCTCAAGTATACGTTTCAGTTCACGATTGGAAACTTCGACTTGTCCACTGGTTTGTGGGTGATAAGAGGTAGCGACACGGTGTTTTACTCCGAATTTGGTCAATAGAGCCTTAACCTGGTGATTGCAGAAATGAGATCCGCCATCACTGATAATAACTCTCGGAGTTCCGAAGCGAGTGAATATATTTTTCTTTAGAAAATTTACCACGACCTTAGATTCGTTTGTTGGTAATGCAACAGCCTCCACCCATTTAGATACGTAGTCTACAGCCACAAGGATGTATTCATTAGAGAACGATGATGGAAAGGGTCCCATGAAATCAATTCCCCAAACGTCGAAGATTTCAACCTCAAGGATGAAATTCATTGGCATTTCATTTCTTTTTGACATGTTTCCATGTCTTTGGCACCGGTCACACTTTGAGACAAGTGTATGTGCATCTTTGAACAGAGTGGGCCAATAGAATCCTGCTTCAAGAATTTTTGCTGCTGTTTTTGAACCCCCAAAATGTCCTCCATAGTGAGAGGAATGACATCTTTCTAATACCTTCTCCATTTCTTCTTCCTATGCATCTCGGATGATTTGATCAGGTCCTCGTCTCGAACAACAGAGGATCTTCCCAGAATAGTATTTCAACTCGGAGAAGAATTTTTCTTTTGATGATGGGAAAAATTTGGGTGAATTATTCCACTAACAAGGAAATTAACGATGTCGATACCATGGTGCATTTTGTTTTTCCCGGATATTAGAGATTTGGAGTGCTTGTTCATCCGAAATACTTCATTTATTTCCTTCTCTTGAGCATTGTTTTGGTCGAGTCTAGAGAGATGATCCGCCACTTGGTTTTCTCGTTCCCTATCCGTCTCTCGATTTCTATGTCGAATTCTTGCATAAGTAGAACCCATCGGATTAGCCTTGACTTTGCATCTTGCTTTGTCATTAAATATTTCAAAGTGAATGATCAAGATAGACTATGACCTTTGATCCCAATAAGTAGGATCGAAATTTGTCAAAGGCATAAACCACCGCAAGCATCTCTTTTCGGCTGTTGTGTAGTTCAGCTGAGCATCATTCATAGTCCTGCTAGCATAATGGATCACTTGCATCATTTTGTCCTTCTTCTGGCCCAGTACGGCCCCTACGGCATAATCACTTGCATCGCACATTAAAATGAAAGGAATAGTCCAATCTGGAGAAATGATGATTGGAGCTGATGTAAGTTTATCTTTCAAAGTTGCAAAGGCCACGTGGCATTCATTTGTGAAAAGGAATGGTGTATCTTTCTCAAGCAAAGAACAGAGAGGTTTTGCTATTTTTGAGAAATCTTTTATAAACCTCCGATAGAATCCTGCATGTCCGAGAAAACTCCTTACTCCTTTCACCGAAATTGGTGGAGGTAGTTTTGCAATTACTTGGATCTTTGCCTTATCGACTTCAATTCCATGTTTTGAGATTCTATGGCCAAGTACGATTCCTTCCTGGACCATGAAGTGACATTTCTCCCAATTGAGAACTAGATTTGTGTCTTCACATCTTTCCAAGACCATTCCTAAGTGAATTAGGCATTTATCAAATGAATCTCCGAAAACCGAGAAATCGTCTTCAATGAATTTTTCAACCATGTCTGAGAATATTGACATCATGCATCTTTGAAATGTGGCTGGAGCATTGCACAATCCGAATGGGATTCTTCTATAGGCAAATGTTCCATAAGGGCATGTGAATGTTGTTTTCTCTTTGGTCTTCTGGGGCTATTACGATTTGGTTGTACCCTGAATAGCCGTCGAGAAAACAGTAGTAAGAATGTCCCGCCAATCTATCTAGCATCTGATCAATAAATGGAAGTGGAAAATGATCTTTTCTTGTCGTCTTGTTTAGTTTCCTGTAATCAATGCACATTCTCCATCCTGTGATCGGTCGTGTTGGTATAAGTTCATTGTGCTCGTTCTCTATGATCGTGATTCCACTCTTTTTTGACACCATATGTACAGGGCTCACCCATGGACTATTTGAGATTGGATAAATGATTCCTGCGTCAAGTAATTTAAGAATCTCTGCCTTCACATTTTCCTTCATGTTTTGATTCAAACGTCGTTGATGCTCAATTGAAGGTTTGCAGTCATCTTCCATCAAGATTTTGTGAGTGCATATAGAGGGGCTCATTCCTCTAATGTCTGCAATAGTCCATCCAATTGCTCTTTTGTGATTCCTCAATACCCTTAGTAATTTCCCTTCTTCAAGTTTGGTCAATATGTTAGATATGATGACCGGAAGTGTTGAGGAAACGCCTAAGTAAGCGTATCTCAAATGTGTGGGTAGAGGTTTGAGATCAAGTGTTGGAGCTTCTTGTAAAGAAGGGAGGGGTTTAGCGGAGCTTGTCCCCAATTCTTCAAAATGTGGATGCTTTCTTAAGGTTGGTAGTGCTTCTAGATAGTTAATCGTTCTGCCAAGTGATATTCTTCTTCCATGTCAAGTTAGAGAATTTACTATACATGTCTCAAGAGGATCTTTAGATAGAATTTTCTCTAAAGACTTGTTCACCATGGCTTCAATTGTGTCTATTTTTAGACAATACTCATCTGTGGAGGGTTGATTCAAAGTTTTTAAGACATCGAAGATGACATGTCCGTCTTCCACTCTGAGAATTAGCTTTCCTTCATAGACGTCGATAAGAGCACGTCCGGTTGCGAGAAATGGTCGTCCCAAAATAATGGGAATATCCTGATCTTCTTCCATGTCGAGGATGATAAAATCTGCTGGAAATATGAATTTATCAACTTTGACGAGCACATCTTCAACTATCCCACGTGGATATTTGATTGACCAATCGGCTAATTGTAGTGAAACTGTTGTTGCTTTTGCTTCTCCCAAGTTCAATTTGTTGAAAATTGACAGGGGCATCAAGTTGATACTTGCCCCTAAATCACAAAGAGCTTTGCCAAAATTCACTTCACCAATTGTACACGGGATTGTGAAAGTTCCCGGATCTTTTAGCTTGGGTGGGAGCTTCTTTTGTAGTATTGCGCTACATTCCTCTGTTAGCATGACAGTTTCGTATTCTTCAAGCCTTCGTTTGTTGGAAATAATATCTTTCATAAATTTGGCATAGCTTGGCATTTGTGCTAGAGCATCGGCAAAAGGAATGTTGATGTGTAGCTTTTTGAAGATTTCCAAGAATTTCCTGAATTGAGCATCGAGCTTGTGATTCTTCAACCGTTGAGGAAATGGGATAGGTGGAACATAAGATTTTGTAGCAATTAGACCTTTTTGAGATGAAGGTCCTGTATCAGATTCTTTTTCTGATTCTTGATTTTGTTAATTTTTTTGTTTTTCCATATGGTTTTCCATAGAAATTTCGGGCAACTGCACTCCACTTCTTGTTGTGATAGCTTGGACATTTTCCCTTGGATTTACCTCGGTATTGCTAGGTAACATGCCTTGAGATCTTTCTGAAAATATTTTGGCCATTTGGCCAACTTGTGTCTCCAGATTTTTAATTGAAGCATCATTGCGTTGTTGATACTTCAGTTGTTGTTCAGCTAGCTTCGTGATTGCTTCTTCCCATCCGGGCTTCTTTTCTTGATGCGTTGGATTCAACACATTGTTGTTGTTTGCATAAGAAAAATTTGGATGATTTTTGTATCTGGATTGTATGTTGGCCCGTAAGGATTGTATGCTTGCCTTTGGAAATTCCGAGCATACGCCACTTGTTCCAGTGGTGGTGGTGACTGTTCTTGTTGCACTAAGGGACAGATAGTCTTGTTGTGAGTTGCTCCACAAATTTCACATGAAAAAGCTGAAATTTGTGGAGTTTGTACCGTCTTCACAGTTGAGGAGTTGAAAAGACATTTCCTCGACTTTCTTTGATAGAGCTTCAATTTTTGCCAACATAAGTGAATAAGAATCCACTTCAAAACACCATTTGGTTTCTTTTGGATATTTCGTCTCTGCCATCTTGCACTTTGTTCACTTATAACCTCAAAAAGATTATAAGCCTCTTTCATAGTTTTGTTTCCCGGTGAGCCATTTGATGATGAATCGACATTGGCTCGGCATGAAGGTAAAATTCCGAATAGAAGTAATTGACTTGTGCTCCCAAATTGAAACCATGGTTAGGACATTTTCGTAGCATATCTTTGTATCTCTCCCATGCTTCGTGGAATGATTCTGAATCTTGTTGACGAAATGTAGAGATTTCATATTTGAGTTTCGCCACTTTTATTGGTGGAAAGTATTTAGTGGTGAATTTTTGGACAAATTCGGGCCAATTTGTTATGCTTCGTGGTGGCAAAGTATCTAGCCACTCTCTTGCTCTGTCCTTCAAAGTGTGCACGAAAAGTCTCATTTTGATCGCCTCGTCATTTACATTTGGATATTTGAAATTTCCACATATTTCCACAAAACGGTTAATATGGAGATATGGATTTTCGTCGGTTCTTCCATAGAATGAGTTGTTGTTGGAGAAGAGATTGATGACATCTGGGCGAATTTGATGTCCACTCCAAATGGTGGATAGATTACACTTGATTGAACGCTCAAAGATGGGGGGTTCATGAATTCCCCAAAGAGCATGTTGTCTTCATCTATTTCCGGTACAATAGGATATTGTTGATGTTGAATGTTTTGAACATTAGGTATTCCCCCCACCGGAGGAATTCTTTCGTTATCATTTCCTTGGGGGAGACGTGGATTTAGTTCGTCCGCCATTGATGGTGAAGAAATAATGTTTTTCTTTTGTTCTCTTCGCCTTCTTCTGAATGTGGCTTCGATCTCGGGATCTAGTAAAAGTAAATCGCGATAGTATGTCCTTCGCATAGACAAGAGAATCTACAACAAAGAAAAAGTTGCATTTATAACAATAGTTAATAATGTAATTTTTCAAATATAACTTAATTTTCCCCGGCAACGGCGCCAAAAACATGACACGCTTTTAGTGTAACTATCGCAAGTGCACAATATCATATCAAGTAGTAAAGTAGACTTTTTGAGTCCGGTTTATCGATCCCACAAGGAAGTTTGGTTATAATTTGAATTATACACTATTAGTCTATTTTTATAGATACTTAAGATGAGTGAAACACAAAAAGTTTGGTTTAATAATTGCAAAGAAATTGCAATAATAGTTCTAATATTATAAGGAAATAAAAAGATAGCAATAATAATAGATTGATTATCGATAAAATGAAATAGTTGGGATTACAAACTTAGTTCGTCATTAGTTATAAAAGATGTATTGGAGATCATAAGATGAATTTACTTATTATGTTGTGTAGATTCGATTTTCCTTAAAAAGACGGTTTCTCTTTCGAACTATAAAACGTTCCTTACATATTGAATCAATCCACTATATTTCTATGTTGATTGGCTTCAATACATAGCATTAGGATTTATGAAAATAACTCAAAGAATCATCTAAGGACTAGGGGTATATTTCTATCCCCTAGAACAACTTAGAGTGAAGATCATTTGATCTAATCAAACATATTTTCTTTCGAAACATATGAAGACCATAAATATCTTCATTAATTGGCCAAATAAATAAAGATTGTTAAAACAATGAAAATCACACACAATAATAAGTAATTCACAATAGATCTTTTATACAAACATAAATAATATGACTAACCTTGTTTATAATCCCAACTAAAGATTACTTAGCCCATAAAGGGTTTATTACACATATTACAAGCTTTGGTGGTCATGTTTAGTTGAATCAAGAGAAATAATTGATCCTAACTCCCTTAGTAGATAAAGGAGATAGAAACAATAAACTCTCTGAACAACATATGTTATACCACACTTACAAAGATCACTCAAGAACACAAGTGTGTTCTTCACACAAAAAGAAAAGTTTACAAGAAAATGGAAAATTATAAGATGAATGGTGAATGATGAAGGATCTAAGGGGTCTAATTATACACCTAAAGTCATCTAATAGCTCCAAAACTCCAGCATTATTATATTAGATCGGATCAATGCCAGCCATCCCCTCAATAATACACAAAAAGTATAAAAAATTAGACAAATCATAGTAATCTGTCAAGAGTTACGGCCGTAACATTCAGGAGTTACGGCCAGAATAAGGTGACTTACGGCCGTAACTCCCGAATGTTACGGCCGTAACGTGGCTTCGTAAATTTGTTCACTTGAAGCTTTGATAGTTATGTTTTCAGCCTGCACTTTCTCGGACTTTGCGTTTTGCCCCGCATCTTCTTCTGATGATAACTTTTGATATATAACTCGATTGAATCCTAAAGAAGCCGAATTGCCTCTAAAGCCCTACAACATGATTATATCAAAATTCAATAAAGATAATATTTATTAAACATGTTGTTTCTTGAGTAATTCAGTTATTTAATCCGATCATCATCCGATAAAAATAAAATTATTAAAACTAATAAATTAAAAGCAAAAAATGAGTAGACTAGCTCAATTATTGTTGAATTTTCTCGATACAAACCATGGATAAGTGTACAAAACTGACACTTATCACGGAGGTTTCTTGAACGAATGAAAGGATGACTGGACCTTGTGGTGCCCGCTGCTCTTGTGCTCTGTGAAACTACGAGAGACTTTCTGCTTCTTGGATTCTACAAATTTCTCCATTGCTGCTTCCTTGATTTCATACACCAATGCTTTATCCTGATATTGACGAAGAATGGTACATTCAAAACTGGACATGTACCTCTGGATCTCTGGTTTCATCCTCATGTCAAAATAGATCATCATTTCCGCATCTGTTCTGACCAGGTGTCGAACAAACGCCATCTGCTGATTAAACGTTTTAATTATCTGGGATAGTGGCTCGGCTGACGACTGTGCGGAGAAAAATTCCTGAACTTTGGCTTCTCTCACAGGACGAGGGCAGTACTAAGCTTCCATCATCAATTTAAATTCTGTCCAGTCAGCATCATGATCTACAGGCCGGATGGCTTCCCACCACTCGGACGCTTCCCCTATCAGAAAGTATTGAGCAATAGAGGCTCTCCGGTCGTCTGGGCAATTAATCCCAGCAAAAGTTTTATCCAGTTCCTTCAACCAATGATCCCATGTGGGGGTCTCAGAAAAGCCGTCGAATTTAGGTGGTTGCATCTTTGCCACCTCCTGCAGCCATCAGTCGCCTCGATTTCCCATGTCTGGGATACCATGCTGTCCACCTCCCTGTTGTAGTCCTACTGCCACCTGTATTCAGTCCACGACTTGGGCAAACTGAGTCATCTGGTTAACCACCTGACAAAGGATTTCGGGCACAGCAGGTCCTGGTTCATTGTTAATAGATCTTTGTGACTCGCCTGAGCTGTGGCTGGCCTGATTAGAAGGCGAAGCTTCTCTTTCAGCATTCCTTCGTCTGTGTCCGCGACCGCGACCACGTCCACATCCACCTCTCAACATAATGTAAGCATAAATACTCAGGAAATAATATCGTTCTAATGTTCAAGTATAAAAAATGTCTGAGTGGCAAGATATGTCGACTGTGGTTTGCAATATTCCGTGCATGGGGATTCAGAATAGGTAGGAGAAGCATGAGAGGATTCACCTTCCTAAACAATGACGACAGTACTCTAAAGTTTGGTTGGAGTATCCTCAGGAAGGAAGTCAATGTCCGGGGCGCATTCTGATGAACCTGTAGGTAGAGGATTTTGAACCTGTTCTTAAGATGGAGCCTCTATCGGCTCAGCTGGTTTGTCTATCTGGGAGAAAGAAGGGATTGATTCCTCCTGTCTTCGTTCAGATTCTATAGACTGTTCGACAGGAGGAGACTTTTCCTCCTGTTGGATCTCAGCTACTTTTGGCTCCTCAAGAGGGATTAATTCCTCTTATTGAATTATGTGAGCCTCTTCTTCTTGTGGAGGGACTGATTCCTCCTGATGGGCTTTCAACGGAGCATCAGTTTCAGGTATAGGAGGGACTGATTTCTCCTGTATGGGAGCTGCTGGTTCCTGTGGAGGGTCTTAGGCTTTTCAGAAGATTGCCCAGATGTCCCAAGGCCTTGTTCGGCCAGTATTCTTGCAAAATTTTTCTCAGGAGCCTCTTTATGGCTCATTCTAAGTCCTATCTGCATGGATTCATCATCTGCCATCAAAGTCAGGTTTGGAGTGGTGGCTCGAGCTCCGAGTGCTCTCATCAGAGGGTTGATTCCCCTTCAGTTTATCCTTGTATTTCTCCATATAATATTTTGCAATCAGTTCGTGGCAAAAAATCATCACATCTTCAAGGCTTCGACATTATCCATATCCATCGCCTCCAACATAAAGAGCTCTTCGTCCTTCCAGTCCACCAAGATGTACAATGTGTCGTAGTTGGCTACCCCGTAGCTTTTCCACAAGTTGGAGCACTCAACTGCGACATCAATATAAACTGCCAAGAGTGTTTGACTAATTACATCTGAGGCGGAGGGACTCCTAATACTAGTTGGGGCTAATGTTCGGCTGGGATGCTCAACGGGTGTGGGAGCCCACTGAGGAGATGGATCCTTTAAAGGGTGGGGTTCGCTGTTAGGATAGGGACTCCTGTCAAGGGTGGGTACCCTCTGGGAAGAGGCGGATGTCGGCTCCAAGGGGGCATCCGATTTGCCAGTTCCTTCACGTTTAAGAAAGACTCGTTCATCCATCATAGTTGTAGATGGCTCAAGATCTGCTATAGGGACGGCCCGTGTTTCCTCTATAGGAACAATTTCTGAAGAATTGGCCTCTATAGGGACGTCGAGTGTTGAAACATCCTTAGGGATTTTTGTAGTCACCATGGTAGCTGTTGAGATAGGTTCGCTAGGCGAAACCTCAGGAGATGCTATAGCCTACTGAGGAGCTGTAGGAACAACTTCCATTTTCTCAGTCTTCTTGCGATACTTATGTTTCTTCCTTTCCTTCTCGGCATTTGTAGGATTGTTGCTGTTAGGAACACTTCGTTTCTTGCTCACAGTCTTCTTTTTCTTTTCTTCTTCTCTAGCCTTGACCTTAGTGGCTTGTCCACTGACATCTCGCGGGTCACTCGATATTGGTATGAAGTTAGGATTTGGCCTGTTCTCGATAGGAATCTTTTTATTGTACAAGGTGGGTTTGTTACCACCTAGAAATTTTTCGGCAAGAATCATATTTACTGAAGAATATTTTTTGACCCTTGAGTTAGTGAAAATGTAGTTTAGTACTAGATAGAAGACTTTCTGGTCGTCTTCGGCTTCACAGCTGTTGTTGCCCGAAATATTTATCCGAAGATTAAATACTGCTGGAATGGATGGACAACAAACAAGGTTGCGGGAGCACTTCCGAGAGAATATGAATAAACACAAGATTTGCCGGGTTTGTTAGGCCCGAGCTTGAATGCTCTCGCGAGATGTTATTAATACAAATATTCGTGGATACAAGTATTAATATGAGAATCTAAGTACAATGAGTGTAAAAAGATCCTGTTAATCCAGCTTTTGAGCGAAGCTTTGGTGTTCTTGCTCTCGGCCGATCGTCTTCTGTGTGAGAGAGGCTGAGATAGAAGAATGGACCGAGAGATAGCTGTTGCCAAGAGTAGGAGAAAGCCAAGTTGTGTGTATTGCTTCTGTATTGTGCGTGAATCGCGGTAATGGCCGAGAGATTTCCAAGTGCAGGGAGCCTTCTATATATAGGGGCTGAGATGCCTTGTTTCCTGGCGGGCGATCGCCTTTCGGCCAATATAATAATGGGGCGATCGCCTTTAAGTCACATGGGCTGTCTGCCTAAAGTCCAAGGCTGCTGCCGGCAGCTAGCTGTGCGGTCCAATGAGGAGCCAGCACACGTCCGGAGTCACTGTCACAGGCGGTCCTACTGACACCTTTCGGCGGGCCTGTCGGCTGGTGGAAAGATGCTGACAGGCTGTGGTCAATGAACCGTGAAATGCGGATCTTGTCTCGGCGCTGCACGTGGGTCTGTCCTGAGCTTCGGCCTTTGCCGATTGGATGACCATCGGCGTCGAGCGGCATGAGGCGGTCGTCATTGGTCGGTCACCAGGGGTCGGCATCGGTCGGTCACCAAGGGTCGATCGCCAAGTGTCGAGAGATGATCGTCCGCTAGTCGGACACCAGGAGTCGATCGCCAAGAACCGAGTGTTGGGATTCGGTGCCTAAAACGAAGGCCCAGCGGAAGCGGTAAAACGAAAATTAATTCGATCCGAATCCCTACAAGGATCGATCGAGCTACGTATATACGAATATCAAAAATGAAATACAAGAGATACGAGAAACATACCCTCGTAGTCCGTTGATTAAATGGATAACCTTCTCTTGAGCTATTCCCCAAGCTTTGCTTGATCTCTACGAATCTATTCCGCTCTAAGCCCTTGAACGATCCAACGCCGAAAGCACCGCGTCTCTACTTGTCACGCGCCGGAGAAACGACCGGAATGACAATCACCTTGCTATCCTCCGAGGATACGGCTAGAGATAAGTGATGAAGCTTTCAATATGAAATTATTACATTCTAAGTGTATAACTCACAATCTCTCTTTTATTTCTCAATTTTTCTCCAAGAAAAATCAAGAACTTGATGAATAGAGAAGAAGATGATGAAGTAGACTTCTCTCTCTCTTTCCTCTCTCTTATTCACGTAGGAATCAATGTGAATGAAGTGAATGAGGTGAGAAGTCTTCCTCTCTTTATTCTATTTCCACTCACATGCAAAACAAATCATCCCATATGATTTTTGCCCCACAAGTCATGTTCCTTAATATAAAAAGGAAACAACAAGACAATGGGAAGGTGGGTGGAAGGGGTTGGGGCGGCCCATGTTAGAAATCGGACGAGTTCGGTTCGTTTTGGACTTCCGAGGGTCTAAACAGATAAACTCCGATTCCGTATCGATGTATTTATATCGATTAATTAATCCAATTAATTAAACATATCAAATACAAAATAATATAATTAATTTCTCCAAGAAATAATTATATACATGAATTAAATGAATCACCCAAGAATTTATTTAATTCATTAGGCCGTAAATCAATTTATCCAATAAATCGATTTAAACATCCAATGTCCCAAAATTAGATATCCAATATCTAATATTCATAATGAGAGAATTAGCTTTATTCATTCCGTCGTCAATCCTATTGCGCGACTCGGTAGGTCCGTCTCGATCAAGAATGGGAGGAACCAAAGAGTAGTAGCACCACCTAGCCACCTGGCGGCCTACACTGCACTTAATCGTGAACGAATGATTGGGATCATTCAAGAACCATTCTGTCGTGACTACCAAAGAACGTATAAACCCTTCTTTCAAATATCCCGATCAAGTTATAGGGTCACGTACCAAACCCTATCTCATTTCTGATGCTATGCATGTATTAATGCAAATCGAGATCATCGAGCTCTCGTGTATCTAATACAGCTAGCTCCAATGCTTTTGCCAAAGACTTAAGATCTCATCTGCCAATAACCGCATAGGACATATAACCCGTTCAAAAAAAGGAGAAAGAATTCTATCTTGTTATTCAGTAGGACCTGCTACTTGCCCGTCAAGATGCACGTCGAGGTTGACCCCCGCCTTCCGGTTTACAGGGTCGAACTACTCTAATGAAATTCTTGACGTCACAAGCACATCCATACTAAATCCTCAAGTCGAAGGTTCACGAATACCTATCACAACCTTTCGATTCGTCATTGATCATCCCGAAGTGAAATCCGTGTGACGAATCGAGGGTGAGTCGGTTCGAGTATACTAATCTAATTAGCATACCTATAACGTGTGCTCCCACTAACCATTAGTGTTAGACAGCACTCTCCATGTCAAAGAACACGTCATACAAGTCTTCACATAAACTTAACGCCTACCAAGATTCATCGACTTGCGAACGATTAAGTATTTGAGCTATAAATCTTTCCAGTGCCGACCCCCTTATCCAATAAGGAGTGGAACGTTTTGCTCTCAAATACACGGACTAGTTTCTATATGTTTATTTACGAGTTAGGAATTCCAGTAACTACCAGTAAATAAAGAAACATTCATTTGCCTTATATAAATGGTTTACATAATTACAAGTACAATGCCCTCACTCAACAACCTCTGAGTGGCATTCGAGGGCATACTCCTAACACCGAGAGACGATCGTCTTAGATGTCGATCGTTCGGCACCGGGACTTGTCCTGGGACCTTAGGTCGGCCGATCTATCTCGGCTGCTCGGCTATGGCTAGGTCGCCTGGCCTCTGGTCGGCAGTTCTGCCTCCGCTTCTCGGCAATGGCTAGGTCGCCCGATCTTCGAGGAGATCGCCGGTCGGAGAGTATAATTCTCAACACAACAATTGCCCCCCAGCTTGCTCCGATGTTGAAGACATGGGGCGAGGTGGTTCTTGCCGGCGATCGTGTAAGATGAGGACGGGCGATCCGTTGAGCTGACTTTGGATTCGGACTTGGGCGATCATGTCGATTGGCTAGCTATCTTTCGGTCTTGTACCTGCAAAAAACAACATTGGTCGTTCCCTCGTAGAAACTTGATTGTTTCGTCGCTGAGGAACCGTGCACAGTCGCGGAATTCGATGGACCGACTCCATGACCGTGTCTTGTGCGCGAAGACATTGAGTGTCTCATGACTCATTTTATTATGAGGGTCCTCTGTTAGGCTGCGCCTCACCACGTATTTAAACGAAGGGCGTGCGGTCTTGGTCTAGAGGAGTCCTTGCGCGGGGCGTCGTCGGATTAATCAACTCCACTTCCGCGGCTTGCTAGCTCTGCTTCCACCTCGGCCCTCCATGAAGATGACGAACCTCGACCGTGTATGTTGAGACGGGGGTAGTGACGCGTCGCATTGTCCGGGTTCGCCATGTTAGATGATGAACCTTTGAGGGCGGGCGATCGTGTCCACTGATTAGTTTTGGAGGGCCCTCAGACTACGCCGACCTCGAGATCGTCGCTCGGGCGCCGATCGCGCTGCTCATAGGTTAAGAAGAAACCTTTGCCTGGCCAGAAAGTCCGCGGCCTTAGCTCGGAAGATCGCGTAGGTCGAGGGTTGGCTCTTCGTAAGATTCCTGAACATAGGCGAAAGACCATGGAATCCTCCTAGGACCGAGTAGAGGGCGATCTCATCGCTTACGGGCTCGCCGTTGAGGATGATCTCGTCTACCCGGTTGATGTAGTCCGAGTCGGACGCTTCTTCGCCTTGCTTTATCCGCATCATGCGATGGGGACCTTCTGGCCGAGCGACCCTGGTGGCGAAGTACTCTGTGAAGACGTTCGCCAGTTGGTTAAAGGAGCCGATGGACCGAGGCGGCAATGAGGCATACCACCTGTGGGCAAGGTCGTCCAGCGTCAGAGGGAACATTCGGCACCTGGTCGCGTCTGATGCCCCACACCCGGTCATGTAGATGTTGAACTTGCTCAGGTGTGTTTCGGGGTCTGATCTCCCCTCGTACAGAGGTGTTTGCGGGGGAGAGATCTTGTGCTGCACGGGGGCGAACTCGATGTGGACCGCGAGCGGCTCGCTCGGCTCGGCGATCTTGCTCTTGGCGCCTGCCCCGGATTGCAGGAGCGCCTTCATGTCGTCGAGCTGGCGTTGCATCGCGGCCATCGCCGTGGCTCGGTCGGTCGTGGATCGGCTTTGGGAGCGGGAGCCGAGGCGATTGTGTACCGATCTCCTGACTCCGCTGCTGCTGACCTCAGCTATTTGGCGAGGGGGAGCTAGACGGCTGGGCTGCCTTCTGGGAGTTGGATAGGCAGAGCTCCTGGTGACGGACTCAAACTCCATCGTCTCGTGGCTGGGGCCGGACTGCCCCGGTCGCCAAGATGGGTTGGTACCGAGGCGATCAAAAACAGAGGTGCCCCGGCTGGCGAGCGCCTCTTCTTGCGGATGGGAGCCTCCTGGCGATCGCTCGGTCAGCAACGCCTTGAACTTCCGTTTGGTCTTCCGGCGGATGGGCGAGGGGGTGATAGCGGAAGGCGCGTCGAGAGCACTCCGTCGCTCCTGTAGGACGGCCATGGCCTCCTCGATCTGTTCCGCGGTTTGGAACTGATCGAGTGAGAGACTTGGGCCGCCGCCCAGGGGCGGGATCGAGCGTCTCAGACCGCGGCGGCTACCTTCCGCCATCGGCTGTGGCTCGGACTGAGACGAAACGAGGCGCCTGGCGGGCCAGCGGCATTCTTCGATTCGGAGGCGGAAGACATGATTCTGAAAGCTTCTCTGAAGAACAGTGAGTGTTTCTTCAGGTATATGCCCGAGAACAGTGAGTGTTCTTCGAGACGGTAGGAATAAAAATTGAGGGTTAGATGCCCTTCTTCTAGCGCCAATTGTTGTTGCCCGAAATATTTATCCGAAGATTAAATACTGCTGGAATGGAGGGACAACAAACAAGGTTGCGGGAGCACTTCCGATAGAATATGAATAAACACAAGATTTGCCGGGTTTGTTAGGCCCGGGCTTGAATGCTCTCGCGAGATGTTATTAATACAAATATTCATGGATACAAGTATTAATATGAGAATCTACGTACAATGAGTGTAAAAAGATCCTGTTAATCCAGCTCTTGAGCGAAGCTTTGGTGTTCTTGCTCTCGGCCGATCGTCTTCTGTGTGAGAGAGGCTGAAAGAGAAGAATGGACCGAGAAATAGCTGTTGCCAAGAGTAGGAGAAATCCAAGTTATGTGTATTTCTTCTGTATTGTGCGTGAATCGCGGTAATGGCCGAGAGATTTCCAAGTGTAGGGAGCCTTCTATATATATGGGCTGAGATGCCTTGTTTCCTGGCGGGCGACCGCCTTTCGGCCAATATAATAATGAGGCGATCGCCTTTAAGTCACATGGGATGTCTGCCTAAAGTCCAAGGCTGCTGCCGGCAGCCAGCTGTGCGGTCCAATGAGGAGCTAGCACGCGTCCGGAGTCACTGTCACAGGCGGTCCTACTGACACCTTTCGGCGGGCCATTCGGCTGGTGCAAAGATGCTGATAGGCTATGGTCAATGATCCGTGAAATGAGGATCTTGTCTCGGCGCTGCACATGGGTCTATCTTGAGCTTCGGCATTTTCCGATTGGATGACCATCGGCTTCGAGCGGCATGAGGCGGTCGTCATTGGTCGGTCACCAGGGGTCGGCATCGGTCGGTCACCAAGGGTCGATCGCCAAGTGTCGAGAGATGATCGTCCGCTAGTCGGCCACCAGGAGTCGATCGCCAAGTACGGAGAGACGATCGTCTTAGATGTCGATCGCTCGGCACCAGGACTTGTCCTGGGACCTTCGGTCGGCCGATCTATCTCGGCTGCTCGGCTATGGCTAGGTCACCTGGCCTGTGGTCGGCAGTTCTGCCTCCGCTGCTCGGCAATGGCTAGGTCGCCCGATCTCCGAGGCGATCGCCGGTCGGAGAGTATAATTCTCGACACAACAACAACCTTTTCCTGGAGACCCTGAAACACGACCTAGAACCAGTTCACCTTTTGTCAACTCATGATTGACATCATCATTCTAAATCGCATACTGGTTCAGATCTTGAATGCTCCAGTGCGGTTTTACATAATCCAACAGCAAAATTCACATAAGTAGAAAAATGGGAGAGTGAAATTCTTCTTATGGCAGGAGGGATGGGGGTTCACGGTATTATGATTTCTAGTGAAGATTTTCGAGTAGAAGTCGATAAAATTGTATCGAAGACCTCAAGAGTTTCAGAGTTTTGAGGGATGTGAACGGTTTTTGATTGAATGTATGAAATGGATCAAGATGTAATTGGTACGTCTTATCTATCATTTTTGGAATTAATACTGGTCCCACCACTGATACATAACAGGCTCCACTATTTTAGGGAATTTTAGACCATTTGAAACCACGGGTTTCAAGGCTTTAAAGTTTAGGTGTCGTTTCAATAGAAAATATTAAATCATTTTAAATTAAGACAGAGCATGTGGACTAAACACGATTTTGAAAAACCAGTGTATGGAATGGGATATGATTAAAATATTAATTGAAATTCTACAGTATATTTGTTGTATCCGCAAACATAAAATTTTCTCCCTTAGTTGGTGCATATATGATTCAATTATTAAAGCAATCGATGATTAATGTTGTATTAAAGAGTCCTACAGCGTTCCTCCCTGATTAATGCACACTTCTTCCTGCAGTAAGGATATGATTTTATAAGTATATGTATATAATTACCAAGTATGGACATTGTATTCATGGGTCTTACAGCATTTACCCTCAATTGATGAGTACTAAAATATATATTTACAGGGGTTAGATCGAGCTGTAACATTCCTAATTTCTGGCGGAGCATACATGACCTCTTTGTGCTATAAGGCTTTGTGAAGATGTGAGTGACCTGAATATCTGTATGAACTTTATCGGTCTGGATATCCTTGTTGTCCACATGATTTCGAATGAAATGATGTTTCATGTCAACATGCTTGGTCCTTTAGTGTAATAGATGATTGTGCGTGATTGTGATTGCACTCGTGCTGTCACACATGATAGGAGTCTATTTAGCCTCGCTGTCGTAGTCCTATAGCTATTGTTGCATCCAATGAATCTGCATACAACAGCTTCCAACAGCATAATAATCTGACCCAGCTGTATAAAACGAGTTGGCTAATTGCTTCTTACTGAAACATAACACAAGTCTTGGTCCAAGAAAGTGATGAGTTCCACTCGTATTCTTCCTATCCATACTGCAGCCTCCGACATCTGAGTCGCAGTAGCCTACCAAATCAAATACACATTCTTTAGGATACCATAATCCTACATCAATTGTTTCTTTTACGTATATAAGGATTTGTTTGGCTGCGGTGAAATGTGAATCTTTAGGTGCAACTTCATATCGTGCACACACTCCTACAGCATAATGGATATCGGGATTACTGGCTATTAAGTACATGAGTGAGCCTATAAGCTTCATGTGGAGTGATTGAGCCATTTGTTTTCCAGCTTCGTCAGGACTTATCTGCGTTAAAGTGCTCATGGAGGTTGATAAAGACTTTGAGGTGTTCATCCTGAACTTATTGAGCTGCTCCTTGTTGTATTTCTCCCGTTGATAATATACATGTAGGTAATTGTTTTACTGCAACCTTAAGAAATAATTAAGTTCTTACATCATACTCATTTTAAATTTACTTTGCATGAGATGAGGGAACTTTTTACATAGGTCTTGGTTAATAGAACCGAATATAATATCATCTACATTGAACCATAAGAAGGTTATAGACTTCCTGAATTTTGAAGAGTGTTTTGTTGACATGTGATACCCGAGCCTAACATTACTCACTTGGTCAATATGATTCATGCATAACTTGTTAATTATGTGGATTACTTGATGTTTCATGGTTCAGTTGATCTTATAGTTAATTTCACACATAGGAATGTGCTAAACATTTGAACTCATGTCTAAAACACAATCGTGGTATATGTTACGGGACTAAGTTATGTTATTCATAGTATTTCTAATACGAAAATAAAATATATGTAATGATCTTATAAAACTCTAAGTACACGTGGTAAGCCTAGAAGTTATAAAGGTGTCACTGACGTGTCTATCGGAGGTTAACTAGCTTACCTCGAGATTTTAGTCGGCGCGTGTAGTGAGTCACTTTAAATTGACGATTCAAGTGGATAACCATCATTCAATAAACTAACACGTGTCAAGTGCCTTTGACTATTGTCAATACCTAATAGGATACAATTTATGATTGTATCTGATAACGTTTGTAAAATACTGTGATCTGTCTATACCTCATTCGTTCCAATCATGTAGGAATTGAACTTATCTTTTAGTTTATCATATTAATTATATTTTTATAAATGATTTCTTCCATTCTTACCTACAGTGTCTCATTTGTGAAGATTTAGAAAGTTTGACAATAAAGTCCTTCACTAGCATTTTCAACATTGTTCGTAGTGGTAATCGAGTTTAAGCAATAAAAATACACCCTAAACTTCTACTAAACCATTTTAAAGACCATCCATACCCTAAATGAGGTCAATATCTACTAGGAACCGGTTCAAACACTCCAAGAACCGGATCATAACTACTTGAATCGATCAATTATTTCAAACCTAGTCTCTAGTAGTCATTCGAGGGTATTTTGGACATTTCACCTTCATAACCGACTTAAGACACTTGGTTGATGGATAAATACGACCCTAAACCCTCATTTATAGTCTTAACATTATCAAGAAGCTTCACACTTCGAAAAATCACCAAATATTCAAGAAGAAATCATCAAGAACATCAACACCTCAATTCCTTTGACAATCAAGGTGAGTTTCCTTTGTTTCTTCCTTATTCTTGCTATGTTTCTTAGCTATTTCGAAGGTGTGAGAGCTTGTATATGTTCTTATACATGTTATAATGATGTTAAGAATTCAGCCATGGCAAACCCTTGTGTTAAATATGGATTTATGAGTCTTAAAACTCACTAAGGCAATAAAGGAACCAATTCTGCCACCTTTTGGAATTAATAGTATATGTTACTTGATCCGTATGTTTCAGGGCCAGGAGTTTCATTATACTTATTCTTAAGTATCTTAGGGATATTATATCAAAAATTGGTGCAAATTCAACTTATATTATAGTGGTTATAAGCAAAACAAAATCTGATTATGACAAGACTTTGATAAACTCTCTTAATCAAGTGTTTGTTATAAAACCTTGAAATTTTAAGTTGTGAGAGTTGAATGAACTTTATAAACAGAGACTAATAGATTTATTAAGGAATTATAAGTCCAAAATTGATTGGTTAATGGGCTGGTATACATCGATAAACCGACATAAAGTACATAGACCACCGGTTATGCGAAGTGGTAAACCCTTTCGATATAAAGAGAGTTAAACCTTGCGTGTGGTATGTAAATCCTTGAAAAACATTCCTTGAAACAGGTTCTGAAGATATATCATCCCAACCACCCCCTATTGGTATAAACGTAAGGGTATTACCCGATCAAGGTAAGTAGAAATCCATCTGCAACTACAATGCATAAACATATTATTGTTTGTAAACTTGATGATATCTTGAGAGTGTATTGTATTGGATGATTGATCTGTACTATGATTAAAGTGTTTGGTTGTACCTTACATGATCATAACATCCATTAGCATCTTCACATGCATGCATAACAGGATACTCACTAGTGTCTGCATGCATGGTACGATCATGGAAAGAAAGAAAAGAAAAATGTTTTGTTGGCCGCTGCTAGAGCACCGAGGCATGGTAGATGCATGCTTTTACGATATGTTTAGCACGGTAGATGCGTGCTTATATCATGTGTGAGACATTGTAGATGCGTGTTCTCACTATATATTTGGTGTGGTAGATGCATGCCTTATATGTCTGGCATGGTAGATGCATGCCTCATGATATGATATGATGTTGAGTTCATTCCGGTGCTTAGTACGTGGTTCAACGGGCCCAAGGATAAGAAAATGATTTTGAGAGATTCTCATTGATAATCATATGTCATATGTTGCATCAGACATGATACATAACATGCATGATTTCTACTTATTGGGCTTTAGCTCACGTAGTTTATGCATTGTAGGTAATTCTGATGCTTGAGTATGTTCCCTCGCTGGATGAGTTGGAGTTCCACCGTTCCGAGGGTCGACGTACATGGATGACGACTGTCGGGCTTAACCATGGGCTTAACATGTTTTAGTTCTTGTTTCGAACCTTGTTTTATAAATATGTATTGTAGTAATGTACTCATGTGTTCGAGTGTCGTTGATGGTGTGAGGGGTACTTTAAGTTCACTTAGTATGTTTGTTTAAAATGTGAGGTTGTTTAAATATCGTAATGTAAAATAAATGAGTGATTTGGGAAGCTCGAAGTTTTGTTGTTTACAAATCTCTTGTAGTTATAGCTACGGGGATATTGATGTCATGAGTTTGATTCGGATTGAGACTAGATGTCTCGTATGGTACTTGTGTTGGTTTTTATGTCACAGTTTGGGATAGGTACTAGTTTAGGGAAACTCGTCGAAATTTCACCATAATTTATAAGTACTAATATGATATAAGATAGTGTAAGTTAGGCGCTTAGTGCGGGTGTGCTAGGTGGTATCGGAGCCGGTTTGTGCCCTGTAGACCGTCCATGTACACGAGCTCGAGCATGTGGAGCACAACAAATCCAGTAAGTGTTATTTTATTTGTGTGCACTCATATTTCATGAATTATATTGACCATATGATATAGGGCTCTACCATAAATAGAGAATAATGCCGAGAACAAGAAATGAAGGCGTGATGGGGTAGAACACAAGACCCGAAATGACATCCACAAGTTCGATCGTGATCTCGATCATTGGTCGATCGATCGAACTAGTAGAAAGGCAATCTCAACAAATCCAACAACTCATCCAACAAAGAGACATGCGAGGACAACAGGAGATGACAGAATCGACCGCCACCTCGAGTAGAACAAGTTGAATTAGATGGAGGAAGGTTCAGAAGTTGAATCCACCGACATTTGAGAGCGATGGATCCTACAGAAGCAGAAGATTGGCTAAGGACTATAGAAAACATGTTCCAGTATAGTAAGGTCTCTGAAGAGAACAAGGTACTTTGTGCATCCTTCATGTTACGGGGCAGTGCAGGTCATTGGTGGGATACGATAAACGCTATTGAAAATGTGGCAACAATGACTTGGGCTAAGTTCAAGGAACTCTTCAGAAATAAGTACTTTACAACTCCTGTTCGTGCAATGAAGATGAACGAATTTATACAGTTGAAACAAGGAAGCATGACGGTTTCAGACTACATCTGTAAGTTCGAAATGCTGTCTAGGTTTGCTAAGCATATGGTTAGCACGGAAGCACTGAAAGTGGAGAGGTTCCTTGAAGGCTTGAGACCAGAGCTATACGGAGATGTCAGCATGGCAGGAATTCAAGGGACGACTTATTCAATAATTGCTGAGAGAGCATTGGTCGCAGAACAGGCAGAACTGAGGATTCGACAAGCACAAGAGGTTAGGCGGCAATTTGCCCAACGACAAGGCCAACGCTGGTTTAAGAATGAAAAGAAGAGGCCACCTCAATCGCAGAATCCAGAGGCTGATTTTCCATCTAAAAAGGGGCAGGAACAAGGAGGACCAAGTAAGCGCATGAAGTCTGAAGAGGGTAGACCCTTTGTACCATTACCGGCATGCCCTAATTGTGGAAAACAACATAGTGGAGTTTGCTTATTGGGTTCTAAAGTATGCTTTTCATGTGGACAACCTGGACATATGGCGAATGTTTGCCCAAACAAGACAAAAGCTAAAGCGCAGGAAAGGGTACCAGCTAGAGTTTACACTATAACCAGAGAAGATGCTGAAGCTAATCCGTCTATTATCACAGGTAACCTTCTTATCTTTGGTATTTCAGCATCGGTATTATTTGATCCTGGAGCTACACATTCATTTGCATCTACCGAGTATGTGAGAAGGCTGGGTAGAGTACCAGAAACAACTGAGGTAGGTTATATTGTAGTTAGCCCCTCTGGAGATCCAAAACAAACAGATAAGATCATACGAGCGTGTAGTATTCCTATCGAAAATAGGGAACTCTATGCTGATTTAATCGTGTTGGACATGAATGACTATGACATAATCTTGGGTATGGATTGGTTATCAAAATATCATGCTACTGTTGACTGTCGGAGAAAGATTGTGACACTACAACCACCTGGGGAAGAACCTTTTTATTTTGTCGGGGTTAGTAAGAATTTAAGATTTCCAGTAATCTCAGCAATGAAGGCACAACGTTTATTAAACAGTGGTTGTGAAGGCTATGTAGTTAGTGTAATGAGCATTGAAAAACAAGATTTCTCAAACGTCAATGAAGTACCAGTGGTGAAACAATACCCTGAAGTGTTTCCTGATGATCTACCGGGACTGCCACCAGATCGTGAAATAGAGTTTGTGATTAACTTACAGCCGGGAACGACACCAATATCAAAGTCACCATACAGAATGGCACCAGCTGAATTAAAGGAATTAAAGACCCAGTTGCAAGAGTTGTTAGATAAAGGCCTCATTAGGCCTAGTTATTCACCATGGGGAGCGCCAATATTGTTTGTTCGTAAGAAGGATGGTTCCTTGAGGATGTGTATAGACTATCGAGAGCTCAACAAAGTTACGATCAAGAACAAGTATCCTTTACCTCGAATTGATGACTTGTTTGATCAACTTCAAGGCGCATCTATCTTTTCCAAAATTGATCTGCGATCAGGGTACCATCAATTGAAGATAAAGGAAGAGGACATCCCAAAGATTCAAGATTGAGGTACGGACACTATGAGTTTTTGGTGATGCCGTTTGGCCTAACAAATGCCCCAGCAGCATTTATGGATTTAATGAATAGAGTGTTTAAAGACTTCCTGGATAAGTTTGTTATCGTGTTTATTGATGATATTCTCATATATTCGAAGACCAAAGAAGACCATACAGTGCATCTAAGGAAAGTTTTAGAAGTCTTAAAACAGAAACAATTATATGCTAAGTTTAAAAAGTGTAAATTCTGGTTAGACCGAGTGGTATTCTTGGGGCATGTTATATCCGGAGCAAGGATTTCAGTAGACCCAAGCAAAGTTGAAGCAATCAATAATGCCGCAACCCACAAATTCTAAGGTATACGCAGCTTTCTTGGTTTAGCTGGATATTACCGTCGATTCGTAGAGGGATTCTCCAAGATTGCCTCTCCATTAACACAACTGACTAGAAAGAATGTTCCCTTCAAGTGGACAGAATCATGCGAGCAAAGCTTTCAAGAATTGAAGAGGCGGCTTACATCAGCACCGATCTTGACCATTCCAATGGGAACTGGAGGTTTTAAAGTCTACAGTGATGCTTCAAAGAATGGTCTGGGTTGTGTATTAATGCAGAATGGTAAAGTAATAGCATATGCATCTAGACAACTGAAGGAGTATGAAAAGAACTACCCGACACATGATTTAGAACTTGCTGCAGTGGTGTTTGCACTTAAAATATGGAGGCATTACCTATATGGAGAACGTTGTGAAATTTATACTGATCACAAGAGCCTGAAATATTTCTTCACTCAGAAAGAATTAAATATGAGACAGCGGAGATGGTTGGAACTTGTTAAAGACTATGATTGTGTCATCAACTACCACCCTGGTAAAGCTAATGTCGTAGTAGATGCCCTAAGCAGAAAATCAGCACAATCCATTACGGCCATGACCTTGATCCGTGGCTTTAATTACACGATTTGATGAATATGGATGTGGAAATTATCCAACATGGATGGCTAGAAGCAAAATTGTCAGCACTAACCCTTCGACCTACTTTAATAGATAGAATTCAGCAAGTCCAGAAAGAGGATCAAGAGTTAGAGAAAATAAAGAAGAACATTAAATTAGGAACCTCGTCAGATTTCCAATTGTCAGAAGATGGTATTATTCGATTTAGAAATCGTTTATGTGTGCCTAATTTTGAAGATGTTCGCAAAGAAATATTACTAGAGGCGCACTCAACATCATATTCAAGACATCCAGAGCAACCAAAATGTACAGAGACTTGAAACTACACTATTGGTGGCCAGTATGAAAGAAGATATTGCACAATATGTGGAGCAATGCCTAACATGTCAACAGTAAAAGCCGAGCATCAAAGACCAAATAGGAACCTTGAAACCTCTATTTGTTCAAAAATGGAAGTGGGAGGACATTACGATGGATTTTGTGATAGGTTTACCAAGAACGGTTAAAGGACACAATTCTATCTGGGTTATAGTTGATAGATTGACAAAATCTGCTCACTTTCTCCCAGTTTGTACGACATACTCCATTGATCGTTATGCTCAACTCTATATACAGGAAAGAGTGAGGCTACATGGGGTTCCATTATCTATTGTATCAGACAGAGATTCACGATTTGTATCAGCTTTTTGGAAGAGCCTGCATAGAGCATTGGGTACCCACTTGTCTTTTAGCACTGCTTATCATCCACAGTCGGATGGGCAATCAGAAAGAACTATACAAACTCTTGAAGATATGCTCAGATCCTGTGTTATGGACTTTCAAGGCCAGTGGATCAAACATTTACCCCTAATTGAATTCTCCTACAATAATAGTCATCAGAGTACAATTGGAATGGCTCCTTATGAAGCTTTGTATGGCCGGAAGTGTCGATCACCAGTACATTGGGATGAGGTTGGTGAAAGAAGAGTTTTAGGTCCTGATATGATTCAAGAAATGATGTAGGGCTTCATTAATCGTGAGAAAGAATGAGAATGACTCAAAGCAGATAAAAAGAGTTATGCAGATACTGTAGGAGAGCACTGAATTTGCCGTGGGTGATCGTGTATTCTGAAGGTTTCTCCAATGAAGGGAATAATGAGATTTGGTAAGAAAGCAAAACTGAGTCCAAGATACATTGGGCCATTTCCTATTACTGAGCGGGTTGGTGAAGTGGCTTATCGACTAGAGTTGCCATCATCAATGTCTCAGATACACAATGTATTTCACGTTTCTCTACTAAGAAAATACATTGCGAATCCATCCCACATTCTCAAGAATGAACCAGTTGAGATGGAGGCATTTGAGTTACAAGGAGATACCGGTACAAATCTTACTAAGAGAAGTAAAGAAACTCGAAATAAAGAGGTGCCACTAGTCAAAGTGTTGTGGAGAAATCAACTCGTAGAAGAAGCCACTTGGGAGAGAGAAGATGAAATGAGGGCTAAATACCCGATCTTTTCGTAAGTTAAATTTCGGGACCAAATTTTTATAAGGAGGAGGATGTGATACCCGAGCCTAACATTACTCACTTGGTCAATATGATTCATGCATAACTTGTTAATTATGTGGATTACTTGATGTTTCATGGTTCATTGATCTTATAGTTAATTTCACACATAGGAATGTGCTAAACATTTGAACTCATGTCTAAAACACAATCGTGGTATATGTTACGGGACTAAGTTATGTTATTCATAGTATTTCTAATACGAAAATAAAATATATGTAAAGATCTTATAAAACTCTAAGTACACGTGGTAAGCCTAGAAGTTATAAAGGTGTCACCGACGTGTCTATCGGAGGTTAACTAGCTTACCTCGAGATTTTAGTCGGCGCGTGTAGTGAGTCACTTTAAATTGACGATTCAAGTGGATAACCATCATTCAATAAACTAACACGTGTCAAGTGCCTTTGACTATTGTCAATACCTAATAGGATACAATTTATGATTGTATCGATAACGTTGTAAAATACCGTGATCCTGCCTATACCTCATTCGTTCCAATCGCGGTAGGAATTGAACTTATCTTTTAGTTTATCATATTAATTATATTTTTATAAATGATTTCTTCCATTCTTACCTACGTGTCTCATTTGTGAAGATTTAGAAAGTTTGACAATAAAGTCCTTCACTAGCATTTTCAACATTGTTCGTAGTGGTAATCGAGTTTAAGCAATAAAAATACACCCTAAACTTCTACTAAACCATTTTAAAGACCATCCATACCCTAAATGAGGTCAATATCTACTAGGAACCGGTTCAAACACTCCAAGAACCGGATCATAACTACTTGAATCGATCAATTATTTCAAACCTAGTCTCTAGTAGTCATTCGAGGGTATTTTGGACATTTCACCTTCATAACCGACTTAAGACACTTGGTTGATGGATAAATCCGACCCTAAACCCTCATTTACAGTCTTAACATTATCAAGAAGCTTCACACTTCGAAAAATCACCAAATATTCAAGAAGAAATCATCAAGAACATCAACACCTCAATTCCTTTGACAATCAAGGTGAGTTTCCTTTGTTTCTTCCTTATTCTTGCTATGTTTCTTAGCTATTTCGAAGGTGTGAGAGCTTGTATATGTTCTTATACATGTTATAATGATGTTAAGAATTCAGCCATGGCAAACCCTTGTGTTAAATATGGATTTATGAGTCTTAAAACTCACTAAGGCAATAAAGGAACCAATTCTGCCACCTTTTGGAATTAATAGTATATGTTACTTGATCCGTATGTTTCAGGGCCAGGAGTTTCAGTATACTTATTCTTAAGTATCTTAGGGATATTATATCAAAAATTGGTGCAAATTCAACTTATATTATAGTGGTTATAAGCAAAACAAAATCTGATTATGACAAGACTTTGATAAACTCTCTTAATCAAGTGTTTGTTATAAAACCTTGAAATTTTAAGTTGTGAGAGTTGAATGAACTTTATAAACAGAGACTAATAGATTTATTAAGGAATTATAAGTCCAAAATTGATTGGTTAATGGGCTGGTATACATTGATAAACCGACATAAAGTACATAGACCACCGGTTATGCGAAGTGGTAAACCCTTTCGATATAAAGAGAGTTAAACCTTGCGTGTGGTATGTAAATCCTTGAAAAACATTCCTTGAAACAGGTTCTGAAGGTATATCATCCCAACCACCCCCTATTGGTATAAACGTAAGGGTATTGCCCGATCAAGGTAAGTAGAAATCCATCTGCAACTACAATGCATAAACATATTATTGTTTGTAAACTTGATGATATCTTGAGAGTGTATTGTATTGGATGATTGATCTGTACTATGATTAAAGTGTTTGGTTGTACCTTACATGATCATAACATCCATTAGCATCTTCACATGCATGCATAACAGGATACTCACTAGTGTCTGCATGCATGGTACGATCATGGAAAGAAAGAAAAGAAAAATGTTTTGTTGGCCGCTGCTAGAGCACCGAGGCATGGTAGATGCATGCTTTTACGATATGTTTAGCATGGTAGATGCGTGCTTATATCATGTGTGAGACATTGTAGATGCGTGTTCTCACGATATATTTGGTGTGGTAGATGCATGCCTTATATGTCTGGCATGGTAGATGCATGCCTCATGATATGATATGATGTTGAGTTCATTCCGGTGCTTAGTACGTGGTTCAACGGGCCCAAGGATAAGAAGATGATTTTGAGAGATTCTCATTGATAATCATATGTCATATGTTGCATCAGACATGATACATAACATGCATGATTTCTACTTATTGGGCTTTAGTTCACGTAGTTTATGCATTGTAGGTAATTCTGATGCTTGAGTATGTTCCCTCGCTGGATGAGTTGGAGTTCCACTGTTGCTGATGGTCGACGAACATGGATGACGACATGTCTGTCTAAACCATGGGCTTAACATGTTTTAGTTCTTGTTTCTGAACCTTGTTTTATAAATATGTATTGTAGTAATGTACTCATGTGTTCGAGTGTCGTTGATGGTGTGAGGGGTACTTTAAGTTCACTTAGTATGTTTGTTTAAAATGTGAGGTTGTTTAAATATCGTAATGTAAAATAAATGAGTGATTTGGGAAGCTCGAAGTTTTGTTGTTTACAAATCTCTTGTAGTTATAGCTACGGGGATATTGATGTCATGAGTTTGATTCGGATTGAGACTAGATGTCTCTGTATGGTACTTGTGTTGGTTTTTATGTCACAGGTTTGGGATAGGTACTAGTTTAGGGGAAACTCTGTCGAAATTTCACCATAATTTATAAGTACTAATATGATATAAGATAGTGTAAGTTAGGCAGTTAGTGCGGGTGTGCTACAGGTGGTATCGGAACCCGGTTTGTGCCCTGTAGACTGTCCATGTACACGAGCTCAGAGCATGTGGAGCACAACAAATCCAGTAAGTGTTATTTTATTTGTGTGCACTCATATTTCATGAATTATATTGACCATATGATATAGGGCTCAGTCATAAATAGAGAATAATGCCGAGAACAAGAAATGAAGGCGATGATGGGGTAGAACACAAGACCCTTAAATGACATCCACAAGTTCGATCGTGATCTCGATCATTGGTCGATTAGTGAACTAGTAGAAAGGCAATCTCAACAAATCCAACAACTCATCCAACAAAGAGACATGCGAGGACAACAGGAGATGACAGAATCGACCGCCACCTCGAGTAGAACAAGTTGAATTAGATGGAGGAAGGTTCAGAAGTTAAATCCACCGACATTTGAGAGCGCAGTGGATCCTACGAAGCGAAGATTGGCTAAGGAATATAGAAAACATGTTCCAGTATAGTAAGGTCTCTGAAGAGAACAAGGTACTTTGTGCATCCTTCATGTTACGGGGCAGTGCAGGTCATTGGTGGGATACGATAAACGCTATTGAAAATGTGGCAACAATGACTTGGGCTAAGTTCAAGGAACTCTTCAGAAATAAGTACTTTACAGCTCCTGTTCGTGCAATGAAGATGAACGAATTTATACAGTTGAAACAAGGAAGCATGACGGTTTCAGACTACATCTGTAAGTTCGAAATGCTGTCTAGGTTTGCTAAGCATATGGTTAGCACGGAAGCACTGAAAGTGGAGAGGTTCCTTGAAGGCTTGAGACCAGAGCTATACGGAGATGTCAACATGGCAGGAATTCAAGGGACGACTTATTCAATAATTGCTGAGAGAGCATTGGTCGCAGAACAGGCAGAACTGAGGATTCGACAAGCACAAGAGGTTAGGCGGCAATTTGCCCAACGACAAGGCCAACGCTGGTTTAAGAATGAAAAGAAGAGGCCACCTCAATCGCAGAATCCAGAGGCTGATTTTCCATCTAAAAAGGGGCAGGAACAAGGAGGACCAAGTAAGCGCATGAAGTCTGAAGAGGGTAGACCCTTTGTACCATTACCGGCATGCCCTAATTGTGGAAAACAACATAGTGGAGTTTGCTTATTGGGTTCTAAAGTATGATTTTCATGTGGACAACCTGGACATATGGCGAATGTTTGCCCAAACAAGACAAAAGCTAAAGCGCAGGAAAGGGTACCAGCTAGAGTTTACACTATAACCAGAGAAGATGTGAAGCTAATCCGTCTATTATCACAGTAACCTTCTTATCTTTGGTATTTCAAAGATCGGTATTATTTGATCCTGGAGCTACACATTCATTTGCATCTACCGAGTATGTGAGAAGGCTGGGTAGAGTACCAGAAACAATTGAGGTAGGTTATATTGTAGTTAGCCCCTCTGGAGATCCAAAACAAACAGATAAGATCATACGAGCGTGTAGTATTCCTATCGAAAATAGGGAACTCTATGTTGATTTAATCGTGTTGGACATGAATGACTATGACATAATCTTGGGTATGGATTGGTTATCAAAATATCATGCTACTGTTGACTGTCGGAGAAAGATTGTGACACTACAACCACCTGGGGAAGAACCTTTTTATTTTGTCGGGGTTAGTAAGAATTTAAGATTTCCAGTAATCTCAGCAATGAAGGCACAACGTTTATTAAACAGTGGTTGTGAAGGCTATGTAGTTAGTGTAATGAGCATTGAAAAACAAGATTTCTCAAACGTCAATGAAGTACCAGTGGTGAAACAATACCCTGAAGTGTTTCCTGATGATCTACCGGGACTGCCACCAGATCGTGAAATAGAGTTTGTGATTAACTTACAGCCGGGAACGACACCAATATCTAAGTCACCATACAGAATGGCACCAGCTGAATTAAAGGAATTAAAGACCCAGTTGCAAGAGTTGTTAGATAAAGGCCTCATTAGGCCTAGTTATTCACCATGGGGAGCGCCAATATTGTTTGTTCGTAAGAAGGATGGTTCCTTGAGGATGTGTATAGACTATCGAGAGCTCAACAAAGTTACGATCAAGAACAAGTATCCTTTACCTCGAATTGATGACTTGTTTGATCAACTTCAAGGCGCATCTATCTTTTCCAAAATTGATCTGCGATCGGGTACCATCAATTGAAGATAAAGGAAGAGGACATCCCAAAAAAAAGATTCAAGACGAGGTACGGACACTATGAGTTTTTGGTGATGCCGTTTGGCCTAACAAATGCCCCAGAAAGATTTATGGATTTAATGAATAGAGTGTTTAAAGACTTCCTGGATAAGTTTGTTATCGTGTTTATTGATGATATTCTCATATATTCAAGACCAAAGAAGACCATACGGTGCATCTAAGGAAAGTTTTAGAAGTCTTAAAACAGAAACAATTATATGCTAAGTTTAAAAAGTGTGAATTCTGGTTAGACCGAGTGGTATTCTTGGGGCATGTTATATCCGAGCAGGATTTCAAGAGACCCAAGCAAAGTTGAAGCAATCAATAATCGGCCGCAACCCACAAATTCTACTGAAGTACGCAGCTTTCTTGGTTTAGCTGGATATTACCGTCGATTCGTAGAGGATTCTCCAAGATTGCCTCTCCATTAACACAACCGACTAGAAAGAATGTTCCCTTCAAGTGGACAGAATCATGCGAGCAAAGCTTTCAAGAATTGAAGAGGCGGCTTACATCAAGACCGATCTTGACCATTCCAATGGGAACTGGAGGTTTTAAAGTCTACGGTGATGCTTCAAAGAATGGTGGGTTGTGTATTAATGCGTAATGGTAAAGTAATAGCATATGCATCTAGACAATCAAGGAGTATGAAAAGAACTACCCGACACATGATTTAGAACTTGCTGCAGTGGTGTTTGCACTTAAAATATGGAGGCATTACCTATATGGAGAACGTTGTGAAATTTATACCGATCACAAGAGCACGAAATATTTCTTCACTCGTAAAGAATTAAATATGAGACGGGAGATGGTTGGAACTTGTTAAAGACTATGATTGTGTCATCAACTACCACCCCGGTAAAGCTAATGTCGTAGTAGATGCCCTAGCGTAAAATCAGCACAATCCATTACGGCCATGACCTTGATCCGGCTTAATTACACGATTTGATGAATATGGATGTGGAAATTATCCAACATGGATGGCTAGAAGCAAAATTGTCGACTAACCCTTCGACCTACTTTAATAGATAGAATTCACAAGTCCAGAAGAGGATCAAGAGTTAGAGAAAATAAAGAAGAACATTAAATTAGGAACCTCCGATTTCCAATTGTCGAAGATGGTATTATTCGATTTAGAAATCGTTTATGTTTGCCTAATTTTGAATATGTTCGCAAAGAAATATTACTAGAGGCGCACTCAACATCATATTCAGTACATCCAGGAGCAACCAAAATGTACAGAGACTTGAAACTACACTATTGGTGGCCAGGTATGAAAGAAGATATTGCACAATATGTGGAGCAATGCCTAACATGTCAACAGGTAAAAGCTGAGCATCAAAGACCAGCAGGAACCTTGAAACCTCTATTTGTTCAAAAATGGAAGTGGGAGGACATTACGATGGATTTTGTGATAGGTTTACCAAGAACGGTTAAAGGACACAATTCTATCTGGGTTATAGTTGATAGATTGACAAAATCTGCTCACTTTCTCCCAGTTTGTACGACATACTCCATTGATCGTTATGCTCAACTCTATATACAGGAAATAGTGAGGCTACATGGGGTTCCATTATCTATTGTATCAGACAGAGATTCACGATTTGTATCAGCTTTTTGGAAGAGCCTGCATAGAGCATTGGGTACCCACTTGTCTTTCAGCACTGCTTATCATCCACAGTCGGATGGGCAATCAGAAAGAACTATACAAACTCTTGAAGATATGCTCAGATCCTGTGTTATGGACTTTCAAGGCCAGTGGATCAAACATTTACCCCTAATTGAATTCTCCTACAATAATAGTCATCAGAGTACAATTGGAATGGCTCCTTATGAAGCTTTGTATGGCCGGAAGTGTCGATCACCAGTACATTGGGATGAGGTTGGTGAAAGAAGAGTTTTAGGTCCTGATATGATTCAAGAAATGACAGAAGCAGTTTCACTAATCAGAGAAAGAATGAGAACAGCTCAAAACAGACAAAAGAGTTATGCAGATACCAGAAGGAGAGCACTGGAATTTGCCGTGGGTGATCGTGTATTCCTGAAGGTTTCTCCAATGAAGGGAATAATGAGATTTGGTAAGAAAGCAAAACTGAGTCCAAGATACATTGGGCCATTTCCTATTACTGAGCGGGTTGGTGAAGTGGCTTATCGACTAGAGTTGCCATCATCAATGTCTCAGATACACAATGTATTTCACGTTTCTCTACTAAGAAAATACATTGCGAATCCATCCCACATTCTCAAGAATGAACCAGTTGAGATGGAGGCAGATTTGAGTTACAAGGAGATACCGGTACAAATCTTACTAAGAGAAGTAAAGAAACTCAGAAATAAAGAGGTGCCACTAGTCAAAGTGTTGTGGAGAAATCAACTCGTAGAAGAAGCCACTTGGGAGAGAGAAGATGAAATGAGGGCTAAATACCCTGATCTTTTCAGGTAAGTTAAATTTCGGGGACCAAATTTTTATAAGGAGGGGAGGATGTGATACCCGAGCCTAACATTACTCACTTGGTCAATATGATTCATGCATAACTTGTTAATTATGTGGATTACTTGATGTTTCATGGTTCAGTTGATCTTATAGTTAATTTCACACATAGGAATGTGCTAAACATTTGAACTCATGTCTAAAACACAATCGTGGTATATGTTACGGGACTAAGTTATGTTATTCATAGTATTTCTAATACGAAAATAAAATATATGTAAAGATCTTATAAAACTCTAAGTACACGTGGTAAGCCTAGAAGTTATAAAGGTGTCACTGACGTGTCTATCGGAGGTTAACTAGCTTACCTCGAGATTTTAGTCGGCGCGTGTAGTGAGTCACTTTAAATTGACGATTCAAGTGGATAACCATCATTCAATAAACTAACACGTGTCAAGTGCCTTTGACTATTGTCAATACCTAATAGGATACAATTTATGATTGTATCTGATAACGTTTGTAAAATACTGTGATCTGTCTATACCTCATTCGTTCAAACCGCGGTAGGAATTGAACTTATCTTTTAGTTTATCATATTAATTATATTTTTATAAATGATTTCTTCCATTCTTACCTACAGTGTCTCATTTGTGAAGATTTAGAAAGTTTGACAATAAAGTCCTTCACTAGCATTTTCAACATTGTTCGTAGTGGTAATCGAGTTTAAGCAATAAAAATACACCCTAAACTTCTACTAAACCATTTTAAAGACCATCCATACCCTAAATGAGGTCAATATCTACTAGGAACCGGTTCAAACACTCCAAGAACCGGATCATAACTACTTGAATCGATCAATTATTTCAAACCTAGTCTCTAGTAGTCATTCGAGGGTATTTTGGACATTTCACCTTCATAACCGACTTAAGACACTTGGTTGATGGATAAATCCGACCCTAAACCCTCATTTACAGTCTTAACATTATCAAGAAGCTTCACACTTCGAAAAATCACCAAATATTCAAGAAGAAATCATCAAGAACATCAACACCTCAATTCCTTTGACAATCAAGGTGAGTTTCCTTTGTTTCTTCCTTATTCTTGCTATGTTTCTTAGCTATTTCGAAGGTGTGAGAGCTTGTATATGTTCTTATACATGTTATAATGATGTTAAGAATTCAGCCATGGCAAACCCTTGTGTTAAATATGGATTTATGAGTCTTAAAACTCACTAAGGCAATAAAGGAACCAATTCTGCCACCTTTTGGAATTAATAGTATATGTTACTTGATCCGTATGTTTCAGGGCCAGGAGTTTCAGTATACTTATTCTTAAGTATCTTAGGGATATTATATCAAAAATTGGTGCAAATTCAACTTATATTATAGTGGTTATAAGCAAAACAAAATCTGATTATGACAAGACTTTGATAAACTCTCTTAATCAAGTGTTTGTTATAAAACCTTGAAATTTTAAGTTGTGAGAGTTGAATGAACTTTATAAACAGAGACTAATAGATTTATTAAGGAATTATAAGTCCAAAATTGATTGGTTAATGGGCTGGTATACATTGATAAACCGACATAAAGTACATAGACCACCGGTTATGCGAAGTGGTAAACCCTTTCGATATAAAGAGAGTTAAACCTTGCGTGTGGTATGTAAATCCTTGAAAAACATTCCTTGAAACAGGTTCTGAAGATATATCATCCCAACCACCCCCTATTGGTATAAACGTAAGGGTATTACCCGATCAAGGTAAGTAGAAATCCATCTGCAACTACAATGCATAAACATATTATTGTTTGTAAACTTGATGATATCTTGAGAGTGTATTGTATTGGATGATTGATCTGTACTATGATTAAAGTGTTTGGTTGTACCTTACATGATCATAACATCCATTAGCATCTTCACATGCATGCATAACAGGATACTCACTAGTGTCTGCATGCATGGTACGATCATGGAAAGAAAGAAAAGAAAAATGTTTTGTTGGCCGCTGCTAGAGCACCGAGGCATGGTAGATGCATGCTTTTACGATATGTTTAGCACGGTAGATGCGTGCTTATATCATGTGTGAGACATTGTAGATGCGTGTTCTCACGATATATTTGGTGTGGTAGATGCATGCCTTATATGTCTGGCATGGTAGATGCATGCCTCATGATATGATATGATGTTGAGTTCATTCCGGTGCTTAGTACGTGGTTCAACGGGCCCAAGGATAAGAAGATGATTTTGAGAGATTTTCATTGATAATCATATGTCATATGTTGCATCAGACATGATACATAACATGCATGATTTCTACTTATTGGGCTTTAGCTCACGTAGTTTATGCATTGTAGGTAATTCTGATGCTTGAGTATGTTCCCTCGCTGGATGAGTTGGAGTTCCACTGTTGCTGAGGGTCGACGTACATGGATGACGACCTGTCGGGCTTAACCATGGGCTTAACATGTTTTAGTTCTTGTTTCTGAACCTTGTTTTATAAATATGTATTGTAGTAATGTACTCATGTGTTCGAGTGTCGTTGATGGTGTGAGGGGTACTTTAAGTTCACTTAGTATGTTTGTTTAAAATGTGAGGTTGTTTAAATATCGTAATGTAAAATAAATGAGTGATTTGGGAAGCTCGAAGTTTTGTTGTTTACAAATCTCTTGTAGTTATAGCTACGGGGATATTGATGTCATGAGTTTGATTCGGATTGAGACTAGATGTCTCTGTATGGTACTTGTGTTGGTTTTTATGTCACAGGTTTGGGATAGGTACTAGTTTAGGGGAAACTCTGTCGAAATTTCACCATAATTTATAAGTACTAATATGATATAAGATAGTGTAAGTTAGGCAGTTAGTGCGGGTGTGCTACAGGTGGTATCGGAACCCGGTTTGTGCCTTGTAGACTGTCCATGTACACGAGCTCAGAGCATGTGGAGCACAACAAATCCAGTAAGTGTTATTTTATTTGTGTGCACTCATATTTCATGAATTATATTGACCATATGATATAGGGCTCAGTCATAAATAGAGAATAATGCCGAGAACAAGAAATGAAGGCAGTGATGGGGGTAGAACACAAGACCCAGAAATGACATCCACAAGTTCTGATCGTGATCGATCATTGGTCGATTGATCGAACTAGTAGAAAGGCAATCTCAACAAATCCAACAACTCATCCAACAAAGAGACATGCGAGGACAACAGGAGATGACAGAATCGACCGCCACCTCGAGTAGAACAAGTTGAATTAGATGGAGGAAGGTTCAGAAGTTGAATCCACCGACATTTGAGAGCGCAGTGGATCCTACGAAGCGTAAGATTGGCTAAGGAATATAGAAAACATTTTCAAGTATATTAAGTTATATCAAGAGAACAAGGTACTTTGTGCATCCTTCATGTTACAGGCGGTGCAGTCATTGGTGGGATACGATAAACGCTATTGAAAATGTGGCAACAATGACTTGGGCTAAGTTCAAGGAACTCTTCAGAAATAAGTACTTTACAGCTCCTGTTCGTGCAATGAAGATGAACGAATTTATACAGTTGAAACAAGGAAGCATGATGGTTTCAGACTACATCTGTAAGTTCGAAATGCTGTCTAGGTTTGCTAAGCATATGGTTAGCACGGAAGCACTGAAAGTGGAGAGGTTCCTTGAAGGCTTGAGACCAGAGCTATACGGAGATGTCAGCATGGCAGGAATTCAAGGGACGACTTATTCAATAATTGCTGAGAGAGCATTGGTCGCAGAACAGGCAGAACTGAGGATTCGACAAGCACAAGAGGTTAGGCGGCAATTTGCCCAACGACAAGGCCAACGCTGGTTTAAGAATGAAAAGAAGAGGCCACCTCAATCGCAGAATCCAGAGGCTGATTTTCCATCTAAAAAGGGGCAGGAACAAGGAGGACCAAGTAAGCGCATGAAGTCTGAAGAGGGTAGACCCTTTGTACCATTACCGGCATGCCCTAATTGTGGAAAACAACATAGTGGAGTTTGCTTATTGGGTTCTAAAGTATGCTTTTCATGTGGACAACCTGGACATATGGCGAATGTTTGCCCAAACAAGACAAAAGCTAAAGCGCGAGAAAGGGTACCACTAGAGTTTACACTATAACCAGAGAAGATGTCAAGCTAATCCGTCTATTATCACAGTAACCTTCTTATCTTTGGTATTTCAAAGATCGGTATTATTTGATCCTGGAGCTACACATTCATTTGCATCTACCGAGTATGTGAGAAGGCTGGGTAGAGTACCAGAAACAATTGAGGTAGGTTATATTGTAGTTAGCCCCTCTGGAGATCCAAAACAAACAGATAAGATCATACGAGCGTGTAGTATTCCTATCGAAAATAGGGAACTCTATGCTGATTTAATCGTGTTGGACATGAATGACTATGACATAATCTTGGGTATGGATTGGTTATCAAAATATCATGCTACTGTTGACTGTCGGAGAAAGATTGTGACACTACAACCACCTGGGGAAGAACCTTTTTATTTTGTCGGGGTTAGTAAGAATTTAAGATTTCCAGTAATCTCAAGAATGAAGGCACAACGTTTATTAAACAGGGTTGTGAAGGCTATGTAGTTAGTGTAATGAGCATTGAAAAACAAGATTTCTCAAACGTCAATGAAGTACCGGTGGTGAAACAATACCCTGAAGTGTTTCGATGATCTACCGGACTGCCACCGGATCGTGAAATAGAGTTTGTGATTAACTTACAATGAACGACACCAATATCAAAGTCACCATACGTAATGGCACCAAATGAATTAAAGGAATTAAAGACCCGTTGCAAGAGTTGTTAGATAAAGGCCTCATTAGGCCTAGTTATTCACCATGGGGAGCGCCAATATTGTTTGTTCGTAAGAAGGATGGTTCCTTGAGGATGTGTATAGACTATCGAGAGCTCAACAAAGTTACGATCAAGAACAAGTATCCTTTACCTCGAATTGATGACTTGTTTGATCAACTTCAAGGCGCATCTATCTTTTCCAAAATTGATCTGCGATCGTGGTACCATCAATTGAAGATAAAGGAAGAGGACATCCCAAAAACAAGATTCATTACGAGGTACGGACACTATGAGTTTTTGGTGATGCCGTTTGGCCTAACAAATGCCCCAGCAGCATTTATGGATTTAATGAATAGAGTGTTTAAAGACTTCCTGGATAAGTTTGTTATCGTGTTTATTGATGATATTCTCATATATTCGAAGACCAAAGAAGACCATACAGTGCATCTAAGGAAAGTTTTAGAAGTCTTAAAACAGAAACAATTATATGCTAAGTTTAAAAAGTGTGAATTCTGGTTAGACCGAGTGGTATTCTTGGGGCATGTTATATCCGGAGCAGGGATTTCAGTAGACCCAAGCAAAGTTGAAGCAATCAATAACTGGCCGCAACCCACAAATTCTACAGAAGTACGCAGCTTTCTTGGTTTAGCTGGATATTACCGTCGATTCGTAGAGGGATTCTCCAAGATTGCCTCTCCATTAACACAACTGACTAGAAAGAATGTTCCCTTCAAGTGGACAGAATCATGCGAGCAAAGCTTTCAAGAATTGAAGAGGCGGCTTACATCAGCACCGATCTTGACCATTCCAATGGGAACTGGAGGTTTTAAAGTCTACAGTGATGCTTCAAAGAATGGTCTGGGTTGTGTATTAATGGAGAATGGTAAAGTAATAGCATATGCATCTAGACAACTGAAGGAGTATGAAAAGAACTACCCGACACATGATTTAGAACTTGCTGCAGTGGTGTTTGCACTTAAAATATGGAGGCATTACCTATATGGAGAACGTTGTGAAATTTATACTGATCACAAGAGCCTGAAATATTTCTTCACTCGTAAAGAATTAAATATGAGACAATGGAGATGGTTGGAACTTGTTAAAGACTATGATTGTGTCATCAACTACCACCCCGGTAAAGCTAATGTCGTAGTAGATGCCCTAAGCGTAAAATCAGCACAATCCATTACGGCCATGACCTTGATCCAGGCTTAATTACACGATTTGATGAATATGGATGTGGAAATTATCCAACATGGATGGCTAGAAGCAAAATTGTCAGACTAACCCTTCGACCTACTTTAATAGATAGAATTCACAAGTCCAGAAAGAGGATCAAGAGTTAGAGAAAATAAAGAAGAACATTAAATTAGGAACCTCGCGATTTCCAATTGTCGAGAAGATGGTATTATTCGATTTAGAAATCGTTTATGTGTGCCTAATTTTGAAGATGTTCGCAAAGAAATATTACTAGAGGCGCACTCAACATCATATTCAGTACATCCAGGAGCAACCAAAATGTACAGAGACTTGAAACTACACTATTGGTGGCCAGGTATGAAAGAAGATATTGCACAATATGTGGAGCAATGCCTAACATGTCAACAGGTAAAAGCTGAGCATCAAAGACCAGCAGGAACCTTGAAACCTCTATTTGTTCAAAAATGGAAGTGGGAGGACATTACGATGGATTTTGTGATAGGTTTACCAAGAACGGTTAAAGGACACAATTCTATCTGGGTTATAGTTGATAGATTGACAAAATCTGCTCACTTTCTCCCAGTTTGTACGACATACTCCATTGATCGTTATGCTCAACTCTATATACAGAAAGAGTGAGGCTACATGGGGTTCCATTATCTATTGTATCGCAGAGATTCACGATTTGTATCAGCTTTTGGAAGAGCTCGCATAGAGCATTGGGTACCCACTTGTCTTTTAGCATCGCTTATCATCCACAAATGGATGGGCAATCGAAAGAACTATACAAACTCTTGAAGATATGCTCGATCTGTGTTATGGACTTTCAAGGCCAGTGGATCAAACATTTACCCCTAATTGAATTCTCCTACAATAATAGTCATCGTAGTACAATTGGAATGGCTCCTTATGAAGCTTTGTATGGCGGAAGTGTCGATCACCAAGACATTGGGATGAGGTTGGTGAAAGAAGAGTTTTAGGTCTGATATGATTCAAGAAATGATGAAGGGCTTTCACTAATCGGAGAAAGAATGAGAACAAATTTCAAAGCAGACAAAAGAGTTATGCAGATACTGAAGGAGAGCACCGGAATTTGCCGTGGGTGATCGTGTATTCTGAAGGTTTCTCCAATGAAGGGAATAATGAGATTTGGTAAGAAAGCAAACCGAGTCCAAGATACATTGGGCCATTTCCTATTACCGAGCGGGTTGGTGAAGTGGCTTATCGACTAGAGTTGCCATCATCAATGTCTCGGATACACAATGTATTTCACGTTTCTCTACTAAGAAAATACATTGCGAATCCATCCCACATTCTCAAGAATGAACCATTGAGATGGAGGCGATTTGAGTTACAAGGAGATACCGGTACAAATCTTACTAAGAGAAGTAAAGAAACTCGAAATAAAGAGGTGCCACTAGTCAAAGTGTTGTGGAGAAATCAACTCGTAGAAGAAGCCACTTGGGAGAGAGAAGATGAAATGAGGGCTAAATACCCCGATCTTTTCGGGTAAGTTAAATTTCGGGGACCAAATTTTTATAAGGAGGAGGATGTGATACCCGAGCCTAACATTACTCACTTGGTCAATATGATTCATGCATAACTTGTTAATTATGTGGATTACTTGATGTTTCATGGTTCATTGATCTTATAGTTAATTTCACACATAGGAATGTGCTAAACATTTGAACTCATGTCTAAAACACAATCGTGGTATATGTTACGGGACTAAGTTATGTTATTCATAGTATTTCTAATACGAAAATAAAATATATGTAAAGATCTTATAAAACTCTAAGTACACGTGGTAAGCCTAGAAGTTATAAAGGTGTCACCGACGTGTCTATCGGAGGTTAACTAGCTTACCTCGAGATTTTAGTCGGCGCGTGTAGTGAGTCACTTTAAATTGACGATTCAAGTGGATAACCATCATTCAATAAACTAACACGTGTCAAGTGCCTTTGACTATTGTCAATACCTAATAGGATACAATTTATGATTGTATCTGATAACGTTTGTAAAATACTGTGATCTGTCTATACCTCATTCGTTCAAACCGCGGTAGGAATTGAACTTATCTTTTAGTTTATCATATTAATTATATTTTTATAAATGATTTCTTCCATTCTTACCTACAGTGTCTCATTTGTGAAGATTTAGAAAGTTTGACAATAAAGTCCTTCACTAGCATTTTCAACATTGTTCGTAGTGGTAATCGAGTTTAAGCAATAAAAATACACCCTAAACTTCTACTAAACCATTTTAAAGACCATCCATACCCTAAATGAGGTCAATATCTACTAGGAACCGGTTCAAACACTCCAAGAACCGGATCATAACTACTTGAATCGATCAATTATTTCAAACCTAGTCTCTAGTAGTCATTCGAGGGTATTTTGGACATTTCACCTTCATAACCGACTTAAGACACTTGGTTGATGGATAAATCCGACCCTAAACCCTCATTTACAGTCTTAACATTATCAAGAAGCTTCACACTTCGAAAAATCACCAAATATTCAAGAAGAAATCATCAAGAACATCAACACCTCAATTCCTTTGACAATCAAGGTGAGTTTCCTTTGTTTCTTCCTTATTCTTGCTATGTTTCTTAGCTATTTCGAAGGTGTGAGAGCTTGTATATGTTCTTATACATGTTATAATGATGTTAAGAATTCAGCCATGACAAACCCTTGTGTTAAATATGGATTTATGAGTCTTAAAACTCACTAAGGCAATAAAGGAACCAATTCTGCCACCTTTTGGAATTAATAGTATATGTTACTTGATCCGTATGTTTCAGGGTCATGAGTTTCAGTATACTTTTTCTTAAGTATCTTAGGGATATTATATCAAAAATTGGTGCAAATTCAACTTATATTATAGTGGTTATAAGCAAAACAAAATCTGATTATGACAAGACTTTGATAAACTCTCTTAATCCAGTGTTTGTTATAAAACCTTGAAATTTTAAGTTGTGAGAGTTGAATGAACTTTATAAACAGAGACTAATAGATTTATTAAGGAATTATAAGTCCAAAATTGATTGGTTAATGGGCTGGTATACATCGATAAACCGACATAAAGTACATAGACCACCGGTTATGCGAAGTGGTAAACCCTTTCGATATAAAGAGAGTTAAACCTTGCGTGTGGTATGTAAATCCTTGAAACACATTCCTTGAAACAGGTTCTGAAGATATATCATCCCAACCACCCCCTATTGGTATAAACGTAAGGGTATTACCCGATCAAGGTAAGTAGAAATCCATCTGCAACTACAATGCATAAACATATTATTGTTTGTAAACTTGATGATATCTTGAGAGTGTATTGTATTAGATGATTGATATGTACTATGATTAAAGTGTTTGGTTGCACCTTACATGATCATAACATCCATTAGCATCTTCACATGCATGCATAACAGGATACTCACTAGTGTCTGCATGCATGGTACGATCATGGAAAGAAAGAAAAGAAAAATGTTTTGTTGGCCGCTGCTAGAGCACCGAGGCATGGTAGATGCATGCTTTTACGATATGTTTAAAACGGTAGATGCGTGCTTATATCATGTGTGAGACATGGTATATGCGTGTTCTCACGATATATTTGGTGTGGTAGATGCATGCCTTATATGTCTGGCATGGTAGATGCATGCCTCATGATATGATATGATGTTGAGTTCATTCCGGTGCTTAGTACGTGGTTCAACGGGCCCAAGGATAAGAAAATGATTTTGAGAGATTCTCATTGATAATCATATGTCATATGTTGCATCAGACATGATACATAACATGCATGATTTCTACTTATTGGGCTTTAGCTCATGTAGTTTATGCATTGTAGGTAATTCTGATGCTTGAGTATGTTCCCTCGCTGGATGAGTTGGAGTTCCAATGTTGCTGAGGGTCGACGTACATGGATGACGACCTGTCGGGCTTAACCATGGGCTTAACATGTTTTAGTTCTTGTTTCTGAACCTTGTTTTATAAATATGTATTGTAGTAATGTACTCATGTGTTCGAGTGTCGTTGATGGTGTGAGGGGTACTTTAAGTTCACTTAGTATGTTTGTTTAAAATGTGAGGTTGTTTAAATATCGTAATGTAAAATAAATGAGTGATTTGGGAAGCTCGATGTTTTGTTGTTTACAAATCTCTTGTAGTTATAGCTACGGGGATATTGATGTCATGAGTTTGATTCGGATTGAGACTAGATGTCTCTGTATGGTACTTGTGTTGGTTTTTATGTCACAGGTTTGGGATAGGTACTAGTTTAGGGGAAACTCTGTCTAAATTTCACCATAATTTATAAGTACTAATATGATATAAGATAGTGCAAGTTAGGCAGTTAGTTCGGGTGTGCTACATGACATCACCTTTCTTGAATCTATTTTTTATTAGATACAGCGACAGAGTCTCATACCAGGCTCTGGGTGCTTGCTTCAGTCCATATAGTGCTTTTCTTAGCTTGTAGACTAGATCACCTCCCTTAGTGTTGGCAAATCCTGGAGGTTGTTCGATGTAAATTTCTTCAGCTAGGTTACCATTCAAGAGTGCACTCTTAACGTCTATTTGATATATAATGAAGTTATTGTGAGCTGCAAATGCCTAAAATATCCTGATAGCTTCTAATCTGGCTACAAGGGCAAATGTTTCATCATAGGTGATGCCATCTTCCTGTCTGTATCCTTGGGCAATCGGCTTGGATATGTTTATTATGACTAGCCCATTCACATCCTGGTTGTTTCGGAATACCCATTTTGTCCCAATGACAGCTTGATGGGCTAGCCTAGGAACTAAGTACCAAATGTTTTTCCTTTCGGTACCATTTAACTCTTCTTCTATAGATGGAATTCAATGAGTATTGTTCAGAGCTTCATTTGTAGAGACCGGTTCAAATTTTTAGCTAGGAATACAACTAATGTTGACATCGAAAGTCTGTGGAGTTTAGCTTTAGAATTCCATAGAGGGAATTGGGACATGTTAGTTTCTGACTCTGTTTCCTCATGTGTACATATTACATTTTTGTGTACTCTGTACTTTCCTTCTGGTTGAGACACCAGTATCAATAATACCAGTTACTAACTCCTGTCAGTGATACCTTAACCACCTTCTGTCAGGTTTTAACTCCATGTTTGTTGCTGTATCCCGTTGGACTATAAGTTTAGCTACAGCTTCAACAGCCTAAGCTTCTACTACTTTTTCTATTCTAACAGCTGCAGGATTATTTTCCAATGTGGTGACAGGTTCTCTCTTGTGTTGTACAATTTCTTAAATGGTTAAGGTTTGAACTGCTTGGATTAGATCATCCACTCCTATGAGATCACAATTCAATTCATCAAACACTACATGGGCTGACTCTAAATTGTCAGTTTCCCTTGTGGGATATCCCGAATACCTTGGTGACTTTTGAATATCCGAAGAATATTCCTTCATCAGACTTCTCGTTCAAGGTCTTAAGTTGATCCTTCCTATTGCTAAGAACATAACACATGCAACCAAAGATGTGAAAATATGCAACCATAGGAGTTTTATTGTTTCGTACTCGTATGTGGTTTAGTTGTGGTGCTTGTTGATGACACAGAGATTTTGTGTATATCATGCTATATTTGTTGCTTCACCCCAGGATGGCTGTGGCAACTTGCTTGCAGCAATCATCGTTCTAGTTCCCTCATTCACTGTTCTGTTCTTTTGCTTGGCAACACCATTCTGCTATAGGGTTCGGGCTGTTGAATAATCATGTTGTATGCTATTGTCCCCATGGTATTGCCCTATGAAGCGATTTGTGAATCTTGTGCATCTGTCAGTCTGAATAGATACAATGCTCAATTCTTTCTCATTATGTAGCTTCTTTAGGTGTTCCAACAGCTTCGTGGTTGTCTCGTTGTTTTTTTTCAAGAATAGAAAGATTTGCAGTTAAATTTTATTCTCTAAATTTTTCCCCTTCAGCACCTCCATTCAATACAAACACATAACCTGTTTGTTAAGCGAGTTCCATGCAACCCCAGCCGGAGGTCACGCCGGGGCTTACCACAGATTGGCATCCAATGTCTACTGGCCATGGATGATGAAATGCGTAACCCAACTTGTGGTGGAATGTTTGGTGTGCCAGCATTGTAAGTATAACACTCCTTATTTGTCAAGAAATCTATTAAAAAACTACCAAAAAAATTTGAGCCACAACTTTGGAATATTTTGAACATTTCAAAAGATATAGTCCCTCCTGTAACAAATAATGGTTGTCCAAGTGTATATAGAGAAATCATCAACAGTGACAAGACAATACTTCTTACCTTCCAGGATGATAGGGTCCACAGGGCCATATAAGTTCATATGTAGTAAGTCCAGGACCCTGTAAGTTGAGAGATACAATTTGCTCTTCAGGGATGTCTTGACTTGCTTGTTTTTCTGACAGGATCCACATACATTGTTCTTATGAAATGATATATCTAGAAAGTCTCTGACCATTCTCTGTCGGGCCAATTTTTTTATTGTCTTGAAGTTGATGCGAGACATCCTCTTGTGCCATAGCCAACTTTGATGTGCTGCGCCTTTGGCAACAAAATAAAGAATTACAACGCTAGTAGGTTTCCAATCAGCAACATACATGTTACCTGGCTGGGTTCCTATGAGGACTACTTGCTTGGTCTTTATGCCATTCCCTATATAGTTTCCTTCAATGAATTTGTCATAGAATTGACTAACACTTAGAAGATTGTAGTGTAGTCCTTCAACATAGGCTACATAGGTGACTTTGAATTTTCATACAAGCAGGGGGTTTTTCCTTCTTGTTCTTGCTATATATTTATCACCGAAGCGAAATTTAGACCACAAACTTCTACGTAATCGGTCAATTTATTGATATCACATGTCATGTGCCGAGAACATCCAACTCTCAAATTACCAAATGTCCTCCTCCTTGATATCCTGTAAACAAATTTAAGTGGATTTAGGTCCCCACTGTTCTGTGGGTCCTTGATTAGTGGGGTATTTTGGCACCCATACTTGACTTACAACAATATGTTTGTTGTAGGTCTTCTTGGGTCCTTTCTAGCGAGGTCTGGGCAGGCACGTACTCGCAATAAGCATTGTAAATATGCATATAAAATTGAAAGTTGTGGTTCCCGCAAGATTGTTGTCTAGGGGGAGGTACCATATTTCTCTGCTTTCTTGATTGCCTCCTGGGCCTCCAGTTGGATTCCCAAAGCTGTTGTTGGTAGAATTAAGAGGCAGCTTGCTTGCGAGAAAGGCACCTGGTTTTTGTACCCAATATTGAAGAGTTGTGTACTATTGATGGTACTGAGTCCTTCGTTGATATTGGCGATGTTGTTGTATGCTTGAGGAGTATATTATGATATTGGGCATTGTGTATAACATGTTTGTATGGCCATATGGCCACTATTTGTGGTATGAATTTGGGGGCGGAATAACATCCTTTGTTCTCTGAGTTGAGGGGCAACTACAACCTTACCTTTGTCTATAGGAACAGTCTTCGAAATCTCCTTAGTCTTGGGTCTTGGAATAGGTTCAATCCCTTTGACAAATATAATATTACTTTACCATTATAAATGAACGAGTTGTATCCCAGGCCTCATTTGTCATGAACATGTTTGCCAAAGCTAAAGATATCTTCCATCCTCCTGGATGATTTCTCAAATGATCTGAGTATGGTATCGAGTTCTCCTTCTATCTTTTAGATAAGCTGTATCTTAGCTTCCAACAGGGCATAATCATTTCTCTTACATTGACTATGTGATTTTACCTTATTCATTTCATTTGTAAGTTGAAGATCGCACTATATGAGTTTTCATGCTCGACTTTGTTGTTTTCGCATCTAAGGACACATTTTTGAAATTTACTTTTAGCAAGTCGTTCTCATCCTTCAGCTTCATGTCGGAAATCGAGTGCTGTAGATTTTATTATTTCATAGTCTCATGGGCTTGTTGAATGATTATAAACTCATTCATCATACTTTCGAAAGTATGATATGTACTAACGGGATTATTAGAAGTTGAGCTCACCCCATTTTCCATGAAGCACATATATGTTTTGTCTTCAACTTCATCATTAGAGGAATCAGTTTCTGTAACAGCTTTTAAACACTCCTCTATATGTAGGCGGTGCATTTGATTTCCCAATCAGCGCCTTTAGATTACTTCTCCATGCACGTCTCTTTTCATCATTATGTTCTTGCCTAGCATCCGGTAGCCTTTGTACCTTGGGATGAGGACATCAATTTGCATAGTGTCCTGACTTTATGTATTTATAACATAAATTAGAGCCTCATGTGGAAGGTGACTCAGAATTACCTTGTTTTAGTTTCTCTGGACTTCTTGATGAACTTCTGGAACTAGTGCATGAGTAGTGCCATCTCATCTTGTAGCAACACATCATAGTCATCAACATCTCCAACAACTTTGGAGGTACTGGGAGTAGAGCTTTGTCTTCTGTCATATTCAGCAATGAGTGCTATAGTCATGAAAGGGGATTCTTCTTTCTCTCATGTCGATATCGTACTCAAAAGCCTCAGGTTCAGAAAAAAGATCTAAAGTAAATATACTATTAAGATTCAAATACAACTCTAGCTGTGGTTTTAATATCCCATCACACAAAGAGTGATTTAAAGATTTTAAGAATTCTTCTTTTGGGAGTACACTTTGCGCAGTGCTTCGAGTTCACCGACAAAGCCAGTGAATCTGAGGTCAATATCCTCAAGAGTTTCTAAAGATTTCATTTCGAAGGACTCAAATTGCCGAGTGAGTATTGAAACTTTGTTTTCATTCAAGAGCTCAGTGCCCTCGCATATCATCTTGAGTTTATCCCAGATTTCACTGACTGTCTTGCATTTCTTTACCTTTGATAATTTTCCTTTGTCAAGAGTGACAAACAACATATTCTTAGCAACATTGTCCAAGTTTGCTCACTTACACTCATCGGTAGTCTATTGATCACGAGACATATCGAGCATCGATGCATGGGCTTCAGCCTCCACTCTGGCAACTGTATTGACCTTCATGATCGTCAAAGGTCCTTCTTGTATTTCGAAGAGCATCTCATGGTGCATGTCAGGCAGGTTTGCTTCCATCTGATTCTCCAATCGCCAAATTCGTTAATCGAGAACATATGAACTTTATTAATTATATATGAATCCATAAAGAGAATATAGGATGAATACGAGAGATAAAAGTATGCAGTTCTGAAAGCTTGTGAATATGGATCTAGTTCATGTTAAAAGTCGACTGATTCTTTGTAGAACCAAGAACTCTGATACCACTTGTTGGTCACAGTATACTTAAATGACAGCTTAGAAGGGGGGTTAAATACATTGTACTCTTTTTTGAAGTTTGAAATGCATAGCGGAAGACTAGTCCAAGTTGTTGTGACTACAACAACTAAATGATCTTTTATTAGCTTACTGCTTATAGGATTTTCTGATTAAATATACAAACAATCGCAGACAGTAAGCAAAAAGTAAGTAAAGCAAGTAATAACCCAGGTTTTGATGTGGTTCGAGGCAATGTGCTCTATGTCGATAGGTTCTCCACAAAAGAGTAAATGTTTACTAAAACCAAGGCGTACACAACTATATGATTTTAACTAAACCCATTACTGTATCTTTTACATAGATTGGTTATAGGCTTCCTTGAACTAACTTATTCTCACACAGATTGAAGCTTTATTCTGAACTCCCTTCGTCCCACGCAGGTCCAAAGGTTCCTTATTAGTCCACGCATGGCTAATATACTCAACGATAAAGTATGGTGTTGCAATTATTCCGAACAGCAGCTGTAGGCACTTTAGTTCCTTGCTGTAGTGTGTTGTTCGCAGTTGAGGACTGAGTATCTCTTTAATAATAATATGCATTATAGGCCTGAAGAGATTGTTTGATTGTATATGATATCGAAAATAGATTAGTTGTTTCGTAGTTTAAGTAATTGAGCAAGCCCTCAGAATTAGGCTATTTATAACTTCGGGAATATATCCTTTATAAATGTAGATATTGGCCGGTTGGTGAGATGTAGACACTTTAGATTGGCGGCTGATAAATGTTTGAATTAAAGTGTCTACCATTAAATGCTTCGGACATTCTTTTTGGCCTTCATTTGATGCTCTCCGATCTACAGTCGGCGGCCGCATTGGATGTTGTCATATCAACATTAAAGAATTACTTATTTCACAAAGGTTTTAAAGTCTAAGTATTATCGGGTTGGTTTTATATTTCCTTTCTTAAGTAAAATGCATACAACAATTACGATGTAGCCAATAGGTTCCTTTTTTGTAAGCTGGATCTTTATTTCTCTATTGGATGGAAGTCTTTTGAGCGTTGTATGAGGATTGCTGTAGGATGATGGCTATAGGATGCATGTATCAAACTACTTGGGATTTTTTATTCCAACATATGATTACTATGAAGATGATGACCTTCTCCAATCATTTTTCTAGTGAGCTCCAAACGATCATCCACAACCTTGTTCGATATTTGGTTCCCAATCTTTATCCTCATAGTATCTATTATCAAAACAGTCACATAACACCTAGGGTATAGAAGGGTAGGATGGAGGTGGATTATCAGTAGAAGTATCGTTAACTGGTAACGGTCTAGGTAATTGGTTGACTGGCTCAACTATATGGTAGTCTTGACCTTAAGCCAATACTTCCTCCTCATAATGAGCAAACACGTCATCAATCAACCTCCTTGTCGGAGCATTGCATGTCATACAATTATACTGCCCATGATCATGTGAAGTACGTTATTCTCATTTCACCTTGGTAAATCCAACATGTGTATCTCTCCCAAAGGCAGTTCTATTTCAAGTGATCCCAAAATGATTCGTGTTGCTATGATATTTATATTCTTTTCGAACACTAATATATTATACTATCACTGTCATGCTCCTTGACAAAATGCATAAACTCCCCCGTTCCAATAATAAATCTTGGATCCCATTTTTGTAGGCTAATCCAACATCTATCCATCCTAAACTATATATATTAAAACATAAATAACACAAAACATAGATAAATAGTACTTATACATAAACCAAGACACATACATATATACATCATGATACACAAACATTTATATATATCACAATACATTAGACATATAATACTTTATTTCCACATCTACACAATTAATCTAATATATATGCATCACTGGATAATTGAAATAATCAAAGTATAATAAACGTACCTTAAAAATATAATTTCCTAAACTCAACCCGGATAGAATTTATACTGTTTCTCCTATTATTTTTGTTTGTTTTTATAAGTCTTGATTGTAATGAAATATCTCCAATGTGAGCAGCAGATATAAACCTCAAAAAACATTGGAGTTTAGCTGATGACCTACAGTTCTTTGGCTAAAGTTACTCTAGCCATCTGCTAGAGTTCCCCCAATCATTGTCTAAATTATCCATGATTAGCCTATGATCGGTAATTGCTTTAGCTAAGGAGAACACGAAAAGTCGTAGGCTTTACCATTGTAGTCGACAACCGGTAATATCATCGAATATAGTTCATATATGGGCGACGACTTTGGTCAACCGATGGCTATTCTCTTGTTGGTCGTCGGCTAAAAAGTGAATGTTGATAGTGCCACTTTCTCTCTCTAGCATTATCCCCTTAAGTAATTGGCACAAACATCAATTGGTTACTTTACATCTTTCCACATATTTTCTCTCTCTACACTAACCACTATAAGTCATTAATACTAATATTTCACTTTTTACTCCCACCTCTCACTAACCACTTTCCATGCTTAGAATTATCACCCCATATAATCGACACCAATATTCAACTTTTACACCCTCATCTCTCCACAGTATCTCTCTCTAGTATCATAAGCCTAAGCAAAGATGACTACTATGAGGTTGACTTTAGCTTGAGATGCTTTTTGTAACAAAGCTTTCTGAATACAAACGCCAATGAACTTTTCTCCAACTATGGAGCCCGATCCAGTGGCAGATCCCGATCCGGGATCCCAAATCACCAAACACTAGCGCAACCCAGTCTCCAAACCTTTGATTCTGCCATGAACGGAATGAACATTAGCGTCAAACCCCAATCCTTTGCTAACACTATCAATCACAAGCCCCCTGACCGGGGAGCTGATCTCGCTCGCACGATGGAGGAATGTAAGTTGATCTCCATTACTCTGCCCTCCACTGAAAAATATTATCCTCAAATCTCGTTTATGCCGGATCTCCTTGATTTGATGAAGAAAACCTGGGAGGATGCTCTCATCATCAAGACCCGCGGCCGGCCCTGGAGTTCCCCCTCCTATTCAACAAATTATCACATCTTTGGATTCTTTTTAGTGAGTATGAGCTGATCGATATTAGATTTAACGGTTATTATCTCAAGGGTGTCGGGAATGCTAAAAGAGACTGGATTCTCTCCGAAGGCCCTTGGGCACTGGCTGGACATTTTCTCTCTATTCGGAAATGGTGCGCTAATTTTAGGGATGATTCTGATCTGATCAACATTGTCGTTACATGGGCCCGAATTGCTAATCTCCCCTTGGAGTACCTCCGTGAATCTATCATTCAATTTGCTGTTTCTTATTTGGGAGAGCTCACTAAGATTGGCAGCAACACGTTTGATGCTTCCCGGGGCTATTTCGCACGCTTATGTATTCAGATAGATACGTCAAAGCCACTTATTCAGGTCATCGAAGTGACCGGAATAATCTACAAGATAATGTACAAAAATCTCCCTTCTTTATGTTTTGTCTTGTGGAAAAGTGGGACATGTTGCCACGGATTGCTCTTTTAAAACTCCTAATCTGGTCTCAATAGAGAAAGCCCATGTGTCACAGGGCGCTTTCCATATTATTCGGAGCACCCGGGATTGCCCCGGACTTACAAAGGATTATGTTGGATAGTTGCCCTGCGACACGAATAAGGTTGGGGACGTGCGACAGTGGTCGGCGTCCGGAGTGTGTCCGTGCGCGAGCAGGACCTTGAGTCGTTGAGAAGAGGGCTTTAGGAGAAGAGTTACGTGAAATGCTTGTAACGGGGAGTTCCTTGGAGTGTTGGGAAGATCTCCACCAAGTTTCACAACTAGACGGTTCCGTTTGAGTAGCGAACGATGCGAAGTATCGAGATGCTGCAGTGCAGTGGCGTTGTAGTAGTTTCAGAATATTGAAAAGGTAATTCCTCACTCCTCGAGTATCGGATGGGGCTGAAACTTTTAGTACTTATACATAATGTCGTAAGCTACTCTACGGTTCAAGCGGATAAGGATTTGGAGTTCGTATGAGGGAGTTACACCCGATGTGCTTCCTCGGCTAATCAATGTCTAGTGCAATTACAAGGGAATATTTGTCTAAGCCTATTATAGGGGGGACAGTCCTTAGATGGGCAATGGTGGGCAAGCGGCCAGTCTTCCTTGTGCTGTCGAGCACCAAGCGTGCAATCTTCCTAGAGGTAAGGGGGGCCTCTAGGGAGCCAACTCTAAGCATTCGAAGTGTGCGAAGAGTTCCCGAGCGAGTTGGAAATCGTTACGGCGGCGTAGGACCTTTGGGGTCTGCATTGGGCTTAAGGTTGGCATGGAGGCTCTAGTGTGACCGGAGGGATGCCGTCGGCCATATAACACTTCCTCTATGTCGATTGGGAAATCAAGGCACTCACTTAAATCATACGCCTCGTGAGCTTACTCGTAAGCATTAGCTATCGGTTCCGGCTATGCTGCGGGGGATCGTTGGCTTGTACATGTGGTTGCGAGACAACACCACATTGCGGATTAAAGGTAATATGTCGGTATGCGAAGTAGTCCCAAACATCATGAGGGGAAAATATCTATTGATGGCATGAATCTAAGCCAAGATCTAAAAGGTTGTCCGTCTCGGGTGAGGTACTCTCAAGGGCGCCAAGGTACTGCACCTAGGAAGTCCCGAGTGAGTGTCGAGCACGAGGAATTGCACTTCGGGCATTCGAGTGACCCTTAGTGCCGAGTGCCATTGCGGGTTAAGCTTGAAGGGTATGAGATACCGGCCCTTAGTCGGTCGGAGGCAAAGGACAGGCGGGTGCCTAGCGTTTTACGCAGCACAATGGACCAGTGCATGATATCTCTAATGTTGGTACTATATGAAATCTCGTAGATGGTAGCCGAACGGAGACTCGAAAGTCTCCTAGGCGCACGGGTGATTCGTGATCCGCTGCACGAATTCGACGGCCTGAACCTCAGTGAGCCGCACCCTGTGACAAGTGGTATCAGAGCCTGGAATGTCGCATCCAGGTTTCAGTTGAGCTTTGTTGAAGATCTTTCTTCCCTTGAGAACCGGATACCAAAATTGTGCCGAATTTTTCTTATTAGCCATTGTAGTGGCATTTCAGCGAAGCGCTTGCAGTGCGTTCTTACGTATTGTGGCAGAGTTGAGAATTAAGTTGGCAGTGGGACTTGAGCGAATGGTAGTACCTCGAGTTGGCTTTGCAATTGGGCGAATGGTAGTACCCTGGTTGTTTGGTTTCTGTCAGTGATGTTCGAAAGCTTTGTTCGGTGCGAGTTGTTGGCATTAGTGATTTCGGCGAATGGTAGTACCCGGGTTACAACGTGTTTAATGACTATTTATTCTCTGCAAGTACGGTTGGCATTTGGTGGATGTGAGGTGAACATCCTCATCAGTAAATTGCGGACGCGCGAGTAACGGTGTTGGTGCAATCTAATCAAAATCAGTGTTAACCTTTTTTGCGGGCTTATTAGACATCTTGATCTCCTAGAAGGAGACATGCCGGTGAGCCGGGTGATGTGCAGTAGCCACGTCTGCCAAGTTGCAGCCATGTTTGCGTAGCACCGCAGATTGAGAGGTGATTTGGGTTTGAGACCTATTTGTGCGAGAACTTCAGTGCGGGAATCCGTCACAGCACGTTTAGGTGCAAAATTGGGGCTGAATTTTAGTGCGCGCAAGCGTCATAGCACTTAAGGTGCATTGGTTACGTTGGTTACTTGAGATTTGAATTGTTATGCGCAAAGCGCTTTCGCACATGAGGTGCAATCGTAACACAGCCACCACGGAAGTTGCAAGAGTGGAGTGTTCAGTCTTCCTGGTTCGAGTCGGGCAGATATGAGAATGGGCATGCTCCAAGTGTGGTGTTGCATTTCCCAGTAGTCTGTGAGGGACAAGAGATTTGGGTCTGGCCTCCAACATGAGTGGGGGAGGGCGAGACTCTCGAGACGAAATGGGCTGATTCGAGAATGATGTTCCTTAAGGGGATTCCAAAGCCTAGAGTATGGGCTCTGTGGTTGAGGGATTTTCTGAAAGGGACTGAGTTATACGAAGCATTGGGCTTCTTGGTTACCGAAGAAGTGTGTCCATTCTAGACACACATGTGAGCGATTCTGAGATGGCTGTTCTTGGAAGTGATTTGGAAGCCAATTAACGGGACCTATTGGTTGAAGGATTTCTGTTGGGAGCAAGCTGAATGAGGTGTGCTCGTACAGAGTACACAATCGTGCGTTGAGCAATAAGGCCAGATGGCCAGGTTACGAGTTAGGCCAGATGGCCTGGGTTCATGTCTTCGTCTGAGTCAGATGACCAGCGAGACCAACCCGCGAGTTTCGTCACGCCAGGCTGAAGGCCGGTGACGCGGTGTGCCGAGAGTTAGGCATCACCTTCGAGCGGGGGAGGGTGCGTTGATCACGCGTACAACCTTCAAGCTCCTTGCCGTAGAAGTGCGGTGGCCTGATGGCCGAGAGTTTAGTGATCTATGAGCAGCCGTGCAGGCCTCTTTCGACTTGTGCTAGAGGGCACTTGTCTTACAGAGTTTCAGATTGGGTTTGGCTCGTCCTTGATAGAATTCAGAATCCATATTATGGGGTATGGTTAGTAAGAATTTTTGAGAGGGCAGCCGCGGTGGTATTTGAGCGGAGCGCAAGGCTCCTTTGGATGGGTTCTTGGTGTTAGTGAGCACTCTTAGAAGTATCATGTACTCCAGACGTTCAGGCAAATCGACTCGGTTTAATTCGGAGAACTTGTCGCTAGTCTCGGATTTGACAATGAGGGAGTAGCTTGATTTGAGCTAGAGTGGCAATCTAACACCATCGGTGGGTTTTTCGTTATATCGAGGCATGGAGAGAATGATTCCTGCCAAGATTAGAGTGGGTGTGCGCCGAAGAGAGGCAACATCCGGGAGGAGATGGAGGTAGAGTGTCGGGTTCGTTGCCCAAGTATTTTCATGATGAGATGGGCAGCGCATGTACATAGAGCAGGTTGTGTGTGCATGCGTTGACGAGGACGTCAACGGATCGAGAGGGGGAGGATGTCACAGGGCGCTTTCCATATTATTCGGAGTACCCGGGATTACCTCGGACTTACAAAGGATTATGTTGGATAGTTGCCCTGCGACACGAATAAGGTTGGGGACGTGCGATAGTGGTCGGCGTCCGGAGTGTGTCTGTGCGTGAGCAGGACCTTGAGTCGTTGAGCAGAGGGCTTTAGGAGAAGAGTTTCGTGAAATGCTTGTAATGGAGAGTTCCTTGGAGTGTTGGGAAGATCTCCACCAAGTTTCACAACTAGACGGTTCCGTTTGAGTAGCGAACGATGCGAAGTATCGAGATGCTGCAGTGCAGTGGCGTTGTAGTAGTTTCAGAATATTGCAAAGGTAATTCCTCACTCCTCGAGTATCGGATGTAACACCCCCAAACCACTCGGGAATATTACAGCGCCGCAGACCCTCTCCGCGAGGATCTACCAGGCTAAATACAATACAATTCATCACTTCACATGCCGACATGGCTACGTAAAGGACCATTAAACCGATTTGGTCTTTTATCACAACACACAACGTTACATACATGATTCTTTCCCAAAACTCATACCCGCGCAGGGGCTGGAATACAATAACGCTCCCATAAATCGGGATAACAATACATCGTAGAAATAACCAACAAGACTATTCAACATACTCAACGATTGGTCTTCATGTGATTAGTATCGTCGTCTTCTATCATCCTTCGTATCGATCCTGTGATTCGCTCCCCAGCAACCTGCAAATACCTGGACGCAATACAGACATCCACCCCCCGAATACTCGGGGGTTAGCAAAACTCCACTGTTTTGCTAGTGCAAGTATAAAATATAAATACAAGCCATACATATCATATTCTGGGAATACAATAACTTGATTAATTTAGAAAGACTTCCCGAGATGTTTCATTTAGTTAAAATAGTTCAAGTCTTGAAAGTAGAATTGAACAAGTAAGCACTTTGAAAACAACTCCGAATCCCGGGAGTTTTTGATTGGAAAATAATCACAAAACCTATAGCCATACATCAATTTACAACAATGGACCAATTACACACAACACATCATCCATAAGCCATTCTAGTCCAAGCACCTCTGATGAATATGTTTTACATCCCAAGCATTATGGCAAGTCAAAACATCGTGATACTCCGGACATATCACAAAAATGCATCAAGTCACAAGGTTAAAAATACTCCTGGTTAACCGTGGATCCGAAAATACGCGAATCCCTCCTCGACCCCGTCGGGCCCTCTCGGAGTGGCTAACCCAAATGTTCGCGGAACCGTCATAAGCGGAACCCTCCTTGGCCCCGTCAGGCCCTCTCGGAGTGAACGAATATAACTCTCACACTCAGAGGTAATATCCGACTTCCCATGCAAAGGACTATAAACCATATACATCAGAGTACTCACCAGAATGGCCTCCGCAATCGGACACAAGCAAGATTAACAATATAATCTACAAACTATGAAAGGCAGGAATGAAACGAGGTAAACAACTAGTAAAGTATTTTAAAGAATTCACAGCCTTCCGGAACCCATTTTGGGACACAACCCAAGGTTATTTCCAAATACAATTTCAAATCACAAATCACGGGGACCAAGACCCCAAATATTCACATCGACGTCCTCCTGAGGGTTATTCGCATCCCGTGCTAGTAAGCCACGGACCTCGGAGCCTCCTTGAGACATCCCCGAGTGAAAAACCCAATGGAAAATCACACAACATCACACATCATCGTGACGACAATCATCTAACAGTACCACACGAAAACCAGGCCCAACATACAATACTAGTACCCATTCTCAGAATGACACATTCGTTCTTGAACACTCAAGTTAATTTGAAGAAGACCTTTATCGGGAATATATATATATATATTGATTCTTTTGAAAGTTAAATAACATTCAATTTTCCACATAGACAATCACCAATTTATTATGTATACGGAATACGAAGTGTATGGGCAAGATACTTGCCTCGGTAGTTGATACCGCACACTCCGACGAACGTGGATTAACTGGAAAACCTCGAATGCCCACAACTCTCCGGCAGAAACGACGGTAACACCACCGATCGGAAAACGGCGAACAGAAGGGTTCCGGCTCGAGTTCTTCACAAGGAACCTGACCCCAACATCATACCATGAATAAATCGACGATCGAACAAGGAAGAATAATCGTAGAACGCCCGAATCCCCTTTGTGACATTTTATCGAACACTTTCAAGGTGTCGATTTGAAACTCAATAAAACGACGAATCCTCGGCAATCCAACCGTGGAAAAACAAGGGATTCGATATAAAACAACTTAATAATCATCAATCCATCACTATTCTAAGTTATAACGAATCAAACAGACGAAATCAACAAAATCCCCAATTTTTCCCAAAACTATGATTTTAGGAAAACTAACCTTGATTCGCTGGATTGAAGGATGTTAAGGAGTGGTTAATCGATGTTATCAGCTCCAAAACTTCGTGGATTAGTTGTATAATAACATGCCTTCGTCACCTCCAAGAATCCACAAGAGAGAAAGGGAGAAAATGAAAATGAGTGCAAACAAGATCGCTTTCGGTCATATTTATACTGGTGCAGCCTAGCGTGCGCTAGACTGCCGAGCTAGCGTGCGCTAGCGGGCGGTCATGGTCGAGAATGTTCGGTCGGCCCCGCCATCATGCGCTGAACACGTGCGCTGTCGGCCCAACCACAATCCAGAGACTTCCTGGCTCGGCCAGGTAGCGTGCGCAGCCTTCCGGCCGTAGCGTGCGCTACCGGCCAGAAGGCAGCGTCTTGATGTCCGGTGATAGCGTGCGCTACCTGCCGATCTTCCCAGTCCAGAACCTTTCTGCCCTTACTGCCTCGGCCGACTAGCGCACGCAGCCAACCGGCCATAGCGTGCGCTGCCTCCTGGCCATAGCGTGCGCTACTTTCCGGCCGTAGCGTGCGCTACGCCGGTTCCTGTCGCAACCGCCCGGCCAGTGCCTGCAGTCGTCCGGCCACCGTCCCCAACCGTCTGGCCAGTGTCCGACCACCATAATTCGACGACTCGATTTTCCGAAATCGCACGGAACGAACACGACAAAATACTCGGGGACAACATCATTGGTCCGAAATGAAAACAACGAATAACAAATCATCACCTACGGTCTTAAACGCCAAAATCAGTTGTCGGGAAAATAATACCGGAACTCGACAATCGGGAAATATCCAAAAAAAATCCAAAATAACCGGAACGAAAATCGTGGGTATTACATTCTACCCCCCTAAAAATAAGTTTCGTCCCGAAACTTAAAACAAAAGCAAGGCGACTCTCGACAACACACCAGAACTCCATGCAGTATAAAGCCACTACGATCCGATTCAATATGCAAGAATGCTTACGAAAAGCAACGAGCATGAATCGTTGCGGTTGATAAAACCGAGCAATACAAAAATCAAGTCACGATTCCAACGCTGAAAGGTATGAAATTCCAGTAACTCACAGATTTGAAAGATCAAATATGAAGAAAATTTCCCAACACTTATGGAAATCGCAAAATGGCCCAGATGTACAATAATCACGATTTCGAGGTCAAACGATAATGATTGGACAACGACGAACGAATAGCAATGATCGAACAACAACGGTAACCTCTGAAGTTCATACCTCAAATCAAGACATCAATAACTTGTAGGAAGCACGAGGTGTTAGTTTCGAACACGGTTCACAAGAAATCGATCCGAACTTGGAAAGATCACAACGATATGCACATCAATTTGGAACAATATCAGAAATCGCTCGAATGACAAATGTGAGAAACAACATAAGGTCAAAAGCATTAACGAACACAATCGCCTCAACACGGTCGAACGAAACGGAAACGAGAAGAAGAAAAAAAAATGTGGGTATTACATCATATCGCCTTTAAAAGAGGTTTCGTCCCCGAAACCTAAATAACGAAAACGATGTGCTTGAATATCAACCTTCCCGGCCATATCCTCTTGGTCCCGCATCTAATCTCCATAACCAACTGTACTATGGTCACGGTCGCGTCCTATGTCCCTCGGCATACTAAGCGGATTCTCACTCAATACGATTGCACCACTTCGCAAAAATAAATATGCTAAAGTACCAACTTAGCATGACATATCACATAAGGTAACCAATAACAACTCGGAAAGAAAATCCACGAGGTATCCTTTTAAAGGAAATCTTTTGAAAATCCTTGGATTTGTATGCTATTCAAAATAAACTTTAAAAGTACTTTTGGTACCTCGGGTTGTTTCATCAAAACTTGTAAACAACATACTCTAACCGTTTCATTTGAAATCATTTGCCAAAATAATATTTCTGTATAACCGGCGTTATCAAAATCGTCATGCCTCTACGCATCATCATCACCGTTAACAAACAACAAGTTCACCATGCAAGATCATCAAACCATTCTTACATACTCTAACATTTCCAAATCCGAGTTTGAACTTTACATCGAGTGAGATTTTTTTTTTTATCTTTCACTATATGTTTTTGAAAAATAAATCGTACTGGTTTTTGAAAAAAAAAATATTTTATGATGTGAAAGATTTTTGAAAATCATGTACTCGAATTATTCGAAAATACAATAGTACGTTAAAGTCATTTCTGAAAATTCACCCAACACTACACAAGAATCAACGACGGTAACATTTTACAAAATGTTCAAGGTATTTTAAAACAACTCTTTCAATATCGTCGAGGTTTTATTTGAGAATCCTAGGCCGGCTCGCAAATTTCAAACAGTTTTCAAACTTCATACGACGCCGCCGAATTAATCGAAACGTCAAATTAGTTTAAAAAAATTGGTTTCCACAACTTGCACAAACTTATGAAAGTTTCAGGAAAACATTTTCGAACACACACATGCATCAGACATAATTTATCAACTCACCGAACAAAATCAATTATCACTTAGCGCGAATGAAAGGTCACAACACACGTTCACACAAAACGGTTGTCATCACTAGACAACATACATAGAATACAGTCACAGACGACTGACTGCAGAAAGTTAGACCTAACGGCAAAAATGCGGTTCCACATCCTCAGTCCCAGCTAACTAGCGCACGCTACAACCATTATTTAGCGTGCGCTATTCATGCTGCATTAGCGCGCATTACAACAACATTAGCGTGCGCTACTCATGCCACATTAGCGCGCGCTAGCTTGTACTTAGCGTGCGCTAACAGCTCGAATTCAGCACGTGATTACGAACATATATACGACATTACTAAAACTGATAGTTACAAATGAACAACGACAGCATATGAATCTAAATGCCATCGATTCACATGCTTACAAAACTTCGCGAGCAACCATCAAAGGACAACTGTCATCCAAAATCGAAATCTCGTCTATTAATAAAGAGAGCTGTCTTAACTCATACCGAACGACTTAGCATTCGCATCACTGTTTTAATCTAAAACTTCAACACTGCCCGAACAACAAGAACATCATCACGTCTTTCTCGACTAACAGCCATAAAACCGATAAGTTGAAAACGAGAGTCACGTCTTGTCTACATTTTGTAAACTTTACTTGGGTTCAAAAATCGTGTTTTGAAAACTTATAATACAAAATGAAAATAAAATATTGGTAGTTTGACTTCTTAAAAAAAATTGGCCTTGAGGTCATAATACAAAAATCAAACTTTTTCCTCCCTTTGGAGGATGTTTTAAAACAAAATATACGTGACTCCTCAAAACCTGTAAGTTTTAAAATAACACATTGATGAATTTTTCCTTGCGTAACCACACCAAGGCCATTATTCTTGTAAAAAGGACTTATATCAGGATGTGTGTATATATACATATACGTTGGTACCACTTTTATCCTAGCATCATACGAGGACCAAACAACATAGGCAACATAATCACAAATCACCTTTAAACTCCACATCATAACACAAAATCATACAAGCTCGTATATCACAAGGCACAATATAGTAGGGAGACTTACATCCACAGGTCGCACGAAGATGATGGCTGCACCTCGATACTAATCACGGCTGACATCACAGACGACGCGTCGCGACACGACTTAGATAAACACAATCTGACAGGACAAGACACGACAATACCTGACTGGACCCGACTGCCTAGGTTTCCGCAACCTAAGCTCTGATACCATATTTTGTAACACCCCCAAACCACTCGGGAATATTACAGCGCCGCAGACCCTCTCCGCGAGGATCTACCAGGCTAAATACAATACAATGCATCACTTCACATGCCGACATGGCTACGTAAAGGACCATTAAACCGATTTGGTCTTTTATCACAACACACAACGTTACATACATGATTCTTTCCCAAAACTCATACCCGCGCAGGGGCTGGAATATAATAACGCTCCCATAAATCGGGATAACAATACATCGTAGAAATAACCAACAAGACTATTCAACATACTCAACGATTGGTCTTCATGTGATTAGTATCGTCGTCTTCTATCATCCTTCGTATCGATCCTGTGATTCGCTCCCAAAGAACTCCGCAAATACCGGACGCACATCTGGACATCCACCCCGAATACTCGGGGTTAGCAAACTCCACTGTTTTGCTAGTTCAAGTATAAAATATAAATACAAGCCATACATATCATATTCTGGGAATACAATAACTTGATTAATTTAGAAAGACTTCCCGAGATGTTTCATTTAGTTAAAATAGTTCAAGTCTTGAAAGTAGAATTGAACAAGTAAGCACTTTGAAAACAACTCCGAATCCCGGGAGTTTTTGATTGGAAAATAATCACAAAACCTATAGCCATACATCAATTTACAACAGTGGACCAATTACACACAACACATCATCCATAAGCCATTCTAGTCCAAGCACCTCTGATGAATATGTTTTACATCCCAAGCATTATGGCAAGTCAAAACATCGTGATACTCCGGACATATCACAAAAATGCATCAAGTCACAAGGTTAAAAATACTCCTGGTTAACCGTGGATCCGACAATACGCGAATCCCTTGTAATACCCGGTTGTAATTCATTCATTTTCATTCAGTAATTATCAGTCTGTAATTGTCACTCAGTATTTCTCACTCGTTAATAATCACTCATCATTCTTGATTCATTCATTTGTGTTCACTGTTGGCTTTTTGTAATCGTATATCAGTTACCGATCGGCATGTCATCTCCGTTTAGAGATCGACGGGAGTATTGTTGTTTTCATCGTGATTGGTAGTCGTATACTAGGGGCTTCATCGGTGGCTTGTTTTAGACTTATTCATTTTCACATTCGTATGTTATGTCGGATCATTCATCAGTCGTAGCGAGGAATCGGAGTTATCGGAATTTTCAACTTGGCCAGCATCGAGTTACGGCCGTAAGGACTTTGGGTTACGGCCGTAACAAGGGTTCGTGTTTTCAGGCCATTTGGACGAAAGGGACTTATGGCCGTAAGGTCTTGTGGTACGGCCGTAAGTCGAGCAGTGCACGGCCGTAAAGGCTGGCGATTCTGGCCGTCTGGCGTCAAGCAGCTACCGAGACATTTTTGGCGAAGGTGAGTTACGGCCGTAAGGAAGGTGAGATACGGCCGTAAGTGGTGTTCGTGAATTTTGGGTGTTGTCGACCAAGGGTGACTTACGGCCGTAAGGGTTGCGGCATACGGCCGTAAGTCGAGGAAGGTACGGCCGTAAGGCTTGGCGATTCTGGCCGTACATACGGCAGTGTGCACAGTCGTTTTCGGCGAAGAGGGCTTACGCCGTAAGTTTGGCCGGATACGGCCGTATCATCCGATTACGGCCGTAAGGTGTGCGGTTACGGCCGTAAGGGTGTCAACGGATGTTTTTGAAGGCGGGTTACGCCGTAACTCGGGATCGATTCTGGCCGTAAGTCTGCCGGCGAGCTTTCGGACGAAATCGAGTTACGGCCGTCTGAGTTGGCGATTACGGCCATAGGCGTTGACTTGGAAAGTTACGGCCGTAAGAGGGCCGAGTTCTGGCCGTAACTTCCGCGATGTTTAATGACTTGGCGGGCATTTCTCCTCACTTCTTCTTTTTCCTTCTTCATCCGAGAGAGAGGGTTGAGAGAGAGATTTTATCATCATCAATCACTTGAGTGTGTAATCTTCATCATCTTCATTCCTTTGAGAAGCTTGGATACTCGTTTTAACTCGTGTTCTTCGGATCGTAGTGGTTGGATCTTCAAGAGGTAATTTCTTCAACACCTTGGATTTCGATTTTGTGTTGAGTTATGATGTTTTGGACGTTATAATCATGTTATATGAAGGGATATGTATATGATTATGAGTTTGTATAAGGATTCATTGGATTATTGAGAGATTTATTCAAGAACACTTTGAATATCGAGTTGGATTTGGGGATTTCCGATTAATTGTTGTTATAATCACGTTTTTGGATATTCATAACGGATTATTGATCGTATTGGAGATGTTTTGTTGTTTTGAAACACTTCTTGGGGATTTGAAATTGGTATTATTGAGGTTTAGTGGTAATCAATCAAAGTTGGCCTCAAAGTGTTCGATATAATGCCCCAATGAACTTGGTTTAATCGTATCGACGTCTTGAGTTTGTTATATTCGTGTTTAATTCGTTATTGATCGGATTGTTGGCAATTGTATTGAATTAAGGTTGTTCGGCGGCCAGGTATCTTGGTTAGGGCGTTGTTCGTGGACGGACATTCTTAATCGTTGTTGTGTAAGTTAATTCTTACTCGGTTAAAAGGATATTCATACCGTTTTTTGTTGATCATTCATAATCATAAATCATTCATCATTGTATTAATCATATTAAATCTTGTTATTGTCAATTAATCACTTGATCATAAGGAACAGCGGTTCCAATCTTTTCGTTGAGCTATCATTCATTTCATTATTACTCTCATCTCGGTGAGTCATTCTTGGCCTTGTCTAATTATTGTTCATTGATATTCATTATGGTCATTCTCGTTCATATGACCTTCTGGGTTCATATTGCGTGGCCGGGTGTGGCTGTGTGGAATTTTTAGTCGGGCACACAATGGTTATTGTATTGGGTTCACCGATACATTAGACCGTGCACACGGGTCATATTGTCTCGTGAGACTAATTAGGTACACGGACGGATGTTGTACACTTGCACAGAACACTACGGGCGTACTATGGTACTCCTCTTCAGCGTAATTCATAATTAAGATATTTCATAACTTCAGATATAATAATGATTGTGTACTTTCAACCCTTGAGGATTGTTGTTCTGTTTAACTGACCCCGTTTGGGGATTTTGTTTTTCAGGTCATGGCAAGGCAAACGCACGGGAATAGCATGTTGATGTCGAGGAGTCCTAGTGATACTAGTAGGGGGCCCCGATCTTTCAGTTATTCATGTTATTGTCTTTTATTTTTCCGCTGTAGACTTTCACTTGAATACTCCGTTTCATTCAGTGTTGTGTATTTTATCTTCATATAAAATACACTAGTATTCGGTATTGTCCTGGTGTGTTGTAACTAAACTCCTCATCGAGTAATTATTGTTGTAATGTAGTTCGGTACTACATTTATCTTGTGTAATTCATTCATTCTCATTTGCACGGTGGGTCCTGGTTGGGGATCTACGGCCTTTGTAATATCCGCCTAGTTTGGGGTGTTACGAGTTGGTATCGGAGCGTGGTTTTGAATACTACCTTCCGAGTCATGTCTTATTTGAAATCATCGTCATCGACTAGTATCATTGGACTTTCGCGTCACGTGTGACTCTGTGCAAATGCCGAGCCAATCGAATAGGAAGAAGCTGTAAGATTTCTAACGCCATGGTATAATTTACGGCAATAGTCATTCATTCATCATTCATCAATTAACAATCCTCAAACATCATCATTCATTGTGATTAGGACAATCATGTTAACTCATTAATCACTCAATTCATTTCATTACTCGGTTGTCAATGGAAGATCATATTATCAATCTTGTTAAGTTATTCAAGATAATCATTTCAAGAATTTCATCGGATAATCATGTAACTTGATAAATCATTCATATAATCACTAAGTTAGAGCATGTATACTCATTTTCATCATCTCATGACAAAATCATAACGTGTTAATCATGCGGAAATATAATCATTATGCGACCTTCCTACTTCGGTATGGAGAGAGCCGTCGAGAGATGCACGGGGAGAGGCGCGGTGCGGACCGAAACTCGAGAAATAAACACTGTTGCCGGGAAATCGTGCGAGGACTCGCTCGATCGAGAAGATATTCGGGTTGATCCACTCACTTTTATGCGAGCCATGATGACCCATGTGCGGTTGCTCAATCATCATTGCGCCACTCGGCCGGATTAATCGAGAGAACTCTCCGTATGAGCCACCGCTAAGGAAAGTCTTGAACAACAACCTTCATTTGTCGGCAAGAAATCAACGGCGTAATCAATCCGGCGGTCGGTCAACCTTCAAGAAGCCTCGTGTGAGTCCTATCGTTTCGAGCGACCTCCTACGGCGCATAATCGTGCGGGATCTCGATCACGGCGGTCAATTCAGCCATCACTGTTATAAGCGTGGGGATCTTGGTCATGTCGGCACCAAGTGTCGAGGCGATCATCACGTGCTATAATTGTGGGAATTTTGGACATAAGGCCCGTTTTTGCCGAAAGGACTCCAAGTCGGCTCCGGCGGAACCTCAGGCCCCGAAGCAACCAGCGTTTCAGAATCAGACTGCCTTGTCATCGTCGTTTAAGGCAGTGGAAGCAAATAGAGTTGGAGCCCGTATTTATCATACGGGAGCGTCCGGTTTGGGGACCAGCAAGTCCCAGATTCATATGATGAGGAGGATCGACGATCCGGTGGTCCGAACGATTTCAGGTATACTCGTAATTTTATTTCAACTTGTGTGTACCTTTTGATGCTGGTACACCGCATTCATTCATTTTCGAATCATGCTTGAATAGACTTATTTCGGGATAGTCCTACTTAATGACCGCGATTGGTTGATGGATCTAATCGTGGTGAATTTATCTTAGGACGATGGAATTTTCGGTATTAGTTGGTTTAACCGTCTTGATTCTATCTTCAGTGTTTTTTAGCGTTTGGTCGCTATCTTTCCGTCGTTGGTTGTCGAATGTATGCTTCAAGGAAGTAATCCCCGTTGTTCCAGAAGAAGTATTATTATGACGTAAGCAGAGCAATTCCGCGATCGAACTATTCAATCATTCATTGTATCATTTCCATCGATTGGCTTTTCTAAGACAATCGAGTCATTCAATCATTCATTGTATCATTTTCATCGATTGGCCTTTCTAAGGCAATCGAGTCATTCAATCATTCATTGTATCATTTTCATCGATTGGCCTTTCTAAGGCACTCAAGTTATTCAATCATTCATTGTATCATTTTCATCGATTGGCCTTTCTAGGGCAATCGAGTTATTCAAACATTCATTATATCATCTTCATCAATTGGCCTTTCTAAGGCAAGCGAGTTGTTCAATCAGTATTGGTATCTCTTTTTATCGATTGACCATTCTAGGGCAATCGAAATGTTCAATCATTCGTGGTATCATTGTCATCGATTGACGAAGTATTTCCAGACGAGTTATCTGGTTGCCTTCACATAGAGTAGGGAATTCGGGAGTGAGTTGGGCCAGTCGTCCCCTTTATTGAAGGCACAGTATCGGATGGCCACGACTGAATGCAGGAGTTGAAGATTCAACTTGAGGAGTAGTTCGAGAAAGGTTATCTCCGACCGATTCGTCCCGTGGGAGCACCGATCTTTGTTTGTCAATAAGAATGATAGTTCTTTTCATTTGGTGTATCGATTACCAGGAGTTGAACAGGGTGATGATCAAGAGTAGTATCCTTTACCCCGTATTGATGATCTTTTAGATCAACTTCTGGGAGCCTCAGTATTTCCCAGGATCGACTTAAGATCTGGATATCACCAGTTGCGGATTCGAAAGTCGGATATCGCGAGGGCAGCGTTTCATACACGCTATGGTCATTATGAGTTCGTAGTTATGCCGTTCGGGCTAACTATTACACCTGTGGTATTCATGGAATTGATGAATCGGGTTTTCATCGACTTTTTGGATCAGTTTGTTGTTGTCTTCATCGACGATATTTTGATTTATTCTCGTAGCCGAGAGGATCACGAGGTTCATCTTCATCAGGTTCTCGACGTGTTGAGACGAGAGCAACTTTTTGGAAAGTTTTCCAAGTGCGAGTTCTGGATGTCCGAAGTGACTTTTCTCGGACATGTAATTTCATCAGACGGAGTTCGTGTCGACCCTCAGAAGACGGAGGCTATTCGAGATTGGTTACCTCCGAAGAATGTTAAGGAAATCCGGAGTTTCCTCGGATTAGCGGGTTATTATCGGCGATTTGTATTGACGAACCTTTTGCGAAAGGATAAGAAATACACGTGGTCCGACGCGTGTCAGCAGAGTTTTGAGGAACTCAAGAGCCGGTTAATGACAGCACCTGTACTTTCCTTGCCGCAGGGGACGGAGGGATTTGTGGTTTATAGTGATGCGTCCGGGCAGGGTCTCGGATGTGTGCTCATGCAGAACGGAAAGGTTATTGCTTATGCTTCACGGCAATTGAGACCTTACGAGGTTAATTATCCGACCCACGACCTGGAGCTAGCAGCCGTGGTGTTCGCTTTGAAAATATGGCGTCATTATCTTTATGGCGTTACATCGAGATATTCACCGATCATAAGAGTTTAAAGTATATATTTACTCGAAGGAGTTAAATATGCGGCAGAGGCAGTGGTTAGAATTAATCAAAGATTACGATATCGAGATCCTTTACCACCGGGAAAGGCGAACGTTGTCGCCGACGCCTTGAGTCGCAAGTCCGTTCGAGCGAGATGCTTGCTCGTCTACGATTCGAAGGAACTTGGCGGGAATTCCTTAGACCCGAGATCGAGTGCAGCCCGGCGAGTTCGGGAGACAACCTTGTATGTTAGAGATTTCATCGTCACTCGAGGAGGTAATCGGAGAGAATCGAGTTCGAGACCCTTCATTGTTGCGCATCCGTGAGGATGTGGCTCAGGAAAGCCCTGGATTCGTGGTCCACGAGGATGGACTTTTGAGATTTAAGAATCGGTTGTGCGTCGCGAATGATGAATTGAAAAACTCGATTTTGAGAGAAGCTCATGCTACCCCTTATTCTGTTCATCCGGTCCAGACAAGATGTACAAGGACTTGAAAGCAATTACCGGTGGAGTAATATGAAGCGAGTAGTCGCAGAATTTTTCGAGATGCTTAACTCACAACAAGTTAAGATTGAACATCGGCCGGCGGGTATCTTTGAAACCTCTCCTATTCGGAGTGGAAGTAGGAAGACATTTCTATGGACTTCATCACGAGTTTGCCGACGAGTCGTCGTGGCATGAATACGATCGGGTGATTGTGGACCGCTTAACTAAATCGGCTCATTTCCTTGAGATCAAGGATACGTGGGGTCTGAGAGAGCTCGATTGTTCATCAAAGAGATAGTCGAGACTTCATGGTACTCCTAAGAGTATCGTTTCCGATCGTGACGGACGATTTGTGTCTCATTTTGGAAATCGATTCATCGTCTATGGGAACTCGGCTCAACCTCGGTCCGCTTTTCATCCTCGGTCAAGCGGGCAATCGGAGAGGACTATTCGGACATTAGAGGACATGTTGAGGGCATGCGTCCTCGATTGGAAGGACGATTGGGAAGCCCAACTACCATTGATCGAGTTCACGTATAATAATAGCCGACATGCTTCCATTAAGATGGCACCTTACGAGGCCTTGTACGGTCGTCGTTGTCGGTCTCCTTTGTGTTGGGATGACTTGTCGAATCAATCGGCACCGAGCCCGATATGCTTATAGCCGCGAGAGAAGGTAGCTTTAATCGGGAGTCGTATGTTGGCTCGAGTCGGCAGAAATCTATGCGAGATAATCGTAAATCGACCACTAGAGTTCGAGACGGGTGACCACGTTTTGGTCAAGGTATCCCAGTCGAGGTATTTTCCGTTTTGGGAAGAGGAAAGTTGAGTCCGAGATTCATTGGACCGTTTGAGATTTTGGATCGAGTGGGCGAGTTAGCTTATCGATTGGCTTTACCTCCGGCGTTGAGCCGAATTCATAACGTGTTTCATGTCTCTCAGTTACGGAAGTATGTTGCCAACCCGAGTCACATACTCCAGTTCGACGAAATCGAGATCGCCGACGATCATTCATATGAGGAACGTCCTATTCGAGTTTTAGAGCGGCGAATCAAACAGTTGAGGAATAAGACTATTCCTTTGGTTAAAATTCAGTGGTTTAGACACGGAGTCGAAGAAGCTACCTGGGAAACCGAGGATAGTATGCGGGGGAGTTATCCCGAGTTGTTTGACCCTTAGTTTCGGGGACGAAACTCTTTTTAAGGGGGGGGGGTATGTAATACCCGGTTGTAATTCATTCATTTTCATTCAATAATTATCAGTCTGTAATTGTCACTCAGTATTTCTCACTCGTTAATAATCACTCATCATTCTTGATTCATTCATTTGTGTTCACTGTTGGCTTGTTGTAATCGTATATCGATTCTGCGATCGGCATGTCATCTCCGTTTAGAGATCGACGGGAGTATTGTTGTTTTCATCGTGATTGGTAGTCGTATCTTGGGGGCTTCATCGGTGGCTTGTTTTAGACTTATTCATTTTCACATTCGTATGTTATGTCGGATCATTCATCGATCGTAGCGAGAATCGGAGTTATCGGAATTTTCAACTTGGCCAGATCGAGTTACGGCCGTAAGGACTTTGGGTTACGGCCGTAACAAGGGTTCGTGTTTTCGTGCCATTTGGACGAAAGGGACTTACGGCCGTAAGGTCTTGTGGTACGGCCGTAAGTCGGCGAGTACGGCCGTAAGGCTGGCCGATTCTGCCGTACGCGTCCAGCAGGCTACCGAGACATTTTTGGCCGAAGGTGAGTTACGGCCGTAAGGAAGGTGAGATACGGCCGTAAGTGGTGTTCGTGAATTTTGGGTGTTGTCGACCAAGGGTGACTTACGGCCGTAAGGGTTGCGGCATACGGCCATAAGTCGAGGAAGGTACGGCCGTAAGGCTTGGCCGATTCTGGCCGTCTGTGACAGTGCACTGGTCATTTTCGACGAAGAGGGCTTACGCCCGTAAGTTTGGCCGGATACGGCCGTATCATCCGAGTTACGGCCGTAAGGTGTGCGGTTACGGCCGTAAGGGTGTCAACGGATGTTTTTGACGAAGGCGGGTTACGCCCGTAACTCAGGATTGGTTACGGCCGTAAGTCTGTCGGCAGGCTTTCGGACGAAGTCGAGTTACGGCCGTACGAGTTGGCCGGTTACGGCCGTAGGGCCGTTGACTTGGAAAGTTACGGCCGTAAGAGGGCCGAGTTACGGCCGTAACCCGGCAGATTTAATGACTTGGCCGGTCATTTCTCCTCACTTCTTCTTTTTCCTTCTTCATCCGAGAGAGGGTTGAGAGAGAGATTTTATCATCATCAATCACTTGAGTGTGTAATCTTCATCATCTTCATTCCTTTGAGAAGCTTGGATACTCGTTTTAACTCGTGTTCTTCGGATCGTAGTGGTTGGATCTTCAAGAGGTAATTTCTTCAACACCTTGGATTTCGATTTTGTGTTGAGTTATGATGTTTTGGACGTTATAATCATGTTATATGAAGGGATATGTATATGATTATGAGTTTGTATAAGGATTCATTGGATTATTGAGAGATTTATTCAAGAACACTTTGAATATCGAGTTGGATTTGGGGATTTCCGATTAATTGTTGTTATAATCACGTTTTTGGATATTCATAACGGATTATTGATCGTATTGGAGATGTTTTGTTGTTTTGAAACACTTCTTGGGGATTTGAAATTGGTATTATTGAGGTTTAGTGGTAATCAATCAAAGTTGGCCTCAAAGTGTTCGATATAATGCCCCAATGAACTTGGTTTAATCGTATCGACGTCTTGAGTTCGTTATGTTGTTGCCCAAAATATTTATCCGAAGATTAATACTGCTGGAAGACGGACAACAAACAACAATTGCGGGAGCACTTCCGAGAGTAGATAAATAATACAAGATTTGCCGGGTTTGTTAGGCCCGGGCTTGAATGCTCTCGCGAGATGTTATTAATACAAAGATTCGTGGATACAAGTATTAATGAGAGAAATCTAAATACAATGAGTGTAAAAAGACTCTGTTAATCCGGCTCTTGAGCGAAGCTAGGTGTTCTTCGTCCCCGCCGGATATCTGCTGGACGAGATTGGCCGGGAGAAGTAAGACCGAAAGATAGCTGTTGCCAAGAGTTGGATGTTAGCCAAGTGTGTGTATTTGCTTTTGTATGGTGTGCTTGAATGTCCGAGAGTTTAGAGAGTCAGAATCTCGGTCCCTTTTACAAGTGCCTGCTGCCTTGTATATATAGAGGCTGAGGGGCCCTGTCTCCTAGTGGGCGATCGCCTTTTGGCATTTAATGTAATGGGGCGATCGTCCTAAAGGGCACGTGGGCCGCCTGCCAAAAATCCATAGATCCAATGGCACTAGCCGAGTGGCCCAATGAGGAGCCGGCACGCGTCCTAAGTACATCACAGAGGTCCCACTTTGTTACTTTCGGCGGACTTTGTCGCAGGTGCGAGGCGCCAGCCGTAGTCACATGTCTTGTCCGCTAACTCCTTTCGCAGGTCTGGGCCCCGTTGGTAGGTGAGGTAGATGACAGGTTTGTCAGCGCCTTTTGTGGATCTGCACGTGGGGTCAGTTTGAGATTTGGCCTGGGCCGACTGGATGGCCATCGGCCCAGATCGTCATGATGCGGCCGCCTCTAGCTGGACACCGAGGATCGTTCTCGGCCAGTCATTGAAGGTCGGCAATGGTCGGTCGGCAAAGCGCTGAGAGATGATCGTCCATAAGTCGGTCGCCAGAAGTCGGTCGCCAGGCGCCGAGCGATGATCGTATTGGATGCCGATCGCTTGACACCGGGACTTGTCCTGGGACCTTCGGCTGGGCGATTCATGCTTGTCTTCTGGGCTAAGGCTCGGTCGGCAGATCTGCCTTGGCCGCTCGGCAGTAAGTCGGTCGCACGGCCTCGGAGGCAATCGCCGGTCGGAAGGTGTTAAATCTTGACACAACAATTGCCCCCCAGCTTGCTCCTATGTTGAAGACATGGGGCGAGGTGGTTCTTGCTGGTGATCGTGTAAGGATGAGGACGGGAGACCTTGCTGAGCTGACTTATGATTTCGAACTTGGGCTATCGCGGTCGATTGGTTTTAGCTATCTTTCGGTCTTGTACCTGCAAAAACAACATTGGCCGATCCCCCATAGAAACTTGGAGGTTTCGCTTTGTTTGAGGAATCGTGCACAGTCGCGGAGATCGATGGACCGACTCCATGACCGTGTCTTGGTGCGCGAAGACATTGAGTGTCTCGTGACTCACTTTATTATGAGGGTCCTCCGTTAGGCTGCACCTCGCCTCGTATTTAAACGAAGGGCGTGCGGTCTCGGTCTAGAGGAGTCCTTGCGCGGGGCAGCGTCGGATGAATCAACTCCACGCCCGCGGCTTGTTTAGCTCTGCTTCCACCTCGGCCAGCCATGGAGATGGCCGACCTTGACGGTGTACGTTGAGACGGGGATTGTGGTATGTGTCCACTGATTAATGTTGGAGAGCCCTCAGACTACGCCGACCTCGTATTTAAACGAAGGGCGGGCGATCTTGGCCGAAAGGGACCTTGCATGGCCGGCGGCAGTTCCATCGACCCGGGACCATGGCTTTATGATGTGCGGTGGAGGCGATCTTATGCCTTAGTCCGTCATGTTATATGCTGGACTGTAGATGGCGATCGTGTCCTCCGGACTGCGGATGATGTAGCGTGATGATCGGCGATCGGGCCGGAAGACTGGCGATCGTCGCTCGGCTGCCGATCGCTTATTCGTAGGTCGATATTGGCGATCGGGCGGGAGATCGTCGTCCGGGTGCCGATCATGCTGCTCACAGGCTAAGAAGAAACCTTTGCCTGGTCAGAAAATCTGCGGCTCTTGCCCGGAAGGCTGCGTAGGTCGTAGGTTGGGTCTTCGTGAGATGCCTGAACATAGGCGAAAAACCCTGAAATCCTCCTAGGACCGCGTAGAGGGCGGTCTCATCGCTTATGGGCTCGCCATTGAGGATGATTACGTCCACCCGGTCGATGTAGTCCGAGTCGGACTCTTCTTCTCCCTGCTTGATTTGCATCATGCGGAGGGGACCTTCGGGCCGGACGACCCTGGTGGCGAAGTACTCAGTGAAGCCGTGCGCCAGCTCGTTAAAGGAGCCAATGGACCGAGGTGGCAATGAAGTGTACCACCGGTGGGCGAGGTCGTCCAGCGTCAGAGGGAACATTCGGCATCTGGTCGCGTCAGATGCCCCACACCCAGTCATGTAGATGTTGAACTTCCTCAGGTGCACTTGGGGGTCCGATCGCCCCTCGTACACGGGTGTTTGCGGGGGAGCGATCTTATGCTGCACGGGGGCGAGCTCGATGTCGATCGTGAGCGGCTCGCATGGCCCGGCGATCGTCTTCTTGGCGCCTGCCCTGGATTCCAGGAGCGCCTTCATGTCGTCGAGTTGACGTTGCATCGCAGCCATCGCCGTGGCTTGGTCGCTTGCCGATCGGCTTTGGGAGCAGGAGCCGAGGCGATCGTGTACCGATCTCCGGGCTCCGCTACCGCCGACCTCGGCAATTCGGCGAGGGGGAGCCAGACGGCTAGGCTGCCTTCTGGGAGTCGGGTAGGCCGAGCTCCTGGTGACGGACTCAAACTCTGTTGTCTCGTAGATGGGGCCGGACCGGCCCGGTAGCCAGGTCGGGTCGCTTCCCAGGCGATCGAAGACAGAGGTGCCCCGGCTGGCGAGTGCCTCTTCCTGCGGACGGGAGCCTCCTGGCGATTGCTCGGCTAGTGACGCCTTGAGCTTTCGCTTGGACTTCCGGCGGACGGTCGAGGGGGCGATAGCAGGAGGCGCGTTGAGAGCACTCCGTCGCTCCTGTAGGACGGCCAGGGCCCCTTCGATCTGTTCCTTGGTTTGGAAACGATCGAGCGAGAGGCTTGGGGCGCCGTCCAGGGACGGGATCGTGCGTCTCTGACCGCGGCGGCTACCTTCCACCATCGGCTGCGGCTCGGACTGGGACGGAACAGGGGGTTTGGCCGGCTGGTCAGCGGCTTTCTTCGACGCGGAGGCGGAAGACATGATTTCTGAAGGATTTCTTTGAAGTGCAGTAAGTGTCACTTCAAGTATCTGCCCCGAGAACAGTGAGTGTTCTTCGGGACGGTAGGTATAAAAAATCGAGGGTTGGATGCCCTTCCTCTAGCGCTAATTGTTGTTGCCCAAAATATTTATCCGAAGATTAATACTACTGGAAGACGGACAACAAACAACAATTGCGGGAGCACTTCCGAGAGTAGATAAATAATACAAGATTTGCCGGGTTTGTTAGGCCCGGGCTTGAATGCTCTCGCGAGATGTTATTAATACAAAGATTCGTGGATACAAGTATTAATGAGAGAAATCTAAATACAATGAGTGTAAAAAGACTCTGTTAATCCGGCTCTTGAGCGAAGCTAGGTGTTCTTCGTCCCCGCCGGATATCTGCTGGACGAGATAGGCCAGGAGAAGTAAGACCGAAAGATAGCTGTTGCCAAGAGTTGGATGTTAGCCAAGTGTGTGTATTTGCTTTTGTATGGTGTGCTTGAATGTCCGAGAGTTTAGAGAGTCAGAATCTCGGTCCCTTTTACAAGTGCCTGCTGCCTTGTATATATAGAGGCTGAGGGGCCCTGTCTCCTAGTGGGCGATCGCCTTTCGGCATTTAATGTAATGGGGCGATCGTCCTAAAGGGCACGTGGGCCGCCTGCCAAAAATCCATAGATCCAGCCGGCAGCTAGCTGAGTGGCCCAATGAGGAGCCGGCACGCGTCCGGAAGTACTGTCACAGGAGGTCCCACTTTGTTACTTTCGGCGGACTTTGTCAGTAGGTGCAGTAGGCGCCAGGCTGTAGTCACATGTATTGTCCGCCAACTCCTTTCGCAGGTCTGGGCCCCGTTGGTAGGTGAGGTAGATGACAGGTTTGTTAGCGCCTTTTGTGGATCTGCACGTGGGGTCAGTTTGAGATTTGGCCTGGGCCGACTGGATGGCCATCGGCCCAGATCGTCATGATGCGGCCGCCTCTAGCTGGACACCGAGGATCGTTCTCGGCCAGTCACTGAAGGTCGGCAATGGTCGGTCGGCAAAGCGCTGAGAGATGATCGTCCATAAGTCGGTCGCCAGAAGTCGGTCGCCAGGCGCCGAGCGATGATCGTATTGGATGCCGATCGCTTGACACCGGGACTTGTCCTGGGACCTTCGGCTGGGCGATTCATGCTTGTCTTCTGGGCTAAGGCTCGGTCGGCAGATCTGCCTTGGCCGCTCGGCAGTAAGTCGGTCGCACGGCCTCGGAGGCAATCGCCGGTCGGAAGGTGTTAAATCTTGACACAACACGTTATATTCGTGTTTAATTCGTTATTGATCGGATTGTTGGCAATTGTATTGAATTAAGGTTGTTCGAGCGACCGGTATCTTGGTTAGGACGTTGTTCGTGGACGGACATTCTTCATCGTTGTTGTGTAAGTTAATTCTTACTCGGTTAAAAGGATATTCATACCTTTTGTTGTTGATCATTCATAATCATAACTCATTCATCATTGTATTAATCATATTAAAACTTGTTATTGTCAATTAATCACTTCAGTCATAAGGAACGACGGTTCCAATCTTTTCGTTGAGCTATCATTCATTTCATTATTACTCTCATCTCGGTGAGTCATTCTTGGCCTTGTCTAATTATTGTTCATTGATATTCATTATGGTCATTCTCGTTCATATGACCTTCTGGGTTCATATTGCGTGGCCGGGTGTGGTGTGTGGAATTTTTAGTCGGGCACACGATGGTTATCAGATTGGGTTCACCGATACATTAGACCGTGCACACGGGTCATATTGTCTCGTGAGACTAATTAGGTACACGGACGGATGTTGTACACTTGCACGTAACACTACGGCGTACTATGGTACTCCTCTTGGCGTAATTCATAATTAAGATATTTCATAACTTGAGATATAATAATGATTGTGTACTTTCAACCCTTGAGGATTGTTGTTCATTTAATCGACTCCCGTTTGGAGATTTTGTTTTTCAGGTCATGGCAAGGCAAACGCACGGGAATAGCATGTTGATGTCGAGGAGTCCTAGTGATACTAGTAGGGGGCCCCGATCTTTCAGTTATTCATGTTATTGTCTTTTATTTTTCCGCTGCAGACTTTCACTTGAATACTCCGTTTCATTCAGTGTTGTGTATTTTATCTTCATATAAAATACACTAGTATTTGGTATTGTCCTGGTGTGTTGTAACTAAACTCCTCATCGGAGTAATTATTGTTGTAATGTAGTTCGGTACTACATTTATCTTGTGTAATTCATTCATTCTCATTTGCCTGGTGGGTCCCAGTTGGGGATCTACGGCACTGTAATATCCGCCTAGTTTGGGGTGTTACATCCCTCCTCGACCCCGTCGGGCCCTCTCGGAGTGGCTAACCCAAATGTTCGCGGAACCGTCATAAGCGGAACCATCCTCGGCCCCGTCAGGCCCCCTCGGAGTGAACGAATATAACTCTCACACTCAGAGGTAATATCCGACTTCCCATGCAAAGGACTATAAACCATATACATCAGAGTACTCACCAGAATGGCCTCCGCAATCGGACACAAGCAAGATTAACAATATAATCTACAAACTATGAAAGGCAGGAATGAAACGAGGTAAACAACTAGTAAAGTATTTTAAAGAATTCACAGCCTTCCGGAACCCATTTTGGGACACGACCCAAGGTTATTTCCAAATACAATTTCAAATCACAAATCACGGGGACCAAGACCCCAAATATTCACATCGACGTCCTCCTGAGGGTTATTCGCATCCCGTGCTAGTAAGCCACGGACCTCGGAGCCTCCTTGAGACATCCCCGAGTGAAAAACCCAATGGAAAATCACACAACATCACACATCATCGTGACGACAGTCATCTAACAGTACCACACGAAAGCCGCGCACAACATACAATACTAGTACCCATTCTCAGAATGACACATTCGTTCTTGAACACTCAAGTTAATTTGAAGAAGACCTTTATCGGGAATATACTTATATATATATATATATTGATTCTTTTGAAAGTTAAATAACATTCAATTTTCCACATAGACAATCACCAATTTATTATGTATACGGAATACGAAGTGTATGAGCAAGATACTTGCCTCGGCAGTTGATACCGCACACTCCGACGAACGTGGATTAACCGGAAAACCTCGAATGCCCACAACTCTCCGGCGGAAACGACGGTAACACCACCGATCGGAAAACGGCGAACGGAAGGGTTCCGGCTCGAGTTCTTCGCAAGGAACCTGACCCCAACATCATACCATGAATAAATCGACGATCGAACAAGGAAGAATAATCGTAGAACGCCCGAATCCCCTTTGTGACATTTTATCGAACACTTTCAAGGTGTCGATTTGAAACTCAATAAAACGATGAATCCTAGGCAATCCAACCGTGGAAAAACAAGGGATTCGATATAAAACAACTTAATAATCATCAATCCATCATTATTCTAAGTTATAACAAATCAAACGGACAAAATCAACAAAATCCCCAATTTTTCCCAAAACTATGATTTTAGGAAACTAACCTTGATTCGCTGGATTGAATGATGTTAAGAAGTGATTAATCGATGTTATCAGCTCCAAAACTTCGTGGATTAGTTGTATAATAACATGCCTTCGTCACCTCCAAGAATCCAGCCGCGGAAGAGAAAGGGAGAAAATGAAAAATGAGTGAGTGCAAACAGATCTTGCTTGGTCATATTTATCTTTGTGCGGCCTAGGCGCTAGATCGCGAGCTAGCGTGCGCTTAGCGACGGTCATGGTCGAGAATGTTCACTGGGCCCGCCATCATGCGCCGAACACGTGCGCTGTCGGCCCACCCACAATCCAGACTTCTGGCTCGGCCAGCGTGGCGCAGCCTTCCGGCCAGAAGCGTGCGCTACCGGGCCGGCCAGAAGGCAGCGCAGTGTCCGGCAAGAGCGTGCGCTACTCGCCGATCTTCCGCCCGAACCTTTCGCCTTACTGCCTCGGCCGACTAGCGCGCGCAGCCAACCGGCCATAGCGTGTGCTGCCTCCTGGCCATAGCGTGCGCTACTTTTCGGTCGTAGCGTGCGCTACGCCGGTTCCTATCGCAACCGCCCGGCCAGTGCCTGCAGCCGTCCGGCCACCGTCCCCAACCGTCCGGCCAGTGTCCGACCACCATGATTCGACGACTCGATTTTCCGAAATCGCACGGAACGAACACGGCAAAATACTCGGGGACAAAATCATTGGTCCGAAATGAAAACAACGGATAACAAATCATCACCTACGGTCTTAAACGCCAAAATCAGTTGTCGAGAAAATAATACCGGAACTCGACAACCGGGAAATATCCAAAAAAAATCCAAAATAACCGGAATGAAAATCGTGGGTATTACATCGGATGGGGCTGAAACTTTGAGCACTTATAGATGATGTCGTAAGATACTCTACGGTTCAAGCGGATAAGGATTTGGAGTTCGTATGAGGGAGTTACACCCGATGTACTTCCTCGGCCAATCAATGTCTAGTGCAATTACAAGGGAATATTTGTCTAAGCCTATTATAGGGGGGACAGTCCTTAGATGGGCAATGGTGGGCAAGCGGCCAGTGTTCCTCGTGCTGTCGAGCACCAAACGTGCAATCTTCCTAGAGGTAGGGGGCCTCTAGGGAGCCAACTCTAAGCATTCGAAGTGTGCGAAGAGTTCCCGAGCGAGTTGGAAATCGTTAGGGCGGCGTAGGACCTTTGGGGTCTGCGTTGGGCTTAAGGTTGGCATGGAGGCTCTAGTGTGACCGGAGGGATGCCGTCGGCCATATAACACTTCCTCAATGTCGATTGGGCAATCTAGGCACTCACTTAAATCATACGCCTCGTGAGCTTACTCGTAAGCATTAGCTATCGGTTCCGGCTATGCTGCGGGGGATCGTTGGCTTGTACATGTGGTTGCGAGACAACACCACATTGCGGATTAAAGGTAATATGTCGGTATGCGAAGTAGTCCCAAACATCATGAGGGGAAAATATCTATTGATGGCATGAATCTAAGCCAAGATCTAAAAGGTTGTCCGTCTCGGGTGAGGTACTCTCAAGGGCGCCAAGGTACTGCACCTAGGAAGTCCCGAGTGAGTGTCGAGCACGAGGAATTGCACTTCGGGCATGCGAGTGACCCTTAGTGCCGAGTGCCATTGCGGGTTAAGCTTGAAGGGTATGAGATACCGGCCCTTAGTCGGTCGGAGGCAAAGGACAGACGGGTGCCTAGTGTTTTACGCAGCACAATGGACCAGTGCATGATATCTCTAATGTTGGTACTATATGAAATCTCGTAGATGGCAGCCGGACGGAGACTCGAAAGTCTCCTAGGCGCACGGGTGATTCGTGATCCGCTGCACGAATTCGACGGCCTAAACCTCAGTGAGCCGCACCCTGTGACACCATGGTAGTCCCTCTGTTTTGAATCGAGCTACCCCTTCCTCGGTCAATTGAGTGGTTGACAAGGCAAAAAATAATGAGTTTGGTGAATAGATTCATGTCCAGATGAAGAAAAAATCGGCTTCATCCAGCCATAAACCTATGCAATGGCCCTTTAATCCTACCCACAGCTCCACTGGCGGAAACCAAAATGCCATCAGACAGAAAAAAGGGCCCGAAGTCCCGACTCAAAATACCACCTCTGTTATCACTCAAAAATATAGACCCAAAGGTAAAGCTGTAGGTGACGGACCTAACACCTCCTGAACCCCGTCCCCTAATTTAATGGCACCACAGTCGACTCCCAATCTCATTTTTGGATAGACCCATCAGTTCTTTTCCAACAATCAGTTTGAGGTGGTCCACCATGATCATTCTACTCCACAAATAGATAACCTGGATTCCAGTTTCCCACCTCTCTTCGGCCGTATCCGTGGGTCGGGATGAGTGTCTAAAGACATCGACCCTATTACGGCTAAGCTTCTTAATTGGATTCCAGGACCCAGCCCACCCGCTCTTTGATATAACTAACCTCAAACACCAATCCAAACCTGGGAAGATTGATGTTAGACCTCACAGTACCTCGTATGATGCTGACTTTGTCATGGACGCCCCTACTGATCCGGATAAATCAGACCCCATTACAAATACAATTATGGAGGACGAGTGCCAACCCTCATCCGCCAGATTTTCTCTACCCTTTTTCTTTGCTATGAAGATTTTATCTTGGAATTTTTTTGCTGCTGGTAATGCTAGATCTCGCACTGCTTTTCACGATTTGATTCATTCTTATAGACCTGACATTGTGTTGCTTTTGGAAACTAGAATTAGTGCTTCTAGTTTACATTCAATTTCTTCTTCTCTTTCCTTCACTGATACTCTTATTGCCCCAACTACTGATATGAGCGGCGGTATTTGGCTTCTTTGGAATAGGACTTCTATTGACATTGAATTATTATACATGGGATGTCCAAGGTATCCATGTCCTTGTTAATCCTCGTAAGACTGACTGTTGGCTTCTTTCAGGTATCTATGTGAAGCCCAATCAAACCAGCAAAGTTCAATTCTTTAATAAGCTCCAACACACTGCCCTACATAGCAATTTTCCTTGGATTGTTACTGGCTATGCTAATGATATCCAATTTGCTCATGATAAATATGAGGGAAACATGGCTTCTTTCACCCGTATGATGAATTTTAATAATTGTCTCACGAACTGTGGTTTGTCTGATCTTGGGTTCAGAGATCCCAAGTTCACCTTGTGTAATGGTAGAGATTGTAGTGCCCAAATCCATGAAAGACTTGATGGGTCTCTTGATAACCCTGATCGGTGATGTCTCTTTCGTGATGCCATTGTCCACCATCCCCCCCGTACTCATAGCGATCACCACCCCATCTTTATAGTCTGCTTTCCTTCCATTTCTAGAGCTAGTAACAAACCGCTTCATTTCAAGTTAGCCTGGTTCTCACATGATGACTGTATCGACCTTATTTACTCGATTTAGAATTCTTGAAAAGATCTTCTTGATGATGTGGCTCATATCCTGAAAGTTTTCCAATCGTGGAATAAAGAGGTGTTTGTACATCTTCAGAAGAAAATGCCAACTCTTGTCCCAAATTAATGGTATCCAATCCAGATTTGGCTCGAGTGTTTCACCCTTCTTGTTCATATTGAAAAGTATTTGATCAAGGAGTATAATGATACCTTGAAGCAAGAGAAAATCCTATGGTTTCAGAAATCACGTGAACAGTGGCTTTCTGATGGAGAGAGGAACACTAAATTTTGTTCTATTTATCTACTCTCATCATACGATGTACCAATAGAATTGACTCTCTAAAAATTAATGGCATTTGGACTACGGACTTTGACACCCTCTAGGCTGACACGATTTGCTTCTACAAAAGTTTTTTCAGCCCTTCTGCAAGCTCCAACTTGCATTCTCTGGTTGATCAGCCGCTTCCAAAAGAGACTTTCTACAAGAGTTTTTTCTCTCTAACGCTTTTGCTACAGGTAAAATTCTCCCAACTCTCTGCGAGGCCCTCTTGTGTCTCATCCCTAAAGTTAATAGCCCTGAGAGTATTGTGCAGTTTCGTTTTATTTCATGTAGTGTCATCTACAAGTTTGTTGCCAAATGCATCACCATAAGACTGGACCTCTGATGGATGACCTCGTTGGTCCCAACCAATCTAGTTTTATTCCCGGAAGAGGGACCTATAACAGTATCATCATAATCCATGAGATCATTCACACCCTGCGTAAGCGAAAAAATAACAAGACTGACTGCATGATCTTAAAACTCGATCTGGAAAAGGCTTTTGATTGCTTCAGCTGGCAATTCCTGGAGGAAACGCTTCATTTCTTTAACCTCCACCTAAAACTTATTAAGTTGATTTTGTCTTGTGTTACGCAGGCCTCGACCCATATATTCTGGAATGGTACCCCCTTGGAGGATATCATGCATGCTCGCGGGATTAGATAGGGATGTCCCATATCAACTTATATTTTTGTTCTCTGCATGGAGCAACTCTCATACATGATTCATGAACATACAGAGAGAAAATATGGACCCCGATTCATGTTTGCAGGGGCGGCCCTTCACTTTCCCACCTATTCTTTGTTGATGACCTGCTTGTAATGGGCAAAGCCACTAAAGGCAATGCTGCCTCTATCAAACAGGTTCTGTAATCCTTTTGTTCGCCCTCAGGGCTCAAACTTAGTCCCCCGAATTCCAAAATTTTCTTCTCAAACAGTGGGGGAAATTCCATCAAGAGAGAGATTTGTGGGGTGTTCGGATTTGCACAAACCCCTAACCTCGGCAAGTATCTAAGTGTGACCCTTTCGCATGGCCGGCTTTTGATATCTGACTTCAAACAACTCATTGACCATGTAGCGGACATGTTTCCTGGGATAGAAGAGTAAGCTCCTTTCACTTACGGGGCGGGCCACTCTGATCAAATCTGTTACTGCTGCCATGCATATCCATGTCATGAGCACCACTGTTCTTCCTCGGGGCGTCTGTAACCTACTTGACAAAATGAACCGCAACTTCCTTTGGTCAAATAACCCTGATCATCGAAAGCTTCATCTCGTTAGCTGGAAACAAGTCACTAAGACCAAGACCTATGTGGGCTTTGTCATTCATGAGACGAATCTTTTAATGATTCCCTTCTCCTGAAAGTCGGATGGAAATTCCTCTCAAATGCTCCTTTGTGGAAAAATATTCTTTGTCTTTTAGAGGAATCCCAGGAACATATTGGAGATGGCACCTCTATCTCTTTTTGGATCGACAACTGGCTTAGGGATGCGACTATCCAATCTTGTATCTCTACCTCGATCCTTTCGATTGATTCGGGGTTGCGTCTTTTCGATGTTTACACCAATACTTTTGGTTGGGATCTTTACATTCTTCACACCCCTCTCACAGATCATGTGATGAACCTGATTCAGTCCAGCGACATCACCCTGAGCTTAGAACCTAATGTTGTGAGATGGCATGCCGACCCCTCTGGACGCCTTGATTCTAAATCAACCTACACATGGATCTACTCTAAAACCCATGGACCTCAGTCAAATCATCCTAACTGGATGTGGATTTGGAAATCCAAACTACCACAAAAACTCAAATTATTTCTATGGTTAAGCTCTCAAGATAAAATCGCTACTAATTCTCTTCGTCTTGCAGGAAACTCTCTTTGACAAACTTATGCGATGCTTGTAAACAACAGCCCGATGATCTTTTGCATGCTCTACGGGACTGTCATAAGTCCTCTCACTGTTGGAAATTTCTTTTTGGCCTCCTCTCTGACCATAGATTCTGGAACCTGTCTTTGGTTCGTTGGCTACGTATGGGTTAGAGTGGTGCTATTGTGTTCACCATGAGAGGGTTAGAGAATTACAGTGGGTGCCACCTTTTTATTGCCTCTGCTTGGGAAATATGGAAATCCCACAACTTTTCAATCTTCCATTCTTCCCCACCTGTCACTACTACTACCCTCTTTAAAGACCGATTGTTTGCAGCATAACTCGGAAAAGCCTTCCCACAAGGCCCGTCTATCCATGTGAGATGGACTCTGCCGCCTTCAGGCTGGTACAAGCTGAATTCTGATGGCGGTAGTCTTGCTTTGAAACACCTCAGTGTGATTGGTGGTGTGTGTAGGGACATGATGGGATCTTGGTGCTGGGGCTTTTCAAAGCATATTGATCATTGTGATGTTAACTTGTCTGAGGCCATGGCCATTTATTTCGGGCTGAAGAAAGCCTGGGAAAGAAGAATCCGCCAACTGGAGGTTGAATTAGATAGTTGTCTCATCGTAAATCTCCTCCGCAACGAAGCATCTACTTCAGATGTCAACTTGAAGCTTATCATTGAGGATTGTCATAAGCTTCTACACATGCCCTAGTCTGTCAGAATCTCCCGATAGACGGAGCAACCATATGGCTGACGTTCTTGCTAAATTGAGTTACGATACTGATATTCTTGACAGTATTTGGTCCTCACCACCCAACTATGTTCGGAAAATTTTGCTCGATGATATGATGTACCTTTCTTTGTTAATAAAAAAAAAAGAAGCCTAAGCAAATTTAGTTTCTTATATCATTCTTTCCACCCGCTCTCTCTTTAGAATTACCTTACCAAGTAACATTCAACTTTTTATACCACTCTCCCTCAACACACTTTCTCTATATAGAATTATCACCCAAGGAAAATGATATATTCAACTTGTTACTCTCACATCTCTCTGCCTACTTCTTCTTTCTAAAATTACCACCTCAAGTAATCGATACCAATATTCGAATTATTCGTCCTCCATCTATTTACCCACTTATGTCTCTAAATTATCACCCTAAGTAATTAGCAGTAATATTCAAATTTTTATTCACCCCTCTCACCATTCATTTTCTCTCTTTAGAATCACCGCCCCAAGTAATCAACACTAATACTAGAATTTTAAGTCCCCCTCTCTCCATCCACCTTCTTTCTAGAATTACCATCCAAGTGAGTGGCAACAACATTCAAATTTTTACTCCCCCATCTCCTCACATACTTTCTATCTCTAGAATTACCTTACCAAGTAATTGATACCACCATTCAACTTTTTACTAGCTATCTCTTCAAACACTTTTTCTCTCTAGAACTGCCACCCAAGTATTTGGCACCATCATTCAATCTTATACTCTTCCAAGTCCGTATCTATTCACTCTCTCCAGAGTTATGACCTCAAGTACTCATTACAAACATTCGATATTTTATTCTCCATGTCTCCACCTCGGTCTCAAAATCCGATTTCTCCGACCACAGCGCGCATCCCACCATTCATCTTGCCATTTCTTTGGTCATATCACATTCGTTTGTGGTCTGTTCTTAAAGATCTTTACCTTATTGGAAAGCTTACTCATACGGATACGACTCTGGTGCAGATAACTTTTTCCATCGAGACATGTTGAGTCTTACCATCTAAGTTGTAACGCTATGAATAAGGATCCCGAAGCCATGTTAATCTCCCAAGACGAGCAGTGTTGGGGCAAAAGGCAACTGTAGTACACGCCAGTTTTCTGGCCATTTCTAGTATGTGTGTCGTCTTCTCATAATGATCTTTATGCCGTTGGAAAGCCAATTCGTAGATCTATGACTTTTGCTGATACAATTTTTCAAATTGGGCACTAACTCGATCTCGAAATCCGACTTCTCCAAATACAGCGCACGAGCCACCATGTACTTTGTCGTTTCTTTGACCATATCACAATCATTTGTGGTCTATTCGCAAATATCCTTACACTATTGGAAAGCTTAATCAGAAGTCTTTTTGGATTTCTTGATGAATTTTCGGAACTTATGCATTAGCAAGGCCATTTCATCTTGTGACAGGATATCATCATCGCTATCATTTGCTTTGGATGTGTTGGGGGCAGAACCAAGTCTCCTGTAAGATATAGCTGACAGTGTTGTAGTCTTTGCGGGAGATTCTTTAGCTTTCTCTCTCCTGTCAATATCATACTCAAAAGCTTTGAGGTCAGAGAAAAAATCAAAAGTAGATATATTAAGTTACAGGACACATGCATAGATATGCTCTTAATGTCCCATCGGGTAGAGAATGCTCTAAATATTCTCAAATTTTTCTCCTTTTGGGTATACACTTTACCCAATGCTTCAAGTTCACGGACAATATCAGTAAATTTGAGGTCAAGATCCTCAAGCATTTCAGTTGTTTCCATTTCAAAATATTCGAACTGCTGAGTGAGTTTTGAAATTTTATTTTCTTTTGAGAGCTCAGTTCCCTCACAAATTAACTTGAATTTCTCCGAGATTTCTTTGGCTGTCTTGCAGCTATCTACCTTGGAGAATGTGTCTTTGTCAAGAGTGACAAATAGCGCATTCTTGGCGACGTTGTCTATATTTGCATGCTTGCGATCATCATTCGTCTATTGATCCCTGCCCTTCTCAAACATTTCTGCATGAGGTTGGCCTTCTATCTTGGTGGTTGGATTAACCTTCATAATTTTTGTAGGTCCTTCCTTTATGACAAAGATCATTTCTTTGTGCATGGCGGCAAGATGGGCTTCCATCCTGATCCTCCAGTTATCAAATTTGTTAATAGAGAACATGGGAACCTTGTTGATCATAGATGTATAATGAATAAAGGATGAACACATAGATTGGATTTTCAAAAGCTAGTGATTAGGATCTGATTCAGGTTAAAAGTCGACTGATTCTTTGTAGAATCAACCTCTCTGATACCACTTTTTGGTCACACATTATACTATTTTGAAACTAATTTTATGTAGCGGAAGAGTAAGTTACACTTGCTGTAAATATAGCAACTCATTGGTCTCATGTTAGCTTTGGTGCTTACAGGGTTTTCAGAGTTCAAGTATACTAAAATCACATAGTGCATGAAAACGGTAAATGAAAAGAATAAATAAGACAGTTTAAAGTGGTTCGAGGTGAACCCCTCTACGTCCACTGGTCCTCCACACATGAGTAAAATGTTTATTTAAAATAAGGCGTACACAACTTAATGATTTTAAACAAACTTGTCCCTGTATCATTCACACGGATTGATACAGTGACTCTAGCTTTCAACTGTTCACACAGATTAGTTGTAGGCTTTTTGACTTGCTTCTTCTGACACAGATTCAAGCTTCGTCTTGAACTATATTCATCCCACACAAGTCAGAATAGCTTTGCTTAGTCCACACAGGGCTAAGTATCTCAATAGTAAAGATAAGTTTATCACAGGATCAAACAACACCTGGGGGCTTGATGAGCTTTGGCTATAGATGTGCTATTCCTGTTGAGATTATGTATATTTCTTCTTCTTCAGATGTCGCTGTATGTTGGAAGAAATATACTACTCTTGTAAGCTTGATACTCAGATCTTGATAGATTGTTGAATATCTTTCATTCGTGAAGTTCGTTGTTAATTCAGTCAATTGTTGTTCAATGTCCCCATGCATGGGATATCTATAACTTTGGAAATAGATTCGTTATAAATATAGCCGTTAGCCGATTGGTGAGATATAGTCAATTCTGATTGGCTGCTTTCAGAATGTTTGACTTCTAAGATGCTTGATCCGGATTATCTGCTCTTTTTGTCGGTAGGCTATATTTAAATACTTATCCAATCAGTATTTGAATACTTCTTTTAAACCCGTGACTTGACTTTTGTGAATAAAGTTGATTCTCTTACAACGGTCTGAAGAAGTCTGTATGCTGTATGATTTTGTGTTTTACTTTTCTTAAGTAAAACACTTACAACATCTTTGTTGTAATAAAGCTTTATTCTTTTGTTGTATGTTTGAAGTAAAGTTGTATAATAACTTCTGGGCAGCGCTGTATGAAGATTTTGACCAAATATCATTGTATGAAGCACTTATCAAAATCCTTTCTGTAGGAGGCACTTATCAAAACTCTAGGAGGATTTATCCTAATAGCACCTTGGTAAATGCGAGAACTGAGGAGTCGGTTTAGAGAGTTATTCGAGAAGGGATTCATCAGACCGAGCGTTTTGCCTTGGGGTGCACCGGTCCTATTTATGAGGAAAAATGATGGTCCATTGCGTTTATGCATCGAGTACCGCAAGTTAAACAAAGTAACCCTCAAGAATAAGTATCAGTTACCTCGTATAGATGACGTGTTCGATCAGTTGCATGGATCCACAGTATTCTCGAAGATTGATTTCAACTTTTCCAAATAGGAAAATCGAAACAAAGTTTAGCAAAATAAGATGGGACAGATTATGAAGATAAATTGAAAAAAAAAAAGATATTGAAGAATATAATTTAAATGATATCAATGCAAAAGAAAATTATAATAATTTAAACTTAAAAAAATTCAATATTGAAAAATTATGAAAAAACTTTTTTGAGTTTTCTTTTCGATACGAAACGATGGAATCGACCAGCTTATTACATAGAAGGGGTGTCATAAAATGAAATGTCACAATATTATCGGCTCCGCGTGAATGAGTACGACGTCCCGAAGACGGCTGTTGGCCACTAAGTATACTGGATACAGTTTGGAAAATAGTTTAAACAACAAACTGTATGGATTTTAAATCTGAGTGCGTAGCGGAAGTCTTAGATACGAGGGTTCCGTGGATACAAGAACTAAATGTATAGTGTATACTTAATTAATCACAGAATTAAAACAAGAAAAGTCAAGGTAAATAATACATTAATTAAAGTGGTTCGAGGTAAACCCCTCTACGTCCACTGGTCCTCCACACAGAGTAAAGTTTATTATAATTACTACGCATACAACTACGCAATTATAACAACACACACAATCAATATATCATTCACACAGATTGATATAAAGATCTTAGCTTCAACCGCTCACACAGATTGGTTTTGAGCTAATGCTTTGACTTGCTTCTTCACACACGCTCAAGCTTCGTCTTCTTCAATGCAAATCCTTCACACACAGCCCGAGAAGCACAGATTGTTCACCCACACAGGTTGATCTTGAGTTTGTTCAACGTATAGAACAGATGGTGAACAACAACTTTGACTTTAAGAGCTTTCACCGATGAAGTGTTGTTCGGGATGATGAGCACTATATATCTCTTTAGATCTTAATTGCGTAGCTTTGGAGATATGTTTTGCTCGATGATAACTTTTGATAGCTTGAGTGTTAGGTGACTGCAATCGATCTTCAATACCTTCATAAGATATATATAGTCTCTGAAATATATATCCGTTGAGATGTATCCGTTTGAATGAGATTTCGCTCCAACGGGATTATGACATGATCCGGATTTAGCGGGATTCTGAAGATCTGTTGACTGGCAGTATTTAAATACTTTATCCTTGAGTATTTAAATACTTCTTTATTCAACGGGACTTGACTTCTGGATATTCCTTCTTTGTCCTGTTGTGAGCTGTATGGAAGATAACTGTATTTTGAGTTTCGAGACAGTTTCCACACTTTGGTCTTTTACAAGACTTCTTGCTGTACTGAAGGGCTTCACTATATGCTGATTCGAGGCAGGTCTTCGATACAGGATAAAACCTCAAAGCTTCGATACAGTTTCCTTTACTGTATTCGGATTGGCATATATGTCAAAACCTTTTTATCAAATACCATTCGATACAGGGATCGGATATCCCGGCTGTTTCGATACAGGGTCTTTGTTTTCCCAACAATTTCCCCCCTTTTTGACAATTTGCCAAGACTTACTTCTTAACTTTTCAAGTCTTCTTGATGATGCCAAAACCTTCTTCATGAAGTGATCTTCTTTGATGACTTCTGGCAGATTTCTTGGTCTTTCGTCAAAGGGTCTGTCTTTGGTCTAAATAATGAATTGCTCGCAGGCGGGTTCGATACAGTTAAGGATTATTACAACTTAGGCTTATGATTGGCGCGCAGGCACAATCTTACAATGTATTCTAAGCTTACAACTGAATTTATGAACTGTTCGTAGAGTAGTTCGTACAGCTTAATTTTTAATCAAGTTATCTAACTTGAGATTGCTATCAAACAATTTAAGTAATCATACATCAACACAGTAGATTACGAGTTGTAATCTTTCAAGACAAACAAACGCTTTTATTGATATTCAATATGAATTGAGTACAAAGTTTGCTGTTTCGAAGAGAAATTACAAAACAAAAATAATATACAGAGATTTCAGCTCCTATCTATAGTCCACATGCCTCCATGGCTTTTTCTCTGGGTCATTCTCGGTACCACGCCACCAGTTCTGAAGAGAATCATTGCCTCGATCCTGGTATATAGCTCTTCCTTCATAGGATCGATCAAAGGCAAGAATCCAGTCTTCTGGATGGGTGATCCGATCTCCTCTTCTCGTGCTCGATTTCATCTCGATTTGGAGAGGGAGTTTTCCGTCTTCTAGCATCTTCGTAAATTTGTCTGCGGCCTCCGCTAACGTTTTATAGTTCTTGAAGATGGCGGATTCCCTGATGAGTTTGACAAAGTATCTCATCAGTTCGTTCTTCCTCCAATGCTTCACTTCGTCGGCAGTAGGATTGCGGTTGGTCGGCAGACGAATTTCAGAAGGTCTCTGAATAAGAGTTTGCCAAGGGACATTGGGATCATGAAATTCCGGTCGGGATCCTGAAATCTTAAAGCTTTGGGAGGGAGGTGCTAGTTTGTTCAACTCGGCAGTGATGCTGTTTTGAGCAGCCTCAAATTCCCTTTCTTGCTGTAGCCTGATTCTCCTAGCAGCTTCTCTCGCCTCTTCCCCCTTTTTGGCTTCATCAAGACTTTTCAGGATTTCTAGAGTAGCATCCTGTTTTGTCTTGATGTTAGTCATTCTCTCTACAAGGGAGGAAAGTGTCTGCGACATATCCTTAATGCATTTGTCGTGAGCGCGCAGTTGAGAGCTGTTTTCAATCATAGCACAAGCGGTCTTAGCTTCATCTATTCTCGTTTTTGTTGCTTCTTCCTTCAGCAGTTGCTCCTGCTTATCTTCCATGATTTTCAAAGCTTGTTTGAAAACTTCTGGCAAAATAGTGAATGCTTCGACAACACGAGATACTTCATGTTGAAGAGTGGTCATTTCTTCCACGGCAGAAGTATGCATCCAATTTAATGCTTTCTCAATGGAAGACAGAGCATTTACTGCATCCTGGATGAATACAGTTTGAAGACCAAGTGCACGCAGGCGTTCTTTCCTAGCGGCGTAAATCGGAGAATCTGGTTGGGCAAGGTCTCCAGAGCTGTTCAACCTTCTTACATTCACGGATGGGCATGAAGTAAGTTGGACATCCTCAGGTTCGATACCGTCCTCGGATTCCACGGTTGAAGGGGCGGGAGCAGCTTGCTCTGGTTCGGCGACAGGGTGTTGAGAGGCTTCCTGTTGCGAAGATTCTTCAGTATACATGGATACAGGAAGGACTGAATCCTCCTATTGTCTTTCAGGAACAGCTTCTTAGGTCGCAGCAGGCTCATGTGCCTGTTCCAAAATTTCTTCTACTTCCTCGACTGGAGGGACTGATTCCTCTTCGTCGGGAATGTTCTCATGCTGTGGCGAAGGGGGATTGTTTTGAGTAGAAGGCCCTTCGTCGTCTCCGGGTGGAGAGGCGTCTCTAGCTTCAGCCTCTTCACGACTCATCCTCAGACCTGCTTGAAAAGCATCGTCGTCGTCGTCTGAGTCATGATCTTCGTCGTCTTTTAGATTAGAGGGAGAGTCCTCTGACTTGTTCTTTCCTTTCCTCCGAGCGTCAGATTTGTGCAGAAGATGGCTTTCAATTAGTTCCTTGCAGGAGGGATTGTCCCATCGAATCAGGGCCTCAATTTCTGTTGAGTCCGTCACTTCTGAGACGAATCTCTCTTCGTGGCTCCAATCGCTCCAGTTGTACAATGTTTCGTACGGAGCTAGCCTGTAGCCTTTCCATTGCAAAAATCTTTCGTAGGCGTGTTCAATTTGAACAGAAAGAAGGGTCTGATTAATAATCGAGTCAGGGGAGGGACTGCGTACAACGTCTGGAGACACTGTAGCGAGGGATTCCTGTACAGGTACGGGATCCTGTATGGAAGTGGGACTCCTTACAGGGGATGGTGCCCTAAAGGAAGATGGATCCTGTACGGGTGTGGGATCCCGCATAGGAGAAGTAGCTTTTGGCTCCAAATGGGCAGCCGACTCGCTAAAGTCTTGATCGTTGGCAGATGTCTCATTATCCGTCCTAGCCGCCAAAGGCTCGGGATCTACTGTCGATACAGTAGGAGACACCTCTTCCACAGGGGTTGGGCCCTGGGGTTCTTCGTCAGTGGGTTGAGCCACGGGGGAGACTTCTTCAGAGGGCTTGGCAGATTTGATTTTCGAAAGCCTCCTAAGTCTCTTCTTGGGCTTCTCACCAGCAGTGCGTTTCTTGCTGTGAGATCTCTTTCTCTTCTTTGAAGATTCCACTTCTTGGAACTTCAAGGATTCATCTCTCGATTATCGAAATCGCATATGTCTGGTTCTTGGGTGGTTGCAAGACAAGGTGCTCTGGTTATACGCAGTAGGCTTGACGCCTCCTAAGTATATCCTCGAGCTATTCTTCTTCGCATCGGCGGATTGCGTCAGTCCGCACTTCGTCAGGATATAGTTCAACATTAAACCAAAAGATTTCTTCTGGGTGGCAGGTTTGCACACCTCCTCTTGTAGGCGATTCATGATTATTTCGCACCAATTGACCATTTCACAGGTCAGAATAGTCACCATCATCCTGAACCTCAAGTTGGTACACATTTCGAATGCACCGGTTCGATTTTCAATTATCCTGGAGCAAAAATCATGAAGATACACATAAAGAAGACAAAAGTTTTTCTTGTGACATGTAGTCTGCACCATGTCAACAACTTTGGACCCTGTGAACAGTCCATAAAATTTAGTTATGAGCTCTTGAGACCCGAATGTCTCAAGTTGATCCATGGTCAGGCCATCAGCGGGTAGCCTGTAGATGTTCTGGAGCAGATCGTTATCGATACAGATCTCAACTCCCTGGACTGTAGCAGTGATGTCAGCAACATGACCTTCTTGGGCCAATGACAGAAAACGTACGGCGGCGTTGAGGTAGAATTCCTCAACCAGATGGGTGTCGTATTTGTCAGCATCCTTGCTTCCAAGGCGATAGAGGCCTTGTTGTTGAAGACGAGTTATGATATACTCCATGGGTTCTGCGTCGTTGGTTTCTGACAGAATACGCTCAATGATGACAGGTTTGGATAAGATCCGGCCATCAATGATGTTAGCAGATTTCTTCAGAGCAGGAGAAGAAGATTGTCCAGCCATTGATGATTTCTTAAGAAAAAGGTGCAAGAAAATAATCGAAATATGCAGTAAAATGCAAAAAAGTATGTAGGCAGTTTTTGCTTGAGAACTCTTGAATTTGCAGAAAGCGTAAAGAGTCTCTAATGGCAGATTCAGTCCTTTTATAGTTGGGCGGCGAAATAGGGTTTTGCAAAGTACGAATGGTGAGATTTTAAGGGATGGGAACCGGTTTTGAAATCAACGGTTAAGATGGACTGAGTGTAACTGGTACGCTAATCCATTGAAATGTTTAAAAATTGAGCGGGTCCCACTTCTGACATTTGTGTCACCCTAAATGCCTAAAACGGCGGTTTTGAAACAATAAACAATTTAAAACATTGCGGCTTTTGAGATTCAGTTGCCCAGATGTCGTGTAAGGCATTTAATGTACATGACGTTTGACATAAAAACAGGGCACATGGACAAAAATTATTTTGAAAGGAAATAATATTATATTATATACTGAATCAAAATCCTATAGCATGTGCTGTTTCCGCGTCGATACAGCGTTCCCCCTTAAAAAGGTACATATAGGTTTCAAATTCCATACAGCAATATTTGGATTAATGCTGTATTCATGGGTCCTACAGTATTCCCCCTTAATTATTGAGTAAAAACAGTAAATTGCTTACAGGGAGTCTGGCTGTAGCATTCCCAATTCTTGTCTGAGCATGTTAAATCTTGTTGTGTCGAGAGGTTTGGTGAAGATGTCGGCCAGCTGAACGTCTGTATGAACTTTTTCCAGGCGAACATCCTTGTTCTCGACGTGATTCCTTATAAAATGATGCTTCATGTTGATATGCTTGATGCGCGAGTGCAGAACAGGATTGTGCGTGATTGCAATTGCACTCGTGCTATCACACATGATTGGAGTCTCTCTAGCATCGATTCCATAGTCTGACAGTTGTTGCTGCATCCAAAGGATCTGCATACAGCAGCCTACCAAGAAAGATAGTACTGATTCACTCGTGGAAAGAGAGTTAGCCAATTGCTTCTTACCGAACCAAGAAACGAGTCTAGGTCCAAGAAAGTGAGAAGTTCCACTTGTACTCTTCCTATCTAGCTTGCGCCTCCGAGATCCGAGTCGTCAGATCCAACTAAATCGAATCCGCCTTCCTTAGGATACCATAGTCCCGCATCGACTGCCTTTAATGTACTTCAGATTCGTTTAGTGTATTGAAGTGTGATTCCTTAGGTGCAACTTGGTATCTCGCACACACTCCAACAAAGAATCGATATCGGGCTGCTAGCCGTTAGTACAGGAGCGAACCAATGAGCTTCTGTAGAGTGATTGGTCAAACGGCTTTCCGGCTTCATCAAGACTAATTTGCACGGAAGTGCTCATGGGGGTTGGCGAGGATTTGGAAGTGTTCATTCCAAATTTGTTGAGAAGCTCCTTGTCGTATTTCTCCCGGTTGATAAATATACCGTAGGCAAATCGCTTTACTCGCAAACCTAGGAAATAACTAAGTTCCCCCATCATACTCATTTCAAATTTGCTTTGCATGAGATGAGAGAACCTTTGACATAAAGCAAGGTTAGTTGAACCAAAAATAATATCATCCACATAGATTTGTACCAATAGAAGGTCATCACCTTCCTGTATCTTGAACAAGGTTTTGTCCACAGCACCTTTCTCAAATCCGTTGTTGGTCGACATCGACAGGGTTTCGTACCAGGCTCTAGGGGCTTGTTTAAGTCCATACAGCGCTTTCCTTAGCCTGTAAACTAGATCGATACTGTCTGTGTTGGCAAACCCTGGTGGTTGTTCAACATAAACTTCTTATGCAAGATCTCCATTCAGGAAAGCACTTTTGACGTCCATTTGATATACGGTAAAACTCTTATGGGCGGCAAAGGCTAAAAATATCCTAATGGCTTCTAGTCTCGCTACAGGGGCGAAGGTTTCATCATAGTCGATTCCTTCTTCCTGACTATAGCCTTGTGCTACTAGTCTGGATTTGTTCCTTATGATAAGTCCATTTCGATCTTTTTTGTTTCGAAATACCCATTTGGTTCCTATAACCGATTGGTGTGTTGGTCTGGGTACAAGATATCATACATTGTTTCTTTCGAAACCGTTAAGCTCTTCTTCCATAGATGTTATCCAATGAGAATTGTTAAGAGCGTCTATGGTCGAAACAGGTTCGGACTGGGCTAAGAATACAGCGATAGTGCACATATTGAGTCTTCTAAGTTCGGATTGAGATTTCTATTCAGGAAACTGTGAAACTTCAGCATTAGATTCTTCTTGTGCACAAAGTACATTTCCTTGTGTACTCTGTATTCTCCTACGAGTAGAAACACCAGCATTAATGTTTCCAATGATCAGCTCTTGCGGGTGATCTCTCAACCATCTTCGGTCGGGTTCTAATTTAGGATCTCGTACTGTATCGAAAGATGTTGTGGATACAGCTTCAGCTTGTACAGCGTCGGCTTCATCCACATCGATTCTTACAGCTGCGGGGTTGATTTCTAAATCAACGACAGGTTCTATGGGTGTTGGTGGATTCAAGATAGATAGATGGTGAATGTTCTGAGTGATATCATCTACTCCTGTAGGGTCATGGTGTGGTTCGTCGAACACTACATGAACTGATTCCTCGATCGTCAGCTTCCTTTTATTAAAGATTCTGAAAGCTTTGCTGATGGAGGAGTATCCTACGAATATTCCTTCATCTGATTTTTCATCAAAGGTTCTAAGTTGGTCCTTCCCATTGTTCAATACATAACACCTGCATCCAAAAATGTGGAAATACGAAACTAACGGAGTTTTGTTATTCCATACCTCATATGCTGTTTTGTTGTGGTGCTTGTTGACGATACAAATGGTTTTGAGTGTAGCATGTCAGATTGGTTGCTTCACCCTAAACGCTGTGGCAATTTGCTTGCGGCAATCATTGTCCTTGTTGCTTCTTTCAACGCCCTATTCTTTCGCTCGGCAACACCATTTTGTTGAGGTGTACGGCAATGAGTATTCTTTGTATTCCATTCTCCAACAGTATTGCTCTATAAAGCGGTTAGTGAATTCGTACCTCTTTAATGAATGCACACGATACTCGATGCTTTTTCATTTTGCAACTTTCTCAGAGCTCGGGCACTTTGATGTTGTTTCCTTCTTCTTGCTAAGAAAGATCGTCCAAGCATACCGGAATAATCATCAACAACAACCATGCAGTATTTCTTACCTCCCAAACTTACTCGGGTCTACAGACCGTAGAGATCCATGTGTAGCATTTCCAACACTCTTTGGGTTGAAAGGTAGGATTTGCTTTTCGTGGTTGACTTGATTTGCTTGCCTTTCTGACATGGTCCGCAGACGCTGTCCTTCTTGAATGACACATTTGGCAAACCTCTAACCATTCCCTGTCTTGAGAGCTTGTTGATCGTCTTGAAGTTGACGTGAGACATCCTCTTGTGCCATAACAAGCTAAGATCTGCAGTGCCTATTTCAACAAACCATGGAATTGAGGAGCTCATAGTCTTCAAAGAATATACATATTACTCGATTTGCTTCTGTAAGCACAACTTCCTTGGTTTGGGTGTTCTTGACTCTACAATGATCTATATAGAACTTCACCGAAGCTGTTTATCACAGTCGGCTAATACTAAGTAGATTATACTGTAAGCCTTCAACATATGCAACATCGGTGACCTTGAATTTCCCGACAAGTAGGTTTCCTTTCCCTCTTGTTCTTCCTTTAAACTTATCACCGAAGCGAACTTTTGGACCGCGACCTTCTACAAAATCAGATATCTTGCTCCTATCTCCGGTCATGTGAAGAGAGCATCCACTATCAAAGTACCATGTATCCTCCTCTAGAATGTCCTGTAACAAAGAAATTAGGTAGATTTAGGTCCCCTTTGATTTTTGGGTCCATGTATGTTAGTTCCTTTAGGTACCCAAGTTTTCCTGGCAAGAATTGGTTTATCAGAGGACATACTTGGTACAGTGTTGCGATATCTACGGGGGGCATATCCGTAGTCGTTATAATCATGATAATTATTATGCATGTAAAATTCAGGGTTATTTTTATTAATCCAGTACGAGTGCCGTCTTGAAGGTGGAGCCATTTTCTTAGGCCTAACAGCTTGTCTTCTGGGTCTCCAGTTGGATTCCCAATGCTGTTGTTGATACTGAACTGGCATCTACTGTCTTGAGGGATAACGGGGCTCCTGTATCCAATACATCGGCGTGCTGTACTGATAGTACTGCCGTGCGGGCCTTTGGTGGTTGGATACAACCTTCCTTCGAACGCATTGTTGGCTGTTGATATGCTCGGGAGCATCTTTGTTGAGTGCGCCTCACAGGTTGGAATGGCTTATGATTCCGCTGTCTGGTATAGGATTGCGGGGGCGGAATTGCAGCCTTCGGTTTTCTAGATACAGCAGGTTCCTTCACGGGACTAGGGGTATCTTCCGATTCTGGAATGTGTTCCACACTCTTGACGAACACTGTACTAGATTTCCCTTTGTTTGAACATGAGCTGTATCCTAAGCCACTTTTATCATGAGCATGTTGCCCAGTGCTCAGAATTTCTTCCATTCTTTTGGACGATTTCTCAAACGACTTGTAATGGTCTCAAGTTCGCTTTCTCGCTTCGAGAGTTGTGATTTTGGCTTGTAGTAGAACCAAATCATTTGTCTTGCTCTCATTGTGGGTTTTAACCTCATTTAGTTCATGAGCAAGTTGATGATTGCTCTCCATGAGTTTTTCAAAATCGACCTTGCTGGCTTCACAATCAAGAGACATATTTTCATAATTTATTTTCAGCAAGTCATTTTCATCTTTCACTCTAAATTTGTTAATCAAGTCAGTATATTCTCGCTTTTAGAGTGCCATGGGCCTTTTGAATGTTTTTAAATTCATTCATCATATTTTCAAAGTATGAGATGCATTTGACTAATAGCCGAGGTTGAACTTACCTCATCGTCCGTCTTCACCTTATGGAACATCTTTGGCCATAAAGCACATATATGCTTTATCATCGAACTCATCGTCGATGAATCACTTTCGATGACCACCAAGACATTCTCGCTGATTCGATGGTGTGGGGAGGCTTCGATTCTCCAATCTGGGACTTGAGATTGTCTTTCCATTCGATGGTTAGCATCACCGGATGATGTTTCTGTATTTACCTTGTGGACAGTTTGGGCTCGTAGGAGTCTTTCCAGATCGCTTGATGAACTTTTGAATTTATGCATGAGAAGCGCCATTTCATCTTGAGACAGATGTCGTCACTGTCAGCATTCTTGTGACTGGGCTTCGACGAGCTGGGCATGCTGTGTCGACGGTTCGATACAGCGGCTAGAGCTGTGACCTTTGAAGGAGATTCTTCAGCTTTCTCTCTTCTATCAATATCATACTCAAAAGCTTTTAGGTCAGAGAAGAGATCAAAAGTAGATATTTCATTAAGATTACAGGATACACGCATAGCTGTGGTCTTAATGTCCCATCGGGCTGGGAGAGATCTGAAATTTTTTAAGTTCTTCTCCTTTTGGGTGTAAATTTTGCCCAACGCTTCAAGTTCACCAACAATACCAGTGAATCTGAGGTCAAGTTCCTCAAGTGTTTCAGTTGGTTTCATTTCAAAAGATTCAAATTGCTGAGTTAGTTTTGAAATCTTGTTTTCTTTTGAGAGCTCAGTTCCCTCACAAATCAACTTGAGTTTATCCTGCATTTCTTTGCTTTTGCACTCTTTACCTTTGAGAACGTGCCTTTTTCAAGAGTGGCAAATAACGCGTTCTTAGCCACATTGTCGAGATTGGCTAGCTTTCTTTCATCTGTTGTCCATTGCTCGCGTTCCTTCTCGAGCATTTCAGCATGGGCTTGGCCCTCTATTCTTGCGGCCGGATTTACCTTCATGATCTTGATAGGACCATCCTGTATAACAAAAATCATCTCTTCGTGCATTGCTGCAAGATGAGCCTCCATCCTAATTCTCCAGTCGTCAAATTCGTTAATAGAGAACATAGGGACTTTGTTAATCATAGAAGTATCCATACTGATAATACAGGAATGAAAGAGACTGTTTTGAAAATAAGTGATTTGAATCTGATTCGGTTAAGAATACGACTGATTCTTTTTAGAATCAACCGCTCCGATACCACTTGTTGGCCACTAAGTATACTGGATACAGTTTGGAAAATAGTTTAAACAACAAACCGTATGGATTTTAAATCTGAGTGCGTAGCGGAAGTCTTAGATACGGTAGGTTGTGGATACAAAGAACTAAATGTATAGTGTATACTTAATTAATCACATGAATTAAAACAAGAAAAGTCAAGGTAAATAACACGAATTAAAGTGGTTCGAGGTAAACCCCTCTACGTCCACCGGTCCTCCACACAGAGTAAAAGTTTATTATAATTACTACGTACACAACTACGTAATTATAACAACACACACAATCAATATATCGTTCACACAGATTGATATAAAGATCTTAGCTTAAACCGTTCACATAGATTGGTTTTGAGCTAATGCTTTGACTTGCTTCTTAACACACAGTTCTGAAGCTTCGTCTTCTTCAATGAAAATCCTTCACACACAGTTCCGGAGAAGCACAGATTGTTCAGTCCACACAGGGCTGATCTTGAGTTTGTTCAACGTATAGAACATATCGTGAACAACAACTTTGACTTTAAGAGCTTTCAGCTGATGAAGTGTTGTTCAGGATGATGAGCACTATATATCTCTTTAGATCTTAATTGCAGTAAGCTTTGGAGATATGTTTTGCTCTGATGATAACTTTTGATAGCTTGAGTGTTAGGTGACTGGTAACTGATCTTCAATACCTTCCACTACTACAAAAACAACATTTACTGACACTTAGTTTCTGACACTTTATCAAAAGTGTCAGTAACTTCAGACATTTGACTTATTTTTTTTTAACATAATTGTGTCATAAAATACTGACACTTAACTATCAGTAATTTAAGTATCAAAATTTAATGACACTTAAATATCAATAATAACAAAAAAACTCAATTTATTTATACTACTTCACATCTAACCCTACTCAATAGAAATCTCTCTCCCTCATTTACATCAACACGCACGCCGCCCCCATTCTCACATTCTTCAGCTTCACCAACGATGGTTCCATCTCCGGCGGGTTCCTTCTCCCTCTTTCGCAAAATCTTCCTCAGGTAAACACAATCGAGCATCTCCGTGCGATTCTAGGGTTCATCTTCATCGAGCATCAATCGATGCATACAATCGATCCCATATTATTCTCTGTTTTTTTTTCTTTTTTTCTATTTTAGCCTTCTCCTTTCTTCCTTCCCCAGTAAATATTATCTTCTTTTCGATTTCAGTTGAGGAAGCTTCATGGAAATATTATCTACCCTAATCTCTACAGGAAATGGTAAAAATCCACTCTAATCTCTACCCACGATGGTGATGTGCTTCCTTTTTTTCCTAATTCTTTTTCTTTGAATGCCATCATTTTTCAGCTCCAAAGAAGGGCGTAAAGCCGCGCCGCCGCTAAGAAGAAGGCGGAGAAAGTCGTAAATCCTCCTGCTCGAGAAAAGGCCAAAGCAGCTTTGGTATAGGAGGTGCACTACCACCCATAATTTTCTTGGTTTGATGTACTGTTATTGATTACATGTAAGAACTCGTCCGTCCGCTTTGAAGCCGCATTTTTCGTTTTGTAAGTAGTGTGCGGCTCCTTAAAGGTTATAATCGTAGTATCCGTTACAAGTTTTTGACAAATCATATGCCAATCTCTTGTTTTTTCTTCATTGTTTGTTTTTCTTTTTGAGTATTTTGTTTATGCAGAGCATCCTTCATGGTCCCAAATTGTCGGATATCATATATCTATGAAATTATGATGTCATATTTTGTGTATTTTGTCGGGAAGTAGTGGGATGCAGATTGCTTTTTGTTTGGTGTTATGCAGTTCATTGTAGAGCGTGAATCGGATGTTGCTTTATTTTAAATGTTGTGGCATGATAGTTCAAAGGTGCGGTTTTTATCTTTTAATTTATGTACGTAGGGGCATTTTTGTTTGTTGAATCAAGAAATGGTAATTGAGGGGTGTATTCAATTGGGATTAGTGAGTCTGTTCATGCATTTTAACTTCCTTCTGAATCACAAATCGTTAACTGATCGCTATATTTTGATTTTTGAAGTGATATGTCTCATAATGCAGTGAATTTGGATAGCAACTCGTTTAGATTTTGTACTTCATTATGGCAGTGGGTATGTGAATATTTAGATCTTGTGTTCCTTACACACTATTAATTGAAAGGTGTAGTTTGATTTTGTTCTCATTTAGAACTTATTTTCTTTTCGCAATCAAACTTTGTGGCTGAAAGACCAGGAAGTGTAGTAGACATTCACTTACTCTCCTGTTTCATGTATTGGCTTCGTTTTTTTTATGTCATTCATGCAGATTTTTAACATAAATTGATACATATATTTTTTTTGGTAGTTCTATGATACCTGGCTCAAGAAATCCCATTTGGAGGGAAGGGTTCAATTTTTCTGTTGATGAACTTCCTGTTGAGGTAATTACACATGGACTCCTGATGACACAAAATTAAGCACTATAAAATTTATAAAGGTGTATTTCTCCTTATATGCTTGGTATTTAATTGGGATTAGTGAGTCTTTTGGTATTTAATTGGGATTAGTGAGTCTTTTGGTATTTAATTAACTTTTGTGTTACCAGTATTAAGTAGAACTTGTCTAGGGACAAACTGATTAGCATGATTAATTATGTTTACATTATTCCATACAGGTTTATCCACACTCTTACCAAGATAACCAATCTTTGTTTTCTCAACTCATTTTCGTTAGCCATTCTCTTTCATGAAAGTCACAATCTTTTATCAAATGGCTAACACTATTACACACAAAGCATCTCTTTTGAGTAAACACATAACCTCCTCCTAACACTCTATTCCATTTATCATCCTTTTCTCTTTTGGTGTCTTTGGTTTATTTACTTGTTGCCTAGGAGATTTTAAGTGAGCTTCACAACTAGGTTCAATGATTCTTGTTTAGGTTCGACACGCAGTTTATCACTTTTAACGAGTTAGACCTTGACACTTTAGTTGACACACTCTCGTGTTCCGATTCGGAGGGCTCAGGTGTTTCCAAGTGACCCTTCACCGTCATTAGATTGGCGTGTAGAGTATTCACCGGATTTTTCTTCCGAGACCTTTGTTTCTGCACTTTTGGTCCCTTTACCATATACATATAGTGATTCATCAAACTCGTTTCGTAGAGGAGTATAATCTCCACTTAAAGGAGGTGGAACTCCTTTGTAGTTATCGCTTTTAAGAATCTACTATATACAATCAATCACCAAGTCTCTATCTGAACCAGTGAACAAGCTTCTATCTATTTCTTCTTCATAGCTTAAAACCTCACTATCTGATTTTATCTCATATCCTAGACCAATTTTACAGGTTGAGCTCATACCACAATTTATTAACTTAGACAGATTTTGAGAAGAATTATTCCATTTATCAACTATTTGCTGCAATTCTTCCTTATCTTTAAGAGCTTTTTCACCAATTCTCCTATACTTTTTCAGTTTTTCATCTTTAGCATAAATTTCATTAGTCTGAAAAGTAAGTTTTTGATTTAAATTGGCCAGTTGTGTATGAAGTTTATCAGCCTGAGCTTCTAAGGTTTTAACACCATTTTCATAAGCAAGTATTTTAATCTCTTGCTCTTCTATTTGATTTGCTTATTCGTCACAAAGAGCTTTGATATTATTATATGAATCAATACATAGCTTAGAACATAAAGATACCTCAGAGTTAGAGCTTATGGCCATTAGAGCATGGTTGGTAGGTTCCTCCTTTTCAGAGTGCTCCACCTAGTTGATGACACCATCATCCATTGTCAGCAAACCAACTTAACTTGTCTCCTTCTTGTGTACCTCTTCTGGTCCGCATAATTGCGAAAATCTGGTCTGCATAATTTCGAAAATCTGGTCTGTTTGCTCAATCTTATTAAGTTTACAAATGCTTCAATATTCTGTTGACACTCTTATTTTTGTGAATTTGAAATGTCAGTTCAAGGGAATCGATAACTACAGCATGAAAGATCTTTCGGAACTACTGATCGATGGGCGACATATGTTGCCAAGTTAATTACAGCTTACAATCGTGAGGTAATTTTAATATGAGTCATTTATATACAAAATTCTTCTGAATATCTATGGAACATTAGTTAGATATAGTATGTTAATTGATTCTTTACACTTGTACAGGTGGGAAGAATTTGAAGTTGTTGAGCATGTAGGTGTGGTGGGACAGATTGATGTTGTTCATGGTTATCATTGTATTTTGCATTGTATGCTTAAAATCCATTGTTTTTGTGTTGATGGAGATTGTTAGAGCTGGAGGAATTTTTTTTTGTGAGGTTTGGCAGCACATTTGCTGCGAAATTTGGTTGATTAAGTGTTTTGTTAGTAGTTAAGTTGAATGCTTGATTAGTATACTTGATTGAGGTGTTTTGTTGGTAGTTTAGTATTTTAATTGTATTTTGATGGCTCAGGATGCTTGGTTTTGTATTTCTCTTTTTAAGTGCATTGCATTTGGGATGTTTTATAATTGAATTATGCATTTGAAAATTTCAATTTATGGTATTTTTTTCATGTAATTAAACAAAAATGTAGTATTCATAAAAATAGAATTGAGATAAAAATAATTTTTTTCACAAATTGAGCATATCGACACTAAAATAGTGTCGGTAATTATTTTTATCGACACTTTATAATAGTGTCGCAATGTTAAAGCTTGAACATACCGACACTAATGTTTAGTGTCGGTAAAAATTAATTGACACTATTTTAGTGTCAAAAAAAAATACCGACGCTATTTTAGTGTCAGTATTTATTAACTCTTGTATTACTGACACTAAAAATTAGTGTCAGTATTTTCTGGCTTTAGCATCACTGACACTATTACAAGGTGTCAGTAAAATTAATTACTGACACTATTTTAGTGTCAGTAAAGGGGAAATTTGTACTAGTGTTCATAAGATATATATAGTCTCTGAAATATATATCCGTTGAGACGTATCCGTTTGAATGAGATTTCGTTCCAACGGGATTATGACATGATCCGGATTTAGCGTGATTCTGAAGATCTGTTGACTGGCAGTATTTAAATACTTTATCCTTGAGTATTTAAATACTTCTTTATTCAATGGGACTTGACTTCTGGATATTCTTTCTTTGTCCTGTTGTGAGCTGTATGGAAGATAACTCTATTTTGAGTTTCGAGACAGTTTCTATACTTTGGTCTTTTACAAGACTTCTTGCTGTACTGAAGGGCTTCACTATATGCTGATTCGAGGCAGGTCTTCGATACAGGATAAAACCTCAAAGCTTCGATACAGTTTCCTTTACTGTATTCGGATTGGCATATATGTCAAAACCTTTTTATCAAATACCATTCGATACAGGGATCGGATATCCCGACTGTTTCGATACAGGGTCTTTGTTTTCCCAACAACGGCCTTCCGGAAGAGATATGGACATTACAAGTTTGTGGTTATGCCTTTGGACTAACCAATGTGGCAGCAGTATTCATGTAGCTAATGAACAAAATATTTATCGAATACCCTCGATAAGTGTGTGTTCGTCTTTATTGACGATATCTTGATTTATTCTCGTAATTACGAGGAGCATAGCTAACACTTGTGTTTAGTGTTAGATATTTTGAGAGATCACCACCTTTATGAGAAATTCTCGAAATGTGAATTCTGGTTGAAAGAAATTATATCTCTCGGCCATGTAATTTCGGTCAAAGGGGTTCGCACATAAAATTGAGGCAGTGTTGGATTGGGCATGGCCTAAAAATATGAAGGAGGTTCACAGATTTTTGGGCCTTACTGGGTATTACCGTAGGTTTATCGAGGGGTTCTATAAACTTTCTCAACCATTTGCGCAGTTGCTTTAAAACACATAAATGTTTGAGTGGACTGAAGAGAGACAGTTGAGATTTGAAGCACAGAAGGGACGCTTAACATCAGCGAAGATTCTGACATTACCCTTGGCGCTGATTCTTGTTCATATCTTGGTCTTTGACTTGTCAACAAGTCAACATCGAGCATCAATGACCAGCAGGGTTGTTGAAGCCGCTTCATATTACCGAGCAGAAGTGGGAAGACATCTGCATGGACTTTGTCACGGGAATGCCGAGGACGAAAGCTGGAATGAATATGATTTGGGTGATCATCAATCAGTTAACAAAGTCAGTGCACTTCTTAGGTACCAAGAATACTTGGGGTCCAGAGAGGCTGGCTTGAGTATTTATAGCAGAGGTCATGAGACTGCACGGTACGCCTAAGACTATCATCTCCGGTCGGAATGGTTGCTTCGTGTTGCATTTTTGGCAGGCTGTTCATCCGGCCTTAGGTACCGAGTTGTGGTTGAGTATGTATTTTCATCCGCAGTCATACGGTCAGACCGATCAGACGATTCAAACACTGGAAGACATGCTGCAAGCATGCGATTTAGACTGAGTAGCGACTGGGAACTTCATTTGCCTTTGATTGAGTTTACATACAACAATAAGTGGCATGCATCGATCAAAATGGCACCTTTCAAGGCATTTTATGGTAGGCGGTGTAGATCACAATTATGTTAAGATGAGACTTCGGAGTTATTTGGGATGGAACCGGATATGTTGATGGAAACTAAGGAGAAGATTTATGTTATTTGAGACATATTGTTGACTGCCCATAGTCGATAAAAATCATATGCAGATATTCATCATTGACCCTTGGAGTTCAAGGTGGGAGACCATGTTCTACTCAAGGTGTTGCCGACGAATGGAGTTTTCCATTTGGGGAAGAAAGGGAAACTCAATCCGAGGTATATCAGACCGTTTGAGATTTTAGATAGGGTTGGAGAATTGGATTATCGCTTGGCTTTACCCCCAACTTTGAGTCACACCCATAGAATCTTTCATATTTCTCAGTGGAGAAAGTATGTACCGAATCCGAGTCATATTATTGACCATGGAAAAATCAATGTAGCCGAGGATATTACCTTTGAAGAGAGACCGGGTGAAGATCATTAAGCGTCGTGAGAAACATCTCCGACAGAAAATAATTCAATTGGTTAAAGTGTAATGGTCGAGACATGGAGTCGAGGAAGCGACTTTAGAGACGGAAGAGAAGATGCGTGCGAGTTACCCCAAACTTTTTGCCTCTTGAGTTTCGGGACGCAACTTCCTTTTAGAGGGGGAGAATGTAATATCCCTATTTTTCTACTTTTGGATAATTTTCATTTTCGTGATTTCCTTCTTCTGGCGACTTGCTTGTAATCGTTTTGATATTTTGAAAATATCCTGTTATGGACTTTTTTGCCACTTTTAACGAGTTTCTGGGCCATTTTAGTTGAATCTGTGTAACATTGCGACTTTTCTACATTTGGATTCAATTTTTTGTAAAATCTTATACGAAACTGTCATTTTGGTGTTTCTACAAGTTCTTTTGATGTTTCCACATAAATTCTAAGCTTGGTATTATTGTTCAATCTCGAATCGTGTTTCAGATGTTTTAGGTCGTTTTGTAATTTCCCAAAGTCTTGGTCGTATGATTCTATATTTGTTTTTCTGTACCTTTTGGTGGTCGGCATCACATGTTTGTTTATCACTTGGGTTTGTATTTTTATGATCTTCGTAAGTGCTTCATTATTTGTTGTCGATCTTCGAGTTTTGTATCGTATGTGGCATGTTCGGACAGTCCAGGCTACACAGAAGACATTAGCGTGCGCTAAGACTTGGACTAACGCGTGCTACCTGGACGATGTAGAATGCCTTATTCCTCAATGTATTGCCTCATTAGTGTATGCTAAGGCTAGGATTACGCACGCTAACAGGCAGGGGCAGAACGTCTAACCTTCACTGGACTACCTCATTATTGCACGCTAAGGCTAGGTTTAGCGCACGCTAACGGGCTGAGGCAGAATGTTCAGTTCTGTTTCAGGCGCGTTAGCACATGTTAATTAGGGGAGCTAGCACGCGCTAACTGAGTCTAATATATAAGTACGGATAGCGGCTTTTTCAGCATTTCTTCTCATTTTATAACCCTAACCAATGAGAGAACAAGAGAGGGATGATTTGGAGTCGGTTTATCATGATTATTCATCATTTATCATCATTTCTTGAGTTAATAACCAAGACTAAACATCATCTAATCCATCTTTCCCTTCCAATTTGAGGTAAATCCCTTAGAACCCTAGTTTTGGTATTTTGAGGGGGTTTTGTTAGATTCATTGGTTTAATCCATTTTTGAGGGTGGAAACACTGAGATTATGATGAATCTTACTTGTATATGCATTACCTCTATGGGTTCGTGTTCTACTTTGGTATGTGTCGTGGATTCGAGGGGATTTGGGTGGTTCGCAACCCCTATGTGTATGTTTTGGTAATCAAGCAATTCGTAGGTGGGGTTTCGGGTGTCTTTCCACTTTAAACTCATTCATATCGTTGTTGATCATATCCCATTCTTATCGTCTAGGTGCTGAAATCCGTTCTAAGTCTGATTGTCCTTGATTATCTAATTTACATTTCTAGTGACGATGTTTCAAATGCAAGTATATGTTTACGATTTTATGTTCTTTACTTTAAAAGTGAAGTATTGTGAATGAGTATATGTTTACTCTAGGACGGACCGACAGGTCCTCTGAGGGTTCCATTACCTTTGGTGCCGACCATGAACATATTTTGGGTTAACCACTCGGGGACGATCCAAAGGGGCCTCTGAGGGGTTGTTGCTTCTGGTGCGATCCACAGTTAATCACGCATGTATTTGATATATAATGTATTATGATATTTGGTTATTCCGTAGTACTAGTCTTGAGCTTTGTGAAATGATGTTATGCTTACTTTACTGTTCAAGAAATATTGTTCTCATAATCGATATACTTGAACTAGCTATTCCATGACTAGCCCCATTCGAGGGGAGTACGTTTCATGTATTTTAGGTTCCAGGCGAGGAGACGAGAGGGTACCTGGTCGGCACTAAGATGATGGGCAAGAGTGATATTGTGTCTTTTCTTCTGTCTCCATCCTTTAAATCTTTCATTTGTGATATCGAACTTTGGATAGTATTCGTACTCGTGTACTACATGATGTTTTGTTGATGTCGTGATATTTCTTTTGGTGGGATTACATTCCCATTGACTCTTGCTTGTTGATTTGAATATCGTCATGAATGTTACTTTCCACAGTCTTTCTTATTGGTTATGTTTAGACCTTGCCGGTCAAGATATGTATGTGTATTGCCTTTTAGGTCCCATGGTAGGGGCTTACGGCACTTTAATATACTCTAAATATCTCGGGGTGTTACATGCCCCTCTAAGCTATCATTTGAGTATACTATGACCAACACATAGTAAAATGAGACAGATCCTGAAAGGTCTTGTACTTACGTACATCATGATCCACGTATGCAGATATGATTTTGCTCTATTTTGGAGGAAGCCTAAAGAGAGACTAAACAGATTTTTAGTGTCACATGGAGATGTATAAGCTCACTCCTTCTAGAAAAGAAATAGCTATAAAGTTAGGTATTTTATGCCGAAAGATGGGTTGGAGAGCCTTTCATGTCTCATGACACAACCAAGTCCACGAGACGGCACTCCGAGCCTTATTTCCACGATGATGATACTATGATACACCCTTCTTGTGGAGAGGCTTGGGAGCATATAGATAGGGAGTTTATAGAGTTTGCATCATATATCTGAAATGTGTGACTAGGGCTCGCCTCTGGCAGATTCAAGCTTTCTACAATATGAGTCTTTCATATAGTATATGGCCAGTACTAATGAGTCCTTACAACCTTCCTCTGTGGATGTGCATGAAGAAGTTACCAAAGTGGCTTGGGTACCTCACTTGGTCTATGCAGAAATCCGTGAATGAGTTTCTCGGAAAAAATTAGTCCTTATCTAAAGAAATCCAAATTTCGATGCCTTGTTATGTTTATTATATTAGTACCAGGGCTTGAGTATCCTTTAAAGTATAATGAGACCTTTGACAGCGGAGCTGAAGTTCTTATGGGGGCAAGGTCATACCACATATGACGGTCACTCGCACAAGATGTTCTACTTACATGATAAGCATACTGGTACAATTACTGCTTTTTCTTCGAATGAAATATCGTGTGAATCTGTTATTAGTAGATACAAGATGTCCAGTATGCTTGAATATAGATTGCTCAAAGTATCATTGCAGGAAGGTTTTCTGAATACGTCACCATCTATGGATGGATAGGATGCACAAGTATGTTATAGCATTTAATGGGACTGTAGAGATGCGCGACCCACCACGAGAGTGGCATTGGGATGAAATTTTGGTCGTGCTGAATGAGTATGATTATGAAAAATTGATCAACCATCCTGATAGTTGAGGCAACCACTAAAATACCCCATAGGTATAAGTACTAGTCCCATAAGAGTATATTATGGGATATAGAGTTTAGGGTTTAGGGCTACGAGTTAAAATTAGGTATGATAAATATAGATTGGGTCAAGAGACTTTTTGGCTGCTTGATCCATTTTTGACCATGAAACCGAGTACTTCCGGCTTGCTTGTGGACAAATAAGTCAACGGGTGTTAAGTACGTAATGATGGTAGCATTATGTAATATCCGGATTTATTATTGTGTATTTCATCTGTTGTTGAGCCCTGTATTATTCGGAATTGTGATCTCGATTATTGGAGTATGATATTTCCTATATTTGTATCCTTGTACATGAGTATAACAACATGTAGATTTTCTCATGCGAAGACGTGATAACGTATGCTAAGAATGTAGCTTAACATACATTATCGGCTAAAACTAGCGTACGCTACGAATGAGGAATTGCATGCGTTAGGCAGTCAATTCTTGAGCTAGGCGGATAGCACATGCGCCGTCCAGACATGGCTCCGGATAAGATTCCCTCGGATGAACCTGGACAATTTTTGAGTCAACGCTAATTAGCATGCGCTAAGGACAGTACGATAGCGTGCGCTAAACAGCTATCGTACAGAAACTTTATAAAAGGGACAGCACCCCATTTCATTTGGTTTACGATTCTATCACTCGTTCTTCATATCTTGGAAAGTCTAGAGAGCCTTTCCTACTTCTTAAACACATATAAACCCTCCTTACATGATCATTGAAGATTGGAGAGTACTTACACTTGATCATTGAAGAAGAAACTCACTTTGGAGTGACACACAAGCAACCGAGGTTGAAGTCTACCTATTGTTTTAGTGTTTTCTTCATCTTAAGGTATGTTAATACTATATCCTACCTTGGATTCGTGTTAATAAGGATATGAGGATTATGCTATCAAGATATTGAGTTCCATTGATGAATTATCCAAACAACATCATGTTTATAAGTTGGAATGTTTATACTTAAGATATCATCGTTGGAAACATCATGATTAGCATCTTACCACGTCGAATGATGAGAGAAATATTCTGAGATTGATTATCCGTATTGATGACGTTACCATATTGATCGTAGACGTAAAGTTGTTATCACTTTTGTTAAATGGACTTAGGAAAGAATCATAGAAGATTTGCATCCTTTCTTATAAGTTGGAATTGTTAGTTCATCTTCATGGTTAAATCGCGATGTAATGATGATATTGTAATCTAGTGCATCGACCTTAAGAACACAAAACTTCACATGAGAATTGTAATCAAAATGGAATATGGTATTGTGATGATTATACGTATACTTGTATCTCGAAGATGTTTGGATCCGTGAGATCATTTGTAAAAAGATGAACGTAATATGCATGGAGATAACGTATATTAAACATTGAGGATTTCGTAAGTTTCATCACAGTTATAACAGTCGACTGCCTAGGGAAGAACTGTCATACATGTTTAGCGTGCGCTAAGCTTTATAGTTAACGTGCACTATCGGTCATAAGTTAACGTACGCTACGCTTGGAACGTAACGTGCGTTATATCATCAGACGAGTCAATCGACTGATCAGTGAGGTACTGACAGTGCATGGTTAGAGTACGCTAGACTTTGTATTATTGCCTGCGCTAATAAGTAGCCTTAACGTACGCTACATAGGATATGGAACGTGCGTTAAGCATGCCAGGCAGATTACGATTTATGAACGTCCGATTATAAATTAGATTGTTAACATTCGTGCGACGGGAGATGAATTCTATATTATTTCCTTTATTTAAGGTTCGAGCTTGTTACATAATTGATCGAAGGGGTGACCTCCGAGTGTTCCGTTTTTCGTGGAAGTATCATTCTTATCATCGAATCGAGGCAAGTACCTTAATTATTTTTTGTATTGATGTTATACATATTGTTGTACATGTATGTCGTTATTTTATGTCCACCTCGTGTTGGTCCGACGGGATCATCGGGGGATCTATGCTAGCGTGCGCTGGATCATCGGACGGGTTTTTCCACCTCCGGTTGGTTTGACGGAATCATCGGGGGGTCTAGGCAGTGAACACTGGATCATCGGAATTCCCATGTGTATGTTGTGATATCATGTTGTGATTATCATGTGTGTATGTTATTATTGAGTTTCTCGCAGGAGAAGACTCTTTGGTTCTTTGTCATTTATGTTATTATTATTCTTCGTGAGATGTTGAATAATATGTTTTGGTACTTGTACTAGCATCGTTGTGCTAACCCCTTCGGGGGTGAACATTTGTTTATGTTCAGGATCCAGGAGAGCGGGGAAACAACCACTGGAGTTGCAAGACGACGAGGGTGCAGAGTGATGTTCCGTCCGGGTTTATTTATCTGTTGTTTGTATCGTTTTAATAAGTACTCGAGTACGTCGTCGTTTGTGATGATTTGGATTTGGTGATGTATTAATACTTTTCCTTTGGACATTTGTATTTTTAGTATTGGTCAGAACTGTTGTATTTTATTTCAGTTACTTTCATATGTTGGTATCTGTTATTGTCTTTTCATTTCTTCAGCCTTGCAAATCCCTATGTAAAGGATTTACGGCGCTGTAATATTCCTGAATATATCGGGGGTGTTACAGAATATGGTATCGGAGCTAAGATTATGGATATCTTGGCCATTGCGTTAAAATAGGGGACGTATATGTCTTTTGAGGTAACCGGTCGTGAATAACATCACTGTACTGCCTACGTCTTCGTGTGAACGGTGGTTGTAAGTTCCTAAACTCTATCTCGTCCTTTACATATTGTATCACTTTATACTTGAACATTGAACGATATTGTTTCCTGTATATTGAGTATTTATGCTTATAGTATGTTGAGAGGTGAACGTGGACGTGGTCGCGGTCGCGGATGCGGACGAAGGAATGCCGAAAGAGAAGCTTCGCCTTCTAATCAGGCCAGCCACAGCTCAGGCGAACCACAGAGATCTATTAATAATGAACCAGAACCTGATGTACCCGAAATCCTTCGTCAAATGGTGAACCAGATGACTCAGTTCGCCCAGGTCGTGGACCGAATGCAGGTGGCAGTAGGGTTACAACAGGGAGGTCGACAGTAGGGTATCCCAGACATGGGAAATCGAGGCGACCGATGGCTGCAAGAGGTGGCGAAGATGCAACCACCTAAATTCGACGGTAATTTTGAGACTCCCACCTGGGATCATTGGTTGAAGGAACTAGAGAAAATTTTTGCCGGAATTAATCGCCCTGACGACCGGAGAGCCTCTATTGCTCAGTACTTTCTGATAGGAAAAGCATCCGAATGGTGGGAAGCCATCCGGCCTGTAGACCATGATGCTGATTGGACAGAATTTAAATTGATGATGGAAGCTCAGTACTGCCCTCGTCCTGTGAAGGAAGCCAATGTTCGGGAGTTTTTCTCCGCTCAGCCTTCAGATGTGCCAGTATCTCAGGCAATTAAGACGTTTAACCAACAACTGCCATTTGTTCGACATCTGGTCATAACAGATACAGAAATGATGATCCATTTTGATATGAGAATGAAACCAGAAATCCAGAGGTACATGTCCGGTTTTGAATGTACCACTCTCCATCAATACCAGGATAAAGCATTGGCGTATGAAATCAAGGAAGCAGCAATGGAGAAGTTTGCAGAATCCAAGAAGCAGAAAGTCTCCGGTAGTTTCACGGAACACAAGAGTAGTGGGCCCCGCAAGGCCCAGTCATCCTCTCATTCTTTCAAAAAACCTCCGCACCCATCTAAGAGCGGAAAGAACTTCGGAGCAGCATCAACCACGACGGATGTGACCAGGAAATGCTTTAACTGTGCCTAGACGGGGCACTATCGACGGAATTGCCCCCTACCTGCCGTGACTTGTTTTGATTGTGGTCGAGAGGGACATCGTGCGGTGTTCTGTGAAGAGGCTGCAAAGTCTTTTAGAGTCCGTACACCACAGCTAGTTCAGAAGGAAGCCAGTATCCAACAGACGTAGCAAAGTGTTCAGATGCCTCAGAATTTTGGCCGCGGACGAGGCAGAGGACAATGGGACCGAAAGGGTACATTGAGTGCCGGATCTTTTCCCCAACGTCTGTACGAGATGAGGAAAACAGACGATCAGGATGCTGATGTCACATCAGGTACTGTTCAAATCCTTTCCCAGCTAGTTAGCATTTTATTCGATACAGGAGCTACGCATTCATTTATATCCTTGTCTTATGTAAATCGTTTGAATATTTCTGGTTTTCATGATTGTGAACCTTTTGTTGTGGGTTTACCGAGCAGAGAGAGGATTGTTGGAAACTTAGAAACTAGAGATTTCCCTGTATCATTTGGAGGCAGAGAGTGTCTCTCAAATCTGATTGTGATAGAAATGCAAGGAGACGACCTGATACTCGGAGATGATTGGCTTAATCGATATGGAGCTATTGTAAATTACCGAAAGAGGAATATCTCGCTGATCGCTGGCGATGGTTACGAAATACTGTTTGAAGGATGGAAACCAGGAAGCTCAGGAAAGATGATCAAGGCGATGAAAGCTATCAAATTGTTGAAACAGGGTTGTACCGGATACTGGTGCTATGCAATGAAGAAAGAAGACGGAATTGTGGAACTTTCATCCATTCCTGTTGTGAATGAATTTCCGGATGTATTCCCTGATGAGTTACCTGGACTACCTCCACGACGGGATGTAGAATTCACGATCGAGCTGGAACCCGGAGCTACACCAATTTCTAAGGCGTCGTATCGTATGGCACCTACTGAGATGTACGAACTGAAAAAGCAACTGGATGTGTTACTGGACAAAGGCTATATCCAGCCAAGCATTTCGCACTGGGGAGCACCAGTTCTTTTTGTCCGAAAGAAGGATGGATCGCTTCAACTGTGTATTGACTATCGAGAGCTGAACAAGATGACAATTAAGAACAAGTATCTGTTGCCACAGATTGATGATTTGTTTGACCAGTTACAAGGAGCAACAGTATTTTCTAAAATCGATCTGAGATCAAGATATCATCAGCTGAGGATTAAGGAATCTGATGTTCCGAAATCAGCATTCAGAACTCGCTACGGACACTATGAGTTTGTAGTGATGCTGTTTGGTCTCGCTAACGCACCTGCTGTATTCATGCAATTGATAAACTGAGTGTTCATCAAATATTTGGATAAATTTGTGGTTGTATGACATTCTGGTATACTCTAAGAGCCTGGAAGATCATGTACAACATTTACGGATTATGTTAAACCTGTTGAGATATGAACAATTGTACGCCAAACTTTCCAAGTGTGAATTCTGGCTAAAGAAAGTAATGTTCCTCGGCCATGTGGTATCAGCTGAAGGAGTCCGAGTAGATCCTCAGAAGATCGAAGCAGTTATGGATTGGAAGCCTCCAAAGAACGTGAAAGAAGTCCGGAGTTTCTTAGGACTTGCTGGATATTATCGTCGGTTCATGGAAGGGTTTTCCAAAATTACCCGCCCACTTACTCGACTACTGCAGAAAACTCAAAAGTTTGAGTGGAACGAGTTGTGCCATAATAGCTTTGATGAATTGAAGAAGAGATTGATGACGGCACCGATTTTAGCACTCCCATGGGGAACTGGAGGATTTATAGTTTACAGTGATGCTTAGAACCAAGGACTCGGATGCGTATTGATGCAGAATGATAAGGTGATCGCTTATGCGTCACAACAGCTGAAACCTTATGAAGTGAATTACCCAACGCATGATTTGGAGCTAGCAGCAGTAGTTTTTGCTTTGAAAATCTGGAGACATTACTTGTACAGGACTCACTGTCAGATCTTTACAGATCACAAGAGTCTCAAATACATCTTCAGTCAGAAAGAGTTGAACATGCGGCAAAGAAGATGGCTGTAACTTATTAAGGACTATGACTTGGAGATTCTTTATCATCCAGGCAAAGCAAATGTAGTGGCCGATGCACTTAGCCGCAAGCCTGTTTCTATTCAGATGCTGGAGACTCTGACCTCCCAGCTCAGCATTCAACGAGAGATGATTCGAGAAGGAATAGAAGTATGGTTGCAAAGAGTCCAAGGACAACTGTGCGTGATGGAAATATCTTCATCGTTAACCAAAGAAATCAAATCTAAGCAAGTAAATGATCCTCTGATGATTCGGTTACGTGATGAAGTGATCAAGGGAAAGGCCCCTGGATTCATAATTCATGATAATGGAGTTTTGAGATTTTAGAACTGACTTTGCGTTACCGATGTCGATGTTCTGAAACAGACGATTGTGAAGGAAGCTCACAGCACGCCCTATTCTATCCACCCAGGCACCAGTAAGATGTATAAGGACTTGAAGCAGAACTTTTGGTGGGGCAACATGAAGAAAGATGTAGCGGATTATGTTTCGAAATGCTTGACTTGTCAGCAGATTAAGATCGAGCATCAACGACCTGCCGGAATGCTGAAGCCGCTCCCGATTCCTGAATGGAAGTGGGAGGACATATCGATGGACTTTATCACTAGTATGCCGAACCAAGATAGGAATGAACATGATTTGGGTGATAGTTGAACGTTTAACAAAGTCAGCTCATTTTCTAGGCATTAAGGAGACGTGGGGACCAGAGAGATTGGCACGAGTATTTATTTGAGAGATAGTCCGATTGCATGGTACGCCGAAGACCATTATTTCTGACCGAGACGGTCGTTTTGTGTCTCATTTTTGGAAAGCAGTTCATAAAGCCTTGGGGACCGAATTGAACTTCAACACAGCTTATCACCCACAGACAGATGGACAATCCGAGAGGACTATTCAAACAGTGGAAGATATGCTAAGGGCTTGTGCCTTAGATTGGTAAACTGACTGGGAAGTTCATCTACCGTTGATTGAATTTACCTACAACAATAGTTGGCATGCTTCTATTAAGATGGCACCGTTTGAGGCATTATACGGGAGAAGATGCAGATCGCCCCTATGATGGGACGATTCATCAGATTTGATCGGAACGGAACCAGAGTTGATCGTGAAAACTCGTGAGAAGATAGATTTGATTCACGAAAGGTTGTTGACCGCCCAGAGTAGAGAGAAATCTTATACAGATGTACGCCATCGTCCATTAGAGTTCAGTATTGGAGATCACGTGCTTTTAAAAGTTTCTCCTACTCAGGGAATCTTTCATTTTAGGAGAAAAGGAAAGCTGAGTCCGAGATATATCGGACCATTTGAGATCCTTGAGAGAGTTGGAGAGTTGGCATACAGATTGGCATTACCGCCGTCATTAAGCCATTGTTGGCCACTAAGTATACTGGATACAGCTTGGGAAGTAGTTTAAACAACAAGCTGTACTGATTTTAAATCTGAGTGCGTAGCGTAAGTCTTAGATACAGTAAGTTGCTTTGGATACAGCAACTTGGTGTGCAGTGTATACTTAAATAGTCACAGTAAATAAAACAGTAAAAACTGAAGGTAAATAACACAGTATTTAAAGTGGTTCGAGGTAAACCCCTCTACGTCCACTGGTCCTTCACACAGGAGTAAAATGTTTATTATAATTACTACGTACACAACTACGTAATTATAACAGTTATACAATCAATATATCGTTCACACAGATTGATATAAAGATCTTAGCTTCAACCGTTCACATAGATTGGTTTGAGCTAAAGCTTGACTAACTTCTTCACAGAGAGTTCTGAAGCTTCGTCTTCCTCAGTCCACACAGGGCTGATCTGGGTTTGTTCAAAGTATAGAACAGAGTGTGAACAACAGCTTTGACTTTATGAGCTTGTAGCTGATGAAGTGTTGTTCAAGAAGATGAGCACTGTATATCTCTTTTATCTGAGTTGCAGTAAGCTTGGAGATATATTTTGCTCTGATCATAACTTGATAGCTTTGAATGATTTTGGTTTTTGGTAACTGATCTTCAATGCCTTCATGAGATATATATAGTCTCTGAAATATATATCCATTGAGATGTATCCGTTGAGCAAGATTCCGTTCCAACGGGATTAAAAGCACGATCCGGATTTAGCGGGATTTGAAGATCTGTTGACTAACAGTATTTAAATACTTTATCCTTGAGTATTTAAATACTTCTTTATTCAACGGGACTTGACTTCTGAAGATTCCTTCTTGTCCTGTTGAGAGCTGTATGGAAGATAACTGTATTGGTGATTCGAGATAGTTTCCATACTTGGTCTTTATAAGACTTCTTTGTTGTACTGAAGGGTTCCACTATATGCTGGATTCGAGACAGGTCTTTGATACAGGTTGATGCCTCAACACTTCGATACAGTTTCCTTTACTGTATGCGGATTGGCATATATGTCAAAATCATTATCAAATACTATTCGATACAGAGATTGAATATCTCGGCTGTTTCGATACAGGGTTCTTGTTTTCCCAACAGCCATGTTCATAACGTGTTCCACGTATCCCAGTTATGGAGATATATACCGGATCCTAGTCATGTCATTGATTTCGGCGAGATCGAAATCGCTCAGGATGGAACGTTAAGAGAGACCGGTCAGGATACTCGAGAGTCGAGTTAAGCATTTGAGGAAGAAACCAATCGCTTTGGTCAAAGTTTAGTGGTCACGCCACGGAGTGGAAGAAGCCAGTTGGGAAACGGAAGATAGCATGAAGTCCAGATATCCAGAGTTATTTTCGTCTTGAGTTTCGGGACGAAACTCCTTTTTAGTAGAAGAGTATGTAATATCCGGATTTATTATTGTGTATTTCATCTGTTGTTGAACCCTGTATTATTCGGATTGTGATCTCGATAATTGGAGTATGATTTTTCCTATATTTGTATCCTTGTACATGAGTATAACAACATGTATATTTTCTCATGCGAACACGTGATAACGTATGCTAAGAATGTAGCTTAACGTACGTTATCGGCTAAAACTAGCGTACGCTACGAATGAGGAATTACGTGTGTTAGGCAGTCAATTATTGAGCTAGGTGGCTAGCACATGCGCCGTCCAGACATGGGTCCGGATAAGATACCCTCGGATGAACCTGGACAGTTTTGGAGTCAATGTTAATTAGCGTGCGCTAAGGATAGTACGATAGCGTGCGCTAAACAGCTACCGTACAGAAACTTTATATAAGAGACAGCACCCCATTTCATTTGGTTTACGATTCTATCACTCGTTCTTTATATCTTGGAAAGTCCAGAGAGCCTTCCCTACTTCTTGAACACATATAAACCCTCCGTACATAATCATTGAAGATTGGAGAGTACTTACACTTGATCATTGAAGAAGAAACTCACTTTGGAGTGACACACAAGCAACCGGGGTTGAAGTCTACCTATTGTTTCAGTGTTTTCTTCATCTTAAGGTATGTTAATACTATCTCGTACCTTGGATTCATGTTAATAAGGATATGAGGATTATACTATCAAGATATTGAGTTCCATTGATGAATTATCCAAACAACATCATGTTTATAAGTTGGAATGTTTATACTTAAGATATCATCGTTGGAAACATCATGATTAGCATCTTACCACGTCGAATGATGAGAGAAATATTCTGGGATTGATTATCCGTATTGATGACGTTACCATATTGATCGTAGACGTAAAGTTGTTATCACTTTTGTTAAATGGACTTAGGAAAGAATCATGGAAGATTTGCATCCTTTCTTATAAGTTGGAATTGTTAGTTCATCTTCATGGTTAAATCGGGATGTAATGATGATATTGGAATCTAGTGCATCGACCTTAAGAACACCAAACTTCATATGAGAATTGTAATCAAAATGGAATATGGTGTTGTGATGATTATACGTATACTTGTATCTCGGAGATGTTTGAATCCGTGAAATCATTTGTAATAAGATTAACGTAATATACATGGAGATAACGTATATTAAACACTGAGGATTTCGTAAGTTTCATCACAGTTAGAACAGTCGACTGCCTAGGGAAGAACTGTCATACATGTTTAGCGTGCACTAAGCTTTATAGTTAACGTGCGCTATCGGGCATAAGTTAACGTACGCTACGCTTGGAACGTAACGTGCATTATATCATCAGACGAGTCAATCGACTGATCAGTGAGGTACTGACAGTGCATGATTAGAGTACGCTAGACTTCGTATTATTGCGTGCGCTAACAAGTAGCCTTAAGGTACGCTACATAGGATACGTAACGTGCATTAAGCAAGCCAGGCAGATTACAATTTATGAACTTCCGATTATAAATTAGATTGTTAACATTTGTGCGACGGGAGATGAATTCTATATTATTTATTTTTTTTAAGGTTCGAGCTTGTTACGTAATTGATCGAAGGGGTGACCTTCGAGTGTTCCGTTTTTTGTGGAAGTATCATTCTTGTCATCGAATCAAGGCAAGTACCTTAATTGTTTTATGTATTGATGTTATACATATTGTTGTACGTGTATGTCGTTATTGTATGTCCACCTCGTGTTGGTCCAACAGGATCATCGGGGGATCTATGCTAGCGTGCGCTGGATCATCGGATGGATTTTTCCACCTCGGGTTGGTTTGACAGAATCATCGAGGGGTCTAGGCAGTGAATGTTGGATCATCGGAATTACCATGTGTATGTTGTGATATCATGTTGTGATTATCATGTGTGTATGTTATTATTGAGTTTCTCGCAGGAGAAGACTCTTTGGTTCTTTGTCATTTATGTTATTATTGTTCTTCGTGAGATGTTGAATAATATGTTGTGGTACTTGTACTAGGATCGTTGTGCTAACCCCTTCGGGGGTGAACATTTGTTTATGTTCAGGATCCAGGAGAGCGGGGAAACAACCACTGGAGTTGCATGACGACGAGGGTGCAGAGTGATGTTCCGGTTGGGTTTATTTGTCTGTTGTTTGTATCGTTTTAATAAGTACTCGAGTATGTCGCCGTTTGTGATTATTTGGATTTGGTGATGTATTAATACTTTTCCTTTGGACATTTTTATTTTCAGTATTGATCAGAACTGTTATATTTTATTTCAGTTACTTTCATACGTTAGTATCTGTTATTGTCCTTTTATTTCTTCAGCCTTGTAAATCCCAATGTAAAGGATTTACAGCGCTGTAATATTCCTGAATATATCGGGGGTGTTACACATTACATACACTAAGGTTAAAGCTGTAATATCCGCAATTTTCGATTTTCGGTAAATTTCTTTTTTCGGCCGGAGTTCGTTTTGATGACTCTCTCATGACCGTTTCGTCATTTCGAGAATGATTAATTCTGCACTTTTTGTCATCCGAGTTCGTTTCGGTATCGTTTTGTTGAGTTCCGAGCTTTTTAGCGACTTTTCCGCACTTGAGTTCGATTCTTGCGAATCTCGTCCAAGCTTGTTTGAGTTTCTCGTAAGTTCATTTAATGTTATTATTCATGTTGCGAGCTTTGGTTTGGTGTTTCGATCGCGTATCGTGATTTTCGGACGTTTTGGGCCATTTTCGTAATTTCCCAAAGTTTTGGGTAATTACTTCCGTTGTTGAATTCCGAGCCGTCGGGTGGTCGGAATTGTGTGTTCTCTTAGCTCTTAGATTCATCTCTGCGAGTACGTCGTAACCGTATCATCGATTCATATTCGTGTTCGGGTTTCGGTCGTTCGGGCCGTCGGAGTTGGCCGAGTCATGGCCGGGCAACAGGCCAGGCCGCATCGCCGAGTCACGGCCGGTAGTGCTCGGCATCTTCGCCGAGTCACGGCCGGCGGTGCTCGCGGCTCGCCGAGCGTCCGTGTGCCGCGGCACATCTTTGGCAGGCCGCGGCACACTCTGTGGCATTTTTCGGCCAAACTGACCATCTGGGTGCCGCGGCACACTCCGGCCGAGCCGCGGCACACCGCCGACCACCGGAGCCATTTTTGGGCTGTCGCGGCACACTCCCTGGGCCGCGGCACACTGTGCAGCCTATTTAAGGCCCATCAGTCGTTTTTTCGCCATTTTTTCTCCTTCTTCTACTTCTCTTCCGCGGCTGGGGTTGTTCCTATCATGGAGAGATGTTGTTGGTAAACAAATCCATGAAGTTTTGGAGTTCATATCATCAATCATCCATCCTATAACATCCTTTGATCGAGCGAATCAGGTCAGATTTTCTAGAAATCTAATTTTGGGGATTTTGGGTATTTTGTTCGATTTCGTCCGTTTAATCCGATTTAACTTAGGATTGTGATGGATTGATGATTATTTGGATGTATTGTATCATTTCCCATGTTACCCCATGGTTGGATCGTATCGATTCGTTATTTTGGTCGAGTTCTTGACCGATGCCTTGATGGTGTCCGGTAAAATGTCATAGAGGGGTTTTCGGGCGTTCTACGATTATTCTTCCTCGTATGATCGATGATTTATTGAATTTATGTTGTTAGGGTCGAATTCTTGTGAAGAACTCGAGTCGGGACCCTTCCGTTCATTGTCTTCTTCGGTCCGAGCTTCCCGGCCGAACCGTGTTCTTCTGAGCGTTTGGTAGCGGTTATTAAGGCAAGTATCTTATTATACGACTTGTATCTTGCGACTAGTAATTACGTATGATATGTATGACGATTTTACTTGCCTTCGTAAATATGTTCCGTTTGAGTTGGTTGTGTTTTCCGAAATTTGAAGGCTTTGTGATAATAGTGATATATTGGTATACGTGTTAGGCGTTGTGCCATTTGTGCAGGATTGCGATGTACATATGAGATGGTTGTACACGTGTTTGTTCAATGTATTGTGTACCGAATGTGTGTTATGTTGGTTAAGAGTCGTTGTGATGATCATGATGTTTGTGTTGTTTGGTTTACATACTTGATTGTACATTTCGGTGTAATGTGGAATGGCTTGACATTTAATGATTATGAATTGTGTCGTGTCGATGTGTGTGTGTTCCAGGTAGGGTCTGACGAGGCCTCTGGAGTTCGGTACATGATGTGTACGAACAAAGTGTGTGATCCATGTAGGGTCTGACGAGGCCTCTGGAGTCCGGTACATGACGTGTACGGACAAGGTGTGTGATCCAGGTAGGGTCTGACGAGGCCTCTGGAGTTCGGTACATGATGTGTACGAACGATGTTGTGGCCGGGTAGGGTCCGTTGAGGCCTCCGGAGTTCGGTACATGATGTGTACGAACAGTGTGTGTGGTCCGGGTAAGGTCCGTCGAGGCCTCCGGAGTTCGGTACATGATGTGTACGAACAACGTGTAGCAGTGATTGTTCGGGTAACATTTTAAATATGGATCTCGGACTCATAATGATATATTATTTAGTATGCGTTGAAACGAGAATCGGGCTAAGGCCCTAATGTTTACGAAAAGGTTTTGTAAATTGGGACTCGAGGTCCAAAAGAATTTCTGCTTTAAAAATCCCCGAGATGATGTGTTCCTTTTCAAATATCTCATACTTGAGTTCGAAATTCTAGAACTTCTCGGGAACATTTTGATAATTGATTTACGTATTAAATTCGTAGTTGCTATTTGCTTGTTACATTTTGTATGGTTTGATACTTGCACTAGTAAAACAGTGGAGTTTTACTAACCCCCGAGTATTCGGGGGGTGGATGTCTGTTCTGCGTCCAGGTACATGCAGGTTCGGGGGAGCAGTCACAGGATTAGCACAAGGGGATGACGAGCTGCGATACTAATCAAGAGTTGAGAGTTGGTAGAGTTTAGTTGTATTGTTAGAGTTGATTCAATCTTCCGCTGTATTGTATTTCGACCCCTGTGTGGGTAATGTTGTTAGTCAGTCCTGTTGATAGAGTTGTGTGACCTCATCGGTCTGTGTGTTTATGTGTAAGTGACCTTAGCAGTGCAGTATTATTATATTGTTTGACCCTGGCCGGGCAAGCATTTGGTTCTTTATGGACGTTTAGCCTGGTAGATCCTTGCGGAAAGGGTTTACGGCGTGTAATATTCCCTGAGCGGATTGGGGGTGTTACATTTATGGTATCGGAGCTTAGGTTGCGGAAACCTAGGCTGTTGGGTCGAGTCGAGTCGTGATTTGTCGAGTAATGTGTTGTCTTGTCGTTCGAGTCGTCACGTGACAAGTTGAGTTGTGCGTAGTCACAACGCGTTGGATATGTTGTCGGATGAGATTAGTATCGTGGGCGACCGTCATCTCCGTGCGGCCTGTGGACGTAAGTCTCCTCTTTTATGCGAAGTACCTGTGTATCATGATTGTATCTAAATGAGTTAATTGCGGTGCATAATTTTATTTGCAGTGTTGTGAATATAGTTGTATTTAATACGTGTGACATATAATATATGTATAAAACTGGGCCTATTGTTGTTTTACCTTTGAACCACTGTGAGGGGTGGTATAGTGTGAAAATTGAGAACCTTGTTGGGTTTCGAATAAGGTATCGACGATTGAGTTCGTGGGAAACTCCGAGGAACGGTTTTGTTATATGTTTAAACTAGATGCTGTGAGACGTATTCAATTGGATTGTGCATGTTGGACTGTATTTTTTTTTCCGCTGCGTGAGTTCTTTCAAATGGCTTTCGGCCTTTTGCCAATTGAGTTTGATTTCGAAAACCGATTCCTTTAACCGAGTTTTTGGCGTTATGGCCTTGAACGTTTTGGCAAAATTCTTGTGACGATACTTAGTATTTTGTAAATGGCTTTTGTGAGTTTTTGAAATATTACCGTCATCGGGCTTTTTAACGTTGTAAATGGTTTTTAGCCTGGTGAGTTCCGGCGCGGGACCCACGACGCTATAATATTTTGCGTAATTACCTAGAGTTTTTGGGCATTCTAGCCCATTGAATTATCTTTAAAAACCTTGAGTATCTTAGAAAATAAATTTCGAGACGTACTTTTAAAATGAATTATTCTCTCGCGGTACATCCAAGGTGCCACAACATGTTTCAAAATTCTTCTACCCCAAAATGTTTTGAGATATTTTCAATGTTTTATAAACACTTTTACTTAGACCCGAGGGTCGAATATTCTGAAAGTTTTTCACTAAGAGAAGGTGTCCTCATTTTAGTTCAAACGCAAGATGATTTTCAAGGTCTCGAAAATGAGGTTTGTTCAACTTTTTGTAAAATGATACTCAAGATCAACTGGCATTTCCAAACTGTTTCCAAAAGGTGGTTTTCGTTTTTAAAACCTATCATTCCTGTTTTTAGTCCAGGAATGTGTGTATGATATTCACATTGTTGTTAGAATGTTAGCTCCCGAGTATGATGGAATTGGTGGTGTGAACGTTGAGTCGTTCGCCATGCATATGTTTTGTTAGCCCTTTGTGGGAGGTGTGATGACGATCTTTAATGTTGCCATTTCATGGTGGCTTGCGTGTTATCGCACCTGTGTGAGCTGTTAAAGCTTGGGTTTGTACGTTTGTGTACATGTGTGATTGTTTCATGATGTTTGTAATTATGTGATGGTTATTGTTTGGACCGTTGAGGTCGCCGAACGATACCGACGTTGCTGTAGTGTTTGTGTATGTGTATTACTTTACGATGATAATAGTTGTATACGGTATGTGTTATGATTCTTCGTTGTGCGGAGTTGACATCTCCGCTATGTTGTTTTACGACGTTATGCCCCATTGTATCTAGCATTTGTATTTTCGGTATGCCGAGTCGAGTCGTTTCAACCGTGATGTGCCGGGGCATGTACGTGCAATTTGTCCTTCTCGTCAGTAACACATTTCGAGTGTGGACTCGAGGACACGAATTCGGTTTTGCGGGTGGCTACCGAGACTTTCGGAGTCCGCGCTTCAGCACAGATATCAGAATCGGCTTTGAGAGGCCTTTGAAGGATGTTTCTGTCGATTTCCTGTTGTGTCGTCTCCTTGATTTCGTTATTGTGAGTAGCGGGGACGACCTTCTTTTATAAGAGGTCGAATGTAATACCCGTATTGTTTTTGGACTTCTTCATTTCCTCTTTCTCAAGTCTATCGATTCGCTCATGTTCGTTGATACTGTCTGAACTTGTTCTGTATTTCGGTTTCATCGTTCGAACGAGCTGTGATCTTGTTTTGGGTCGCTCTGGTTATCGCTGTGACTTTTCCGAGTTCGGTTCGATTCTTGTGAACCTTGTTCGGAAGTAACATCTCTTGATTCTACTAGTTCTTTTAATCGAAGTGGATCGGATTTGGAACTTCTGTATTTTCGACTCTGTCGACTCGTTTATGTTCGTTGACATTTTCTGAGCTTGTCCTACCCCTTGTTTTTGTTGATCGAACGAGCGTGGTATTGTTTCAGAATAACTCGTTTGTTGTTGTGACTTTTCAATTTCTATTCCCTCTCATGTGGATCTTATGTGAATGCATATGTTGTTGTTTTCACCGGATCATATATTGTCTCGAGTCGAGATGTGAACCTTGGAGCTGTTGTTTGAATTTTATTGTTCTTCGTGATTCAAACATGATTGTTCGCTTTTTGTTGTCTCGACCGTTGTGGTTCGGTCGTTTGTTTGTTCGGTTTTTGTCCTCGTTTCGTGATCGTTGAGCATTCAGGCTCCTTCCTAATTCCCTTAAGTTTGGGAAATTAGTCTCGTTTTCGATCTTCCAACCCTTGGGCGGTGGAATTCCGTATTTGTTCAGCGATTGGCTCGCGTTTTGATTGATGTACCGTTGGGTTGGTCAATCGTATTGATTTTCGTTCGTTGTGTTTTGTGATTGTTCGGATAATTGACTTGATTGTATTATCCATTTGATGACGCTTGTCACTTGTTGGTTTTATTATATCCCTAACGGCGACGTTGTGTTGGTCGTCGTGGAGCGTGTTTTCACGCCGTATATCCCTTTGCGTTGCTTGTAATGTTTCGCCGATGGGCGTAAGTTACGCGTTTCCTTGCGTATCTCGTTGAGTTTTCCTGGCGGGATATTGCTTCTCCCTACTTGTTTTAAGTTTCGGGACAAAACTTCTTTTAAGGAGGGTAGAATGTAATATCCGCAATTTTCGATTTTCGGTAAATTTCTTTTTTCGGCCGGAGTCCGTTTTGATGACTCGCTCATGACCGTTTCGTCATTTCGAGATTGATTAATTCTTCACTTTTTGTCATCCGAGTTCGTTTCGGTATCGTTTTGTTGAGTTCCGAGCTTTTTAGCGACTTTTCCGCACTTGAGTTCGATTCTTGCGAATCTCGTCCGAAACTGTTGTTTCGAGTTTCTCGTAAGTTCATTTAATGTTATTATTCATGTTGCGAGCTTTGGTTTGGTGTTTCGATCGCGTATCGTGATTTTCGGACGTTTTGGGCCATTTTCGTAATTTCCCAAAGTTTTGGGTAATTACTTCCGTTGTTGAATTCCGAGCCGTCGGGTGGTCGGAATTGTGTGTTCTCTTAGCTCTTAGATTCGTCTTTGCGAGTACGTCGTAACCGTATCATCGATTCGTATTCGAGTTCGGGTTTCGGGTCGTTCGGGCCGTTGGAGTTGGCCGGCCGAGTCATGGCCGGCAACTGGGCCCAGGCCGGCCTTCTTGAGTCACGGCCGGTAGTGCTCGGCGGCTCTGGCGAGTCACGGCCGCGGTGCTCGGCGGCTTCGGCCGAGCGATCCGTGTGCCGCGGCACATCTTTGGCAGGCCGCGGCACACTCTGTGGCATTTTTCGGCCAAACCGATCGCACGGGTGCCGCGGCACACTCCGGCCGAGCCGCGGCACCGCCGACCACCGGGAGCCATTTTTGGGTGCGTGCGCGGCACACTCCTTGGGCCGCGGCACCGTGCGGCTATTTAAGGCCCAATGATCGTTTTTCGCCATTTTTTCTCCTTCTTCTACTTCTCTTCCAGGTGGGGTTGTTCTATCATGGAGAGATGTTGTTGGTCAACAAATCCATGAAGTTTTGGAGTTCATATCATCAATCATCCATCCTATAACATCCTTTGATCGAGCGAATCAGGTCAGATTTTCTAGAAATCTAATTTTGGGGATTTTGGGTATTTTGTTCGATTTCGTCCGTTTAATCCGATTTAACTTAGGATTGTGATGGATTGATGATTATTTGGATGTATTGTATCATTTCCCTTGTTAACCCATGGTTGGATCGTATCGATTCGTTATTTTGGTCGAGTTCTTGACCGACGCCTTGAAGGTGTCCGGTAAAATGTCATAGAGGGGTTTTCGGGCATTCTACGATTATTCTTCCTCGTATGATCGATGATTTATTGAATTTATGTTGTTAGGGTCGAATTCTTGTGAAGAACTCGAGTCGGGACCCTTCCGTTCATTGTCTTCTTCGGGGTCCGAGCTTCCCGGTCGAACTGTGTTCTTCGTAGCGTTTGGTAGCGGTTATTAAGGCAAGTATCTTATTATACGACTTGTATCTTGCGACTAGTAATTACGTATGATATGTATGACGATTTTACTTGCCTTCGTAAATATGTTCCGTTTGAGTTGGTTGTGTTTTCCGAAATTTGAAGGCTTTGTGATAATAGTGATATATTGGTATACGTGTTAGGCGTTGTGCCATTTGTGCAGGATTGCGATGTACATATGAGATGGTTGTACACGTGTTTGTTCAATGTATTGTGTACCGAATGTGTGTTATGTTGGTTAAGAGTCGTTGTGATGATCATGATGTTTGTGTTGTTTGGTTTACATACTTGATTGTACATTTCGGTGTAATGTGGAATGGCTTGACATTTAATGATTATGAATTGTGTCGTGTCGATGTGTGTGTGTTCGGTAGGGTCCGACGAGGCCTGGAGTTCGGTACATGATGTGTACGAACAAAGTGTGTGATCCGTAGGGTCGACGAGGCCTGCGGAGTCGGTACATGACGTGTACGGACAAGGTGTGTGATCCGTAGGGTCCAGCGAGGCCTCTGGAGTTCGGTACATGATGTGTACGAACAATGTTGTGGCGGGTAGGGTCCGTTGAGGCCTCCAGAGTTCGGTACATGATGTGTACGAGCGGTGTGTGTGGTCGGGTAAAGTCCGTCGAGGCCTCCTGAGTTCGGTACATGATGTGTACGAACAATGATCGTGGTATGATGATTGTTCGGGTAACATTTTAAATATGGATCTCGGACTCATAATGATATATTATTTAGTATGCTTTGAAATGAGAATCGGGCTAAGGCCTAATGTTTACGAAAAGGTTTTGTAAATTGGGACTCGTGGTCAAAAGAATTTACCTTTAAAAATCCCCGAGATGATGTGTTCCTTTTCAAATATCTCTTACTTGAGTTCGAAATTCTAAAACTTCTCGGGAACATTTTGATAATTGATTTACGTATTAAATTCGTAGTTGCTATTTGCTTGTTACATTTCGTATGGTTTGATACTTGCACTAGTAAAACAGTGGAGTTTTACTAACCCCCGAGCATTCGGGGGGTGGATGTCTGTTCTGCGTCCAGGTACATGCAGGTTCAGGGGAGCAGTCACAGGATTAGCACAAGGGGATGACGAGCTGCGATACTAATCATGAGTTGAGAGTTGGTAGAGTTTAGTTGTATTGTTAGAGTTGATTCAGTCTTCCGCTGTATTGTATTTCGACCCCTGTGTGGGTAATGTTGTTAGTCAGTCCTGTTGATAGAGTTGTGTGACCTCATCGGTCTGTGTGTTTATGTGTAAGTGACCTTAACGGTCTGTATTATTATATTGTTTGACCCTGGCCGGGCAAGCATTTGGTTGTTTATGGACGTTTAGCCTGGTAGATCCTTGCGGAAAGGGTTTACGGCGTGTAATATTCCCTGAGCGGATTGGGGGTGTTACATTTATGGTATCGGAGCTTAGGTTGCGGAAACCTAGGCTGTTGGGTCGAGTCGAGTCGTGATTTGTCGAGTAATGTGTTGTCTTGTCGTTCGAGTCGTCAGGTGACAAGTTGAGTTGTGCGTAGTCACAACGCGTTGGATATGTTGTCGGATGAGATTAGTATCGTGGGCGACCGTCATCTCCGTGCGGCCTGTGGACGTAAGTCTCCTCTTTTATGCGAAGTACCTGTGTATCATGATTGTATCTAAATGAGTTAATTGCGGTGCATAATTTTATTTGCACGGTGTTGTGAATATAGTTGTATTTAATACGTGTGACATATAATATATGTATAAAACTGGGCCTATTGTTGTTTTACCTTTGAACCACTGTGAGGGGTGGTATAGTGTGAAAAGTGAGAACCTTGTTGCGTTTCGAATAAGGTATCGACGATTGAGTTCGTGGGAAACTCCGAGGAACGGTTTTGTTATATGTTTAAACTAGATGCTGTGAGACGTATTCAATTGGATTGTGGATGCTGGGAAACTAAATTGCCTTTCTAAGAATACATCATTTCGAGCAACAAACACTTTGTTCCTTACGGGCTTATAAAAGTAATATCCTTTAGTTTTCTTAGGATATCCCACAAATAAACATTTTTCAGATCTGGCTGCCAGTTTTTCAAACACTTGGCACCTTACGAACACTTCGCAACCCCATATCTTTAGAAAAGACAAGTTTGGTCTCTTTGTGTCTTTTCAGCTGCTTTAGATGGAACACGATTAAGGGTGAATGCTGTTGTTTCTAAGGCTTGGCCCTAAAATGATGATGGAAGCTCTGTTCGACTCATCATGGATCGAACCATATCTAATAAAGTTCGATTTCTCCTCTCGGACACTCCATTATGCTGAGGTGTTCCGAGAGGAGTAAGTTATGAAACAATTCCACAACTCCTAAGATGATCATCGAATTCTTGGCTCAAGTATTCGCCACCTCGATCCGATCGAAGGGATTTTATTGTCTTGCCAAGTTGATTCTGTACTTCACTCTGGAATATTTTGAACATTTCAAAAAATTCATGTTTATGCTTCATAATATAAACATATCCATATCGACTAAAATCATCAGTAAATGTGATGAAGTATTGGTATCCGCCTCTGGCATGAGTGCTAAGAAGTCCGCATACATCAATATGTACTAGGCCTAATAGATCACTAGCCCTTTCTCCATGACCGATGAAAGGATTCTTCGTCATCTTGCCCAATAAACACGATTCGCATGTCTCATATGATTCATAGTCAAAATAGTCTAAAAATCCATCATTATGGAGTTTAGAAATGCGTTTCTCGTTTATGTGACCAAGTCGACAATGCCATAAGTAAGTTGGATTAGAATCATTGAGCTTAGGTTTTTTGGATGCTATGTTATAGACTTCCAAAGTGTTGGACTCATCTAGATCAATATTTTAAAGGCCGGTATATAACTTTGCAGTACCGTAAAGAAAGTCATCAAAGAAAATACGAATAATCTTATTCTTAATAAGAAAACCGTAACCTTCACAATCTAATGTAAAAACTGAAATAATATTCCTATTCATAGCAGGAACATAATAGCAATTGTTCGAAACTAACAAAATTTTATTGGGTAAAACTAGATCATAAGTTCCTACGGCTAGTGCAGCAACTCTTGCTCCATTGCCGACTCTTATCCACTTCCCTTTTCTTCAGCTCTCTAATACTTCTCAACCCCTGCACATTTGTACAAATGTGAGGTCCACATCCAGTATCCAATACCCAGGAGTTAGAAGTAGATAAGTTAACTTCTATAACAAATATACCTGTGGCAGTCTCACTACCTTTGGTATGCTTTAGCTATTCCAAGTAAACCTTGCAATTTCTTTTCCAATGCCTCGGTTTATTGCAACGATGGTAATTTCAATCTTTGGGAGCTTTAGCCTTGAAAACTGGCTTACTAGAGTCTTTAGATTTAGCAATTTTTGTCTTACCCTTGCCATTGCCTTTGTTCTTGAAGGACTTCCCTTTGCTGACCATCAGCACGTGGCCTGGTTTCTTCTTTATATTCTTCTCAGCCGTCTTAAGCATCCCATGCAGCTCAGCAATGGACTTCTCTATCTCATTCATATTATAGTTCATTATGAACTGATCGAAACTATCCGTTAATGAGTTTAGGAGCACATCCGTGGAGTGCTACTTAGAAAGTGGAAAACCAAGCCTATCAAGATGATCAATATATCCTTTCATCTTGAGTACATGAGCACTGACAGATGTCCCCTCAACTATCTTGCAAGCATACAATGCTTGAAAGGTCTCATACCTCTCTTGCCTAGCATGCTTCGAGAAAGTTTCCTTGAAGTGAGCATTAAGCTCATAAGCTTCCATTTCTTCCAGATTCATCTGCAGTTCTGGACAAATGGTAGTCAACATAAGACAACTGAAATCAATGGAATCATCACAATGTTTCTTCCATTTGTCTTTTGTTGCTTTGTTAGCATTGTCAGCAGGCACATCGGGAATTTCTTCCTCAAGAACGTACAGCTTTCTTTCTTGCTTTAGAATTCTTCTCAAGCTCCGGAGCCAATCCAGATAGTTGCTGTCGTTTTCTTTGATCTTGTCCTTCTCAAGGACAGATCGCAGTGAAATGGTGGACGTGTTGTTTGATGCCATTCTATTAAAAAAGCGGTTATGAAAACAACCGCTGTTAATAAATGAAAACTGACTACGGTTATGCTGAAACTGCCGTTAATTGTCGGATATTAACATCGGTTGTTGTAGTAGCCGCTGTTAATATTTCATGATATTTATGATGTCTGCCACCACACAAATTTAACAACGGTTTTAATATAACCGCTGTTAAATGTCCGCAGTTAAATGGTTATTTTGTAGTAGTGAGTCCAACATGATAAACGTTATGCCTTGACGTAATCCAACGTCATCTGAAATATGGTGATCATAAATGTTAGCGATCGGGATTAGTGGGAGTCATGTAGAGGGCAATGAATAATCAAGATAGGAATTTGTCCCTCTTTTTCGGGAGAGAGATATCTGCTGGGCCCCTCGTTAAGTAGGACTGAAGGAAATGTATGGCCATGCGCAAATGAAGAGTCATTTGATTCAATCAGTCTACTTAAGACCGAGAAAGCATTTGAACATCATAAGTATGACAATATCCATGACTTAGTTCAAATATGATATCGCGCGACAAAGGGATTTGACGCGTTAAATGGTTTAATGGACTATATATTTATATTATTTGGGTAGTCATAATGTCTTGCTAGAGACTGCTTATGCTTTATTATTTAATAAGGTATTAAATAATTGCCAACATAATATAAGCCTTTTGGGTCACACATACGACAACTAAAGACAAGCAGGAATAATTAATAGATATAATATTGGATATTATATTTATTAAGGAAATTAAATAATGAGTAATTTATAATATAAGATATTATATATTATATTATTTAATTATATCAACTGAAAGATAAATATAATATTAGATATTATATTTATTAGAGGATTAAATAATTTGCAATATATATAATATAAGATATTATATGTATTGCATTATTTAATAAGTTGAGGGGCAATTATGCAAATACTAGAGTTTGACTCTAGTATAAATAGAGGGCCAAGGACAAGGAGTTGTCATAAGAAAAATTGCACAACCCTAGTTTTGCAAGAGCCAAAAATCGCCCCCCCCTTCTCCAACAGATTGGCCGAATAGTTTTCACTCCGGAAATTCATTTCAGCCATCTCTGTCCTCTTCCCTTAGTTGATTTTGATCAACAGTACAAATCCTTCTAGCAAGGAATTAATTGTTGTACTGTTTATCAACATTATTCGTAAGGATCTAGCAATCCGGCTTGTACCAGTTGTTCGTGTGTGGATCACCAAAAGAGGAAGATGATTTAATCAGCTTCTAGTTTGGGCAGAAGTGTTCTTCGAATTAAGGTAATTTGGTTAACCCTTTTATATAGCAATTAAATTACTGCATGAAATCTTAAATTGGGTTTTTATATTAATTCTTCCGCTGCGTTTTACTCTTGATTTATGTATTTGATGCATGAAAACTCAACAGTGGTATCGGAGCCAACTTGCAAGTAATTTAATTATTTATGTAGAATATGTTTGTGTAAATTATGTTCTTGATCATGTTTATAAAATAGAATTTTATAAAACAAATCTTTTTGGTTTAATTTGATTAAATCGGATCATCAAATATCAAATTTCTCGATTGTTTTTGCAATGATTTGTTCCAGAATCTGCTGCAGAACTGTTCTAGAACTGATCTGGTCCGAGATGGGTCGGGTTGGGTCCAGACGGGTCAATTTTTAATTAGCAAAAATGTTTTTGCAATACTAGGGATTCGAGCCCTGGTCATCCGCCCAAACCTTCCGCCGACTTACCAACTGGGCTACAGTTTTATTCTGAAAATAATACCCAGATCTTTTATAAAAGGCATGAAATTTGTTTTAAATATGAAAAATTATTTTCGCAAAATGCGGGATTCGAACCTGAGTCCTTTGCCTTTAAAACTGGTGCTTAACCATCTCGACTAGGCATGTGAATGTGATAATGTATCACGGAGTTTTATTATAACTAAAATATGTTTCAAAACTCCAAAATGGATTTGTAGTTCGATGGTTTCGAACCCATGTGGTTCTGTTTCAGAACCTCTGATCGGACAAACTTGGCTGCGGGTCAGGGCTGTTGATTTTTGACACGAATTACCTTTTAATATCTGATTGTCAGACAGATTTATTTTTTAATAAATAGTTTGTTTTAATTAATTATGTGATCTTTGTAACATCCCCGAGATATTCGAGGTGAAATAAATCAGGCTTGACACAACTTACCACAGTAGAAACACACATCATCCCGTTATAAATCAAATAACACGCCCGGTACAACCGGCAAAATAATCAACAATGGCAGACATAAATAACTTCCACGAATACAAAACATAATCCGAAGAGAAAAGCCTAAGTACTCGCGAGTACAATCTATAAGTTTATAAATGTGGGAAACAACCATATCGAAATAGACAGAAGAAATAAAGAAACTCAAGTGCACATGTCAACGACCCTGGCCAACATCCTCGTACTGTCCCAGTGCCCGCTCGTCCGGCAGAACATAACCTGAAATCCATAACAAGAATTTCCCCAAAACGGGTCCCCAAAGGGGTTAGCAATTACGCTAGTACAAGTAATCAAGGCAAACCATTCGCTTACACGTTTCATAGTACAATGCACCAAATCATTTCAAAACCAAAACCAGACATGTCTTTTCCGAAAACAAACAGTCAAACAATTTGCCTAGGACTGGGACGAGGCCACGAATCTCACCCGAGGCCTCTAAGGACCCTCCCGGGCTGGCCATATTCATAAAACAAACCAAGCACACACGTCACCTAGGACCGGGACGAAGCCACGAATCCCACCTGAAGCCTCTGAGGACCCTCCCGGGCTGGCCTCGAAACAAACTCATGAATCCAGGACGAAGCCATAGATTCCCCCGAGGCCCCGTCGGACCCTCCCGGGGTGAGTAAAGCACACACAATATACATTACCATTTCACATTAAGCATAAAGGTTTCCAAAAATACTTGCCTTGAATAATAGAAGACGCAACGAACGGAAGGAAAACACCGACGGACGTTAGGAGACGATAATCACGAACCTAACGATACGAAGAACACAATCACAACCAATTCTAAACGAATATGGAATTGGAAAACACCCGAAAACCCGCATACAATTTATGTGTATTCGTATCAAAACAACGACGAGGGCGGATCGCAACCAAACCCTCTCGATTACGCAAATATCACGAAATACACCATGAGTTCGTAGGAGAACAAGAATGCTAACGAGATTAACCATAATCATCAAGGATTAATTAACAACACGGAGCAAAACGAACAATAGGACCAAAAACCCCCAAATCCCCCAAGGTAGGGTTCTAAGAGATTTTACCTTGATTCGAAGATGAACGATGGATGATTAGTGATAGGTGGATGATATGATAATTGAATATGCCCTTACAATGAAGTTTGGATCAAAATCGGACGAACCCTAGCCTCTGCCGTCGCGAAGAGGAAAGAGAGATATGAGAAATGAGGAAAAAATGGGCCGCTGCTAACACACCCCACATACGGCCGTAACATAGGAACATTACGGCCGTAACCTGACTCTCTTACGGCCATAACTGGCCTCTGGAGAGAAACTGGGCAATTTGACGAAAGACACATACGGCCGTATCAAGAACACCATTGCGGCCGTATCAATACTTATGGCCGTAACTCAAACATGATACGCCTGTAACTCAGAACTGGAACAGGAGGCAAGAAACGAAGCCTTGTTATGGCCATAAAAAGGAATGCCTACGGCCGTAACTCACTAATATTACGACCGTAATGAAGATGGCTTACGGCCGTAACACAGCCTGGGACAGCAAACAGTCCAGGACTGAAGTAACTACTCGACGAGAATTAATCGAAAAAGTACCAAGGTGTAACAACGACCAATGGATACAATTGTAACACCCCCAAAACCATCCGGGATATTACAGCGCTGTGGATCCCACGCCGGAACCCACCAGGCTAAAAACCGTTTACAAAACCAATTCAAAAGCGCCAAAAGGCCGATGACGGTAATATTTTAAATACTCAAATATTTTCAAAAGCATAATTTTGAAATACCGTCATAAAATACCATTTGAAAATACAAGGCGAAGTGCCAAATCTCGATAGTTTAAAATGTACGTTAAGACGCCGCTTAAACGTACCGATAAAATAGTTTAGGAAAAAATTTAACGAAATAACCCAAGTTCGCAAAGTGCCAAAAGGGCCATTTAAAATACACACACGCAGCGGATAAAGATACCGAAAAGCCATTTTGAGATATACACACGCAGCGGATAAATACAGTTCAAAATACACATTTGCAGCGGAAATAAATAACCGGAAAAGAATACTCAATTCTCCGAAAACAAGCCACAGCCAGTATCACATCGGGAAGCTCATCCCTTCACGACCGCTACTAGCTCGATCTCCGAGTTCCTAAAAATAAAGCCCACGACGGGGTCAGCCACAATACTCAATAATGATATCGATCACATCATCATAAATAATTACATACCAATGTAATAATATTGTAAGAATACTACCAAAGTAATCTTACCGATATACCTTACCAATCCATAACAATCCATACTAAATCAATCCTTGACATATTCCACATTTCGTATTCTCAAATGACGAAATGAATTCAACAACAATCATCTCTACTGTATTCCAAAAATACCGACAATCCTCAAAACATCATCATAACTCATAAGTGTGGAAATAATCCAATCTGTGCCAAATCCTATCCGTCGGATTACACAACCAAATCTCAACATGTATAAACCAATAATGCACAACATATCTGTAGATCAACTACCACATGATAATGATAACAAATCCTGAAATATCGACATATAGTCCGAATGCTTATACGATCAATAACCAGATCAACCGATAAATCAACTGAGAATATCATCGACATGATAACTCCAAATACGACCAATAAAGGATCACGATAACTGAGAATACCATCAACATGATAACTCCAACACGATCAACAAAGGATCAACAATAATGGAGAATACCATCAACAAGGTAAACTCCAAATGATCAACAAAAGACCAATAATAACTGAGAATACCATCAACAAGGTAAACTCCGAATGATCAACAATAATGGATCTCAAAGAAATAACTCTGACTGTCGAACATACACCTCGGGCGTATGAACAACCAGTCACAAACCGTCGAACATACCCAACCATAAATGGAGGATGAACGACCAAACAATATGGCTCAAAGATGGAAATCATAGTACGCCCGATCCGAATATGTGTCAGTGCACATGTCCACCCCGTATACGGAATCCAGGATATACGTGGGACAATGTACCTAATTAGCCTCAACGAACTACGTCTCGTGTGCACAGCCTTTCACGGAAAATATTCACGCATGACTATATATGTGCCCGGCTAAAAATCCAACACAATATCCAATCGGAACGCAGATATGACTCCAGATATGTCATGATGCAACATGACAACGAAACTCAAAGAAACACATATCCAATAAGGATCAAAAGACTCACTGAAGTGAACAACAACAGTCTGACAATGAAGAGTCGACACGACTAATCAATATCCAAAACATCAATCCTGGGATCATCATCCCCAAATGAATGACCAAAACGTCTACGATCTCAATACAAAGGTCCTGGGATCAACATCCCTCAACGAATAACCAATACGAAACTCACTACACGAAACCTCAACATATACAACAACTCAACATACTAATTATCCACATGATTGAACAAATACTTAGATTACCTCAAAGCCGAGGACCATATCCATCAACATCCCCCAATGAGATGATCAACACAACCATTAATACCAACAATAGTCCTTTCTAACAACATTGCTATATGAATTATAAATGAAATGAAAACGAAACCATTCATCAAATATTATAAACTGAACAAGTATAAACTTGCCTCGATACCGATACCACGAAGACTTTACCAAAATCCATTGCCTTTGTCTACGAGCTCCTCAATCCCGACCAAAAGCAATCTACGAACTCTTTAGCCTCAACCGCAACTCAACGATCATAATCCACGATCAAAACATATCAACCTATTGCAATAACCGATTAACACACATATCCAACAACCAAATCAATCGATCACGAATTCAAAACCACAATACGATTCCACAATCCGAATATCATATCCATAATCTATTTAAACCAACAAGGGTCTAACATTACCGATTCCAAATTCAATCTTAAAAACAACTACAAGTTTCCTCCTTGTATAATCATAATAAAATCCAATTACCGGTTATCATCATCAATCCGGACAATCCGATCAATTCAATATTATAGATAACCATATTCCAAAGGTTTCAAATAATTCCATTATCCGAATTGAACACTTGTTAAATACCTATGAATTTTCAAACTCAAAAGTGAATCATAAACTTAACAAATCTGAAATCATATTCGTATTCCTATACGAATATTGTACCAAAATACATAACTTAGTTCTAAATGTGAATATTCCATATTCATATCCAAAACACCAACACTTTAAAACGTATTCATCAAATCAATGATCAATTCATCTCGACATTAAGGATTTTATAACATATTCGATTCCAACTTCAACTCCAAATACGAAGACAAAACTCCTTCTTGTTCATACTTGTAAATTCATAGAAAACAATTTACCGATTATTATCGTGAATAATCACATTCCAAAATTATCCGAAATCCTTCCACAATCATAATATGTAACTCAAGAGTTCTTTAAGAACACGAATTATCCAAATTCACGTTCATAATCCATAAAACAACATAACCCGATGTTTTCTAACATCTAAACAACCCTTAATCATAATTCAAGGTGTATATAATCATGTTCTTCAACATATACTTCTCATAACATCATGAATCGCAACAAACCACCAAGAACATCGAGAATACTACGATTCCATAATCATAACAACATAATCGAATCATTTGACCACCAATTCATTATCTTCCTTTAACAAAATTCCCATAATTACCAAGAATCATCACAACAATATCATTTCCATCACCATTCATACGAAAACGTGTAGAATTTTCCAAGTTCTACTCATTGAGACATTTCATCGAACACTTTGAAGGCATAGTCCAATTCAATCGATTATTCAAAGAAATACTCGAATCCGATCCACAAAACTTCAAGAACAACGAATAATCCCAAGAATACAACAAGATTCCATCAATAATCTGAGTTAAAACGAATCAAATCGGCCAAGACATCAAGAAACTTCAAAAATATCCAAAACCAAGTGTTTAGGTGTTCTTACCTTCGATCCGGGTGGAAGATGATGTTAATCCATGATTCCAACTTCCAAAACATGTTGCTAGATGATGATATTACTCAAATACATCCACTTTGATGAAGAAATCGCCAAAAAACGAAGAGAAAACATGAAAATGGCCGGATGACTCGGTCCAGGCCTTTAAATAGGCGGAACCTGCCGGACGCTTACGTACGTAACCGGCCGGGCCCTTACGTACGTAACCGGCCATGGCCGAAGTCTCTGCCCAGTTCTGTCGGAACCCTTACGTACGTAACCGGCAGCTGGCTTACGTACGTAACTGGCCCTTACGGCTGTAATATCTGGATTTATTACGGTGTATTTCATCTGTATTCGAACCCTGTATTATTCGGATTGGTGGTTTTGATTATTGGAGTATGATATTTCATGCATTGATGTCATTGTACATAAGTATAGAAACTTGCAAAATTGCTCAAGCAACCTCGTGATAGCGCACGCTAAGAATGTATCTTAACGCGCGCTATCGGGCCATTATTAGCGCACGCTATGAAGATAGGAGTTGCGTGCGCTAAGAACTCAATTATTGAGCGGGACGGCTAGAACATGCGCCAGCCGGGACATGGGCCCGGATAAGATTCCCGCGGGCCTTTTGGACAATTCTGAAGTCAACCATTATTAGCGCACGCTAAGGAATGCTTAGTAGCGTGCGCTAACTTGTCAATAATGCAGAATATTATAAATGGGACAACAACCGATTTGGCTTTCATTTCTCTCGCCCTTTCTTCATCCTTGAGAGTTCAGAGAGCTGTAGTAATACTTCTATACACTTAGAACACATCTTGTTGGTGTTTACATATTGGTTATCACTTGGGAATTTTCATGGAAGTGGAATAGCACCTTGGAGTGGCATACAACCAACCGGAGTTGGATTCTACCATACGGTTCAGTGATTTTCATCGTATTAAGGTATGTTCAATCTATCTCAAGACTTAGAGTTGGATTCTAACGATTGGATGATCATGTTAACAAAATATGGATTTTCATAGATGAATTATCCAAGTATATCATGTTTGGAATACTAAGATGATTAAACCTTGAGTACTTTGATTATGATCATCTTGATTTGAATCGTATTACACTGAATATGTGAAGAGAAGCTTTTATCATTGGTAATCCGAATCTAGTAGATGATTTCATAATAATCATGGACTTGACTTTAACAAATCATTATTGCTGGATAAATCTAAAGGTTTGATCATGGAAGGATTTATCTAGTATAGATAGAACGTTTAACAACTTCAGCATGATAATATGGATTGATATAGAGGTGTTGATATCAACCGTTAAACTTTTCGGATCGTCATATGAAGAATTGTAGTCGGAATGGAATATGGTTTTATATTGGTATGCATATCCTTGAATCCGAAGTTGTCCTTATCCGTAAAATCATTCATAAGGATATAAACATGGTATTCATGGAAGTAACATGAATTATCACGCAATATTTTATTGTTTCAATCATGGAAAGAACAGTTTACTGCTCAGCAGTAAACTGCCATGCAGAGATAGCGCACGCTATGCTATGGAGTTTAACGTGCGCTATCGAGCACGAGTTAGCGTACGCTACGTTTGGTACATAACGTACGCTAGACCATCAGACGAGTCAGTTGGCTGGTCAGTGAAGTACTGACCATGCATAGTTAGCGTACGCTAGTCTTTGTTGTTTGCGTGCGCTATCGGGCAGACTTAACGCACGCTACACAGAGTACTTAGCGTGCGCTAAGCTGTTCGGGCAGATTGCAGTTTATGAACTTTTGACCGTAAATCGAATTGTTAAACATTCGTACGATGTGAGATAAATTCTATATCATTTCTTTTGTTAACGTTTGGTCTCGTTACGTGATTGATTGAGGAGGACGACCCTCGAGTATTCGTTTTCGTGGAAGTATTATTCTTGTCTTCAAATCGAGGCAAGTACCTTAATTGTTTTATGTATTGTTGTTATACATATTGTCGTGCATGTATGTCGTTATTGTATGTCCACCTCGTGTTGGTCCGACGGGATCATCGGGGGATCTATGCTAGCGTCTTACTGGATCATCGGACGGGTTTTTCCACCACGGGTTGGTCTGACGGGATCATCGTGGGTTCTAGGCAGTGAACGCTGGATCGATGGAATTACCATGTGTATGTATTGATATCATGTTGTGATTATCAGTTGTGTATGTTATGTTTGAGTTTCTCGTAGGAGAAGACTCGTTGGTACTTTGTCGTTTACGTTATTATTCTTCGTAAGATATGAATAATATGTTGTGGTACTTGTACTAGCATCGTTGTGCTAACCCCTTCGGGGGTGAACATTTTGTTTGTGTTCAGGATCCAGGAGAACGGGGAAACAACCACTGGAACTGTATGATGACGAGGGTGCAGAGTGATGTCCTGATCGGGTTTATTTATCTGTTGTTTATTCGTTATTTCAATAAGTACTCGAGTACGAAGTCATTTGTGATGTATTATTGAGTTCTGTTGAACGATTGTACTATTTCTGTATTGGGTCAGAACTATTGTACCGTAATTCCGTTATTTCCATTCGTTAGTACCTTTTAATGCTTGTTAAATTCTTCAGCCTTGTAAATCCTTATGTAAAGGATTTACGGCGCTGTAATATTCCTGAATATATCGGGGGTGTTACAGAATATGGTATCAGAGCTAAGATTATGGATATCTTGGCCGTTGGGTTAAAATAGGGGTCATTTATGTCTTTTGAGATAACTAGTCGTAAATGACATCACTGCACTGCCTACGTCTACATGCGAACAGTGGTTGTAAGTTCCTAAACTCTATCTTGTTCTTTACATGTTGTGTCTCTTTATACTCGAATATTAGAACGATGTTGTTTCCTGTATATTGAGTATTTATGCTTACAGTATGTTGAGAGGCGGACGTGGACGTGGTCGCGGTCGTGGACGCGGACGGAGAAATGCCGAAAGGGAAGCGTCGCCTTCTAACTCGGCCGCCATAGCTCAAAGTAGCCGCAACAATCTATTAATAATGAACCAGATCCTGCTGTATCAGAGATCCTTCGTCAAGTTTTGAACCAGATGACTCAGTTCGCTCAGGTCGTGGACCGAATGCAAGTGGCGGTGGGACTACAGTAGGGAGAGAGACAGCAAGGGATCCCAGACATGGGAAATCGAGGTGACCGGTGGCTGCAAGAGGTGGCGAAGATGCAACCACCCAAAATTCGACGGTATTTCTGAGACTCCCACCTGGGATCATTGGTTGAAAGAACTGGAGAAAATCTTTGCCGGAATTAACTGCCCAGACGACCGGAGAGCCTCTATTGCTCAATATTTTCTGATAGGGGAAGCGTCCGAATGGTGGGAAGCCATCCGGCCTGTAGACCATGATGCCGATTGGACAGAGTTTAGATTGATGATGGAAGCTCAGTATTGCCCTCGTCCTGTGAGGGAAGCCAAAGTTCGGGAGTTTTTCTCCGCCCAGCCTTCTGATGTGCCAGTATCCCAGGCGATTAAGACATTTAACCAATAGCTGGCATTTGTTCGACACCTGGTCAGAATAGATGCAGAAATGATGATCCATTTCGATATGAGGATGAAACCAGAAATCCAGAGGTACATGTCCGGATTTGAATGTACCACACTCCATCAATACCAGGATAAGGCGTTGGCGTATGAGATCAAGGAAGCAGCCATGGACAAAATTTCAGAATCAAAGAAGCAGAAAGTCTCTGGTACTTTTACAGAGCACAAGAACAGCGGGGCCCATAAGGCCCAGTCATCTTTTCACTCTTTCAAGAAACCTCCGCACCCAGCTAGGAGCGGAAAGAACTTCGGAACGACATCGACTATTACTGATGTTACCAGGAAATGCTTTAACTGCGCCCAGACGGGGCACTATCGATGGAATTGCCCCCTTCCTGCCGTGACTTGTTTTGATTGTGGACGAGAGGGACATCGGGCGGTGTTTTATGAAGAGGCTGCAAAGTCTTTTAGAGCCCGTACACCACAACCAGTCCAGAAGGAGGCCAGTATTCCACAGACGCAACAAAGTGTTCAGATGCCTCAAAATTTTAGCCGTGGGCGAGGCAGAGGACAATGGGACCGAAAGGGGACATCGAGTGCCGGATCTGCTCCCCCACGTCTGTACGAGATGAGGCGGACAGACGATCAGGATGTTCTTGCCGCATCGTGCATCGCCCGGATCCTTTCCCGGCCGCTAGCGTTCTATTCGATACAGGAGCTACACATTCTTTCATATCTTTGTCTTGTGTAAATCGTTTGAATATTTCCGGTTTTCATACTTGTGAACCTTATGTTGTTGGTTTACCGAGTGGAGAAAGGATTATCGGAAATTTAGAAACTAGAAATTTCCCTATATCATTTGGAGGCAAAGAGTGGCTCTCAAATCTGATCGTGATAGAAATGCAAGGAGATGACCTGATATTCGGAGACGATTGTCTTAATCGATATGGAGCAATTGTAAACTACCGAAGGAGGAATATCTCGCTGATTGCTGACGATGGTTCCGAGATTCTGTTTGAGGGATGGAAACCGGGAAGCTCAGGAAAATTGATCAAGGCGATGAAAGCTGTCAAATTGTTGAAACAGGGCTGTACCGGGTACTGGTGTTACGCAATGAAGAAAGAAGACGAAATTGTGGAACTTTCATCCATTCCTGTTGTGAACAAATTTCCAAATGTATTTCCTGACGAATTACCTGGACTACCTCCACGAAGGGATGTGGAATTTACCATTGAGCTGGAACCCGGAGCTACACCGATTTCCAAGGCGCCGTATCGTATGGCACCTACCGAGATGTACGAACTGAAGAAACAGCTAGAAGAGTTACTGGACAAGGGCTATATTCAGCCAAGCGTTTCGCCCTGGGGAGCGCCAGTTCTTTTTGTCCGAAAGAAGGATGGGTCGCTCCGACTGTGTATTGACTATCGAGAGCTGAATAAGATGACGATTAAGAACAAGTATCCGTTGCCACGGATTGATGATTTGTTTGACCAGTTTCAAGGGGCAACAGTATTTTCTAAGATCGATCTGAGATCAGGATATCATCAACTGAGGATTAAGGAATCTGATGTTCCGAAATCAGCGTTCAGAACTCGCTACGGGCATTATGAGTTTGTAGTGATGCCGTTTGGTCTCACTAACGTACCTGCTGTATTTATGCAATTGATGAACCGTGTGTTCATTAAATTTTTGGATAAATTTGTGGTCGTGTTTATTGATGACATTCTGGTATATTCTAAGAGTCCGGAAGAACATGCGCAGCATTTGCGGACTGTATTGGAACTTTTGAGAAACGAACAATTATACGCCAAACTTTCTAAGTGTGAATTCTGGCTAAAGGAAGTAATGTTCCTCGGCCATGTGGTGTCAGCTGAAGGAGTCCGAGTAGATCCTCAGAAGATCGAAGCAATTATGGATTGGGAGCCTCCAAAGAACGTGAAAGAAGTCCGAAGCTTCTTAGGACTTGCTGGATATTATCGTCGATTCGTGGAAGGGTTTTCTAAAATTTCCCGCCCACTTACTCGACTTCTGCAGAAAACTCAAAAGTTTGAGTGGAACGAGTCGTGTCAGATTAGTTTTGATGAGTTAAAGAAGAGATTGACGACAGCACCGATTCTATCACTTCCGCAGGGAACTGGAGGATTCATAGTTTACAGTGATGCTTCAAACCAAGGACTTGGGTGCGTGTTGATGCAGAATGATAAGGTGATCGCTTATGCGTCACGACAGCTGAAACCTTATGAAGTGAATTACCCGACACATGATTTGGAGCTAGCAGCAGTAGTTTTTGCTTTGAAGATCTGGAGGCATTATCTGTACGGGACTCACTGTCAGATCTTTACAGATCATAAAAGTCTCAAGAGTACATATTCAGTCAGAAAGAGTTGAACATGCGGCAAAGAAGATGGTTAGAACTGATTAAGGACTATGACTTGGAGATTTTATATCATCCAGGCAAAGCGAATGTTGTGGCCGATGCACTTAGCCGCAAGCCTGTCTCTATTCAGATGCTGGAGATGCTGACATACCAACTTAGCCTTCAACGAGAGATGATTCGTGAAGGGATTGAAGTATGGTTGCAAAGAGTCCAAGGACAACTGTGCGTGATGGAGATAACTTCATCCTTAACCGAAGAAATCAAATCTAGACAGGCAGATGATCCTCTGATGATTCGGTTACATGATGAAGTGATCAAAGGAAAGGCCCCCGGATTCGTAATTCATGACGATGGAGTTTTGAGATTTCAGAACCGACTCTGCGTTCCCGATGTTGATGTTCTAAAACAGACGATTATGAAGGAAGCTCATAGTTCGCCCTATTCTATCCACCCGGGCACCAGTAAAATGTATAAGGATTTGAAGCAGAATTTCTGGTGGGGCAATATGAAGAAAGACGTGGCGGACTATGTTTCGAAATGCTTGACTTGTCAGCAGGTTAAGATCGAGCATCAACGGCCTGCTGGAATGTTGAAGCCGCTCCCGATTCCTGAATGGAAGTGGGAGGACATATCGATGGACTTTATCACTAATATGCCGAAAACCAGGACAGGAATGAACATAATTTGGGTGATAGTTGATCGTTTAACCAAATCGGATCATTTTCTAGGCATTAAGGATACGTGGGGACCAGAGAGGTTGGCACGAGTATTTATTTCGGAGATAGTTCGATTGCATGGTACGCCAAAGACCATTGTCTCTGATCGAGACGGCCGTTTTGTGTCTCATTTTTGGAAAGCAGTTCATAAGGCCTTGGGGACCGAATTGAACTTCAGTACAGCTTATCACCCGCAGACTGACGGACAATCTGAGAGGACTATACAAACGGTGGAAGACATGCTAAGGGCCTGTGCCTTAGATTGGTCAAACGATTGGGAAGTTCATCTACCATTGATTGAATTTACCTACAACAATAGTTGGCATGCTTCCATTAAGATGGCACCGTTTGAGGCATTATACGGAAGGAGATGCAGATCGCCCCTATGCTAGGACGATTCATCGGACTTGATCGGAACAGAACCAGAGTTGATCGAGCAGACTCGAGAGAAGATAGCCTTGATTCGTGAAAGGCTGTTGACTGCCCAGAGTCGCCAGAAATCCTATGCGGACGTACGCCGCCACCCATTGGAATTCAGTACTGGGGACCACGTACTTTTGAAGGTTTCTCCTACTCGGGGAATCTTTCGTTTCGGAAGGAAAGGAAAGCTGAGTCCGAGATATATCGGACCATTTGAGATCCTTGAGAGAGTTGGGGAGTTGGCATACAGATTGGCATTGCCGCCGTCATTGTGCCATGTTCGTAACGTGTTCCACGTATCCCAGTTACGGAGGTATATACCCGATCCCAGTCATATCATTGATTTCGGCGAGATCAAAGTCGCACAGGATGGGACGTTTGAAGAAAGACCAGTCAAGATACTCGAGAGTCGAGTTAAGCAACTGAGAAACAAACCGATTGTTTTGGTCAAAGTTCAGTGGTCACGTCACGGAATGGAAGAAGCCACCTGGGAAACGGAAACTGATATGAAGTCTAGATATCCCGAGTTATTTTCGTCTTGAGTTTCGGGACGAAACTCCTTTTTAGTAGGAGAGTATGTAATATCCGGATTTATTACGGTGTATTTCATCTGTATTCAAACCCTGTATTATTCGGATTGGTGGTTTTGATTATTGGAGTATGATATTTCATGCATTGATGTCATTGTACATAAGTATAGAAACTTGCAAAATTGCTCAAGCAACCTCGTGATAGCGCACGCTAAGAATGTATCTTAACGCGCGCTATCGGGCCATTATTAGCGCACGCTATGAAGATAGGAGTTGCGTGCGCTAAGAACTCAATTATTGAGCGGGACAGCTAGAACATGCGCCAGCCGGGACATGGGCCCGGATAAGATTCCCGCGGACGCACCCGGACAATTTTGAAGTCAACCATTATTAGCGCACGCTAAGGAATGCTTAGTAGCGTGCGCTAACTTGTCAATAATGCAGAATATTATAAATGGGACAACAACCGATTTGGCTTTCATTTCTCTCGCCCTTTCTTCATCCTTGAGAGTTCAGAGAGCTGTAGTAATACTTCTATACACTTAGAACACATCTTGTTGGTGTTTACATATTGGTTATCACTTGGGAATGTTCATGGAAGTGGAATAGCACCTTGGAGTGGCATACAACCAACCGGAGTTGGATTCTACCATACGGTTCAGTGATTTTCATCGTATTAAGGTATGTTCAATCTATCTCAAGACTTAGAGTTGGATTCTAACGACTGGATGATCATGTTAACAAAATATGGATTTTCATAGATGAATTATCCAAGTATATCATGTTTGGAATACTAAGATGATTAAACCTTGAGTACTTTGATTATGATCATCTTGATTTGAATCGTATTACACTGAATATGTGAAGAGAAGCTTTTATCATTGGTAATCCGAATCTAGTAGATGATTTCATAATAATCATGGACTTGACTTTAACAAATCATTATTGCTGGATAAATCTAAAGGATTGATCATGGAAGGATTTATCTAGTATAGATAGAACGTTTAACAACTTCAGCATGATAATATGGATTGATATAGAGGTGTTGATATCAACCGTTAAACTTTTCGGATCGTCATATGAAGAATTGTAGTCGGAATGGAATATGGTTTTATATTGGTATGCATATCCTTGAATCCGAAGTTGTCCTTATCCGTAAAATCATTCATAAGGATATAAACATGGTATTCATGGAAGTAACATGAATTATCACGCAAGATTTCATTGTTTCAATCATGGCAAGAACAGTTTACTGCTCAGCAGTAAACTGCCATGCAGAGATAGCGCACGCTATGCTATGGAGTTTAACGTGCGCTATCGAGCACGAGTTAGCGTGCGCTACGTTTGGTACATAACGTACGCTAGACCATCAGACGAGTCAGTTGGCTGGTCAGTGAAGTACTGACCATGCATAGTTAGCGTACGCTAGTCTTTGTTGTTTGCGTGCGCTATCGGGCAGACTTAACGCACGCTACACAGAGTACTTAGCGTGCGCTAAGCTGTTCGGGCAGATTGCAGTTTATGAAATTTTGACCGTAAATCGAATTGTTAAACATTCGTACGATGTGAGATAAATTCTATATCATTTCTTTTGTTAAGGTTTGGTCTCGTTACGTGATTGATTGAGGAGGACGACCCTCGAGTATTCGTTTTCGTGGAAATATTATTCTTGTCTTCAAATCGAGGCAAGTACCTTAATTGTTTTATGTATTGTTGTTATACATATTGTCGTGCATGTATGTCGTTATTGTATGTCCACCTCGTGTTGGTCCGACGGGATCATCGGGGGATCTATGCTAGCGTGCGCTGGATCATCGGACGGGTTTTTCCACCACGGGTTGGTCTGACAGGATCATCGTGGGTTCTAGGCAGTGAACGCTGGATCGATGGAATTACCGTATGTATGTATTGATATCATGTTGTGATTATCAGTTGTTTATGTTATGTTTGAGTTTCTCGTAGGAGAAGACTCGTTGGTACTTTGTCGTTTACGTTATTATTCTTCGTAAGATATGAATAATATGTTGTGGTACTTGTACTAGCATCGTTGTGCTAACCCCTTCGGGGGTGAACATTTTGTTTGTGTTCAGGATCCAGGAGAACGGGGAAACAACCACTGGAACTGTATGACGACGAGGGTGCAGAGTGATGTCCTGACCGGGTTTATTTATCTGTTGTTTATTCGTTATTTCAATAAGTACTCGAGTACGAAGTCATTTGTGATGTATTATTGAGTTCTGTTGAACGATTGTACTATTTCTCTATTGGGTCAGAACTGTTGTACCGTAATTCCGTTATTTCCATTCGTTAGTACCTTTTAATGCTTGTTAAATTCTTCAGCCTTGTAAATCCTTATGTAAAGGATTTACGGCGCTGTAATATTCCTGAATATATCGGGGGTGTTACAACGGCCGTAACCGGCCACTGCCTTACGTACGTAATCGGCCAGTCCTAGCCATCCCTGCGAGTCACTGCCGACCATGATCGGCCACCCCCACGAGTCACTGTCGACCATGCTCGGCCATTCCAACGAGTCACGACCGGCCATGCTCGGCCATCCAGGTCATCTCGGCCACGACTCGGCCAGCCGCCCCGTAACGTACGTAACACTTCTTCCGTTGCGTACGTAATACGTACGTTGACTTGCTACAGTATAATACTCGTATTACGTACGTAACACACCCTGTATAACGTACGTAACTCCATCCGTTGGCTCACCTGTCCACATCTGCGCCAAAAGCTGCCGACCACGGGCCCCACTGTCCGATTCCTCTTGTTACGTACGTTATGTACGCTATATAACGTACGTAAGCTAACACATTTTACGTACGTAAGCTCCAAGGGCTTAACGTACGTAATGGCTTTTATACTTAGCCAAAAATCCAACTGTTCCTGTCCGACGTCTCGACGTACAAAATACAAACATACGGCATACTGAATACACATACTGAATCCAAAGATATTCTCATACGGTATACCTGATATCCAAATCTGTTTAACCTGATACAACATATCCTGAATTTATCTGTCAATCAAAAACGATAATCACACCAGTATAACTGTCTCGATTCTCAATTTATTTTATCCATACTGTATAGATACCAAACTATACAGTATATCTCAGATAAAATAACGCGAAAAATTTATACTGAAAATCCGGGTATTACATACTACCCCCTTAAAATAAGTTTCGTCCTCGAAACTTGCAACTAGTCGCCAACAACAAATAAATCCAAAATTTCCAACTCATCACAAAAACAATCAATCGTCGCCACAAGCGAAATAACCTAACCAATATACTTACAGGTGCGTGAAGCCGATGATCTCCCGTGATACTAGCACACGACTCCCATACGAAGTCTCAACACAATCAACACACACCAATATCACACATAGCAGTTGAAAAGAATCTCAAAATTTTGGAAACTCCAAAAATCGATTTGACTCAAAAGTCAGAAAATCATTTTCAAAAGTCACGCTACTACCATCCCGGTAGAGCCACATAACACACACGCCTGGGTTTCACAAAACCCAAGCTCTGATACCATCTTCTGTAACACCCCCAAAACCATCCGGGATATTACAGCGCCGTGGATCCCACGCCGGAACCCACTAGGCTAAAAACCGTTTACAAAACCAATTCAAAAGCGCCAAAAGGCCGATGACGGTAATATTTTAAATACTCAAATATTTTCAAAAGCATAATTTTGAAATACCGTCATAAAATACCATTTGAAAATACAAGGCGAAGTGCCAAATCTCGATAGTTTAAAATGTACGTTAAGACGCCGCTTAAACGTACCGATAAAATAGTTTAGGAAAAGATTTAACGAAATAACCCAAGTTCGCAAAGTGCCAAAAGGGCCATTTAAAATACACACACGCAGCGGATAAAGATACCGAAAAGCCATTTTGAGATATACACACGCAGCGGATAAATACAGTTCAAAATACACATTTGCAGCGGAAATAAATAACCGGAAAAGAATACTCAATTCTCCGAAAACAAGCCACAACCAGTATCACATCGGGAAGCTCATCCCTTCACGACCGCTACTAGCTCGATCTCCGAGTACCTAAAAATAAAGCCCACGACGGGGTCAGCCACAATACTCAATAATGATATCGATCACATCATCATAAATAATTACATACCTGACACGCTTATTGTGTAACTATCGCAAGTGCACGATATCGTATCAAGTAGTAAAGTGGACTTTTTGAGTCCGGTTTATCGATCCCACAAGGAAGTTATGTTATAATTTGAATTATACACTATTAGTCTATTTTTATAGATACTTAAGATGAGTGAAACACACAATTAAAAAGTTTGGTTTAATAATTGCAAAGAAATTGCAATAATAGTTCTAATATTATAAGGAAATAAAAAGATAGCAATAATAATAGATTGATTATTGATAAAATGAAATAGTTGGGATTACAATCTTAGTTCGTCATTAGTTATAAAAGATGTATTGGAGATCATAAGATGAATTTACTTATTATGTTGTGTAGATTCGATTTTCCTTAAAAAGACGGTTTCTCTTTCGAACTATAAAACGCCCCTTACATATTGAATCAATCCACTATATTTCTATGTTGATTGGCTTCAATACATAGCATTAGGATTTGTGAAAATAACTCAATGAATCATATAAGGACTAGGGGTATATTTCTATCCCCTAGAACAACTTAGAGTGAAGATCATTTGATCTAATCAAACATATTTTCTTTCGAAACATATGAAGATCATAAATATCTTCATTAATTGGCCAAATAAATAAAGATTGTTAAAACAATGAAAATCACACACAATAATAAGTAATTCATAATATATCTTTATACAAACATAAATAACATGACTAACCTTGTTTATAATCCCAACTTAAGAAACTTAGCCCATAAAGGGTTTATTACACATATTACAAGCTTTGGTGGTCATTCTTAGTTGAATCAAGAGAAAGAATTGATCCTAACTCCCTTAGTAGATAAAGGAGATAGAAACAATAAACTCTCGAACAACATATGTTGTACCACACTAACTAAGATCACTCAAGAACACAAGTGTGTTCTTCACACAAAAAGAAAAGTTTACAAGAAAAATGGAAAATTATAAGATGAATGGTGAATGATGAAGGATCTAAGGGGTCTATTTATACACCTAAAGTCATCTAATAGCTCCAAAACTACAGCATTATTACATTATATCCGATCAATGCCACCATCCCCTCAATAATACACAAAAAGTATAAAAATTAGACAAATCATAGCACTGTCAAGAGTTACGGCTGTAACATTCAGAGTTACGGCCGTAATCGAGGTGACTTACGGCCGTAACTTCCTGAATGTTACGGCCGTAACGTGGCTTCATAAATTTGCTCATTTGAAGCTTTGATAGATACGTTTACAGCACAGAATTCCTCAGACTTTGCGTTTTTGCCCCAGATCTTCTTCGGATGATAACTTTTGATATATAACTCTGATTTTGAATCCGGAAAGACTGCCGAATTCGTCTCGAAAAGCCCTAAAACATGAATATATCAAAATTCAATAAAGAGAATATTTATTAAACATGTTGTTTCTTGAGTAATTCAGTTATTTAATCCGATCATCATCCAATAAAAATAAAATTATTAAAACTAATAAATTAAAAGCAAAAAACGAGTAGACTAGCTCAATTATGGGTGAATTTTATCGATACAAACCATGGATAAGTGTACAAAAATGACACTTATCACACCCCCAAACTTGAATTCTTGCTAGTCCCGAGCAACACTCTTTATTATTCACACTCCAAAAATAAAAATAAAAAAAAAAATAAGAAAATTAATACACACATAAATTAAAATATAAAAAGAGAAAAGGAGATCAAAATGCCATTAATAAACAACAACTTGACTTTATACGGTAGATAGAAATGAATCAAGATTCAAAATAAATCTACTAATATTTTTGAAGTTAAAACACGGTTTTATTTTGTAATTCCAAAATGTAAGGTTTTCCCCCAAAAGGTTGATTATTTCTTTCCCACTCGTGATACACACGACTCCCTTTAATGGTTGCTCGATCACTCGTTTATTTTTCGACTCAATATGAAGAAGAATTTCATTGGCGTCATCAAATATTGTGATTTTTACAAAATTGAGTGTATTGAAATTCAAATTGCTAATTAATTCAAATCGCTCATAAACTACATCCCTTAGTGATAGCTTTCACACCGTTATTTGCTAACGTGTAGCTCTTTTCACTAACACAATTTCTATCTCATTTTTTTTTTTTAAAAGGTGATAGCTTTCACACCGTTATTTGCTAACGTGTAGCTCTTTTCACCAATTTTTTCTGAGACGGCAGCTACGCACCAACAATGGTTAGTCCTTTATTTTTCGCAAAATTTAAGACTTCCAAAATTAGCAATTATTTGCTCAACACATCTCCTTTTCGTCATTTTTTTTTTTTAGGTGATAGCTTTCACACCGTTATTTGCTAACGTGTAGCTCTTTTCACCAATGACTCCTTTTTAGGGAATAGAATTTTTGCAGAAAATCATTTTTAGTTAAGCATGAAAAATCAAAAACTCCACAAATTAAGTAAATTTCGCTTTATTTTTCATTAACCAATTGATTCTTCTTTTCTCAAGGTAACGAATGACTCGATTTTATATGATAATTACAAGGCTTGGAAAGAGAGATTAAGGCTCAAAAAATTTTGGAATATACAATTTTTTTACCTTAAAACGATTTTAGAAGTTTGTATAAAGCTAATTTATTGGTGTTATGGCGATTTAAAAATCTCAAAAATCAAAATACTATAAATATATATATAAATATATATAAAAAAATTAAGGCAAATAACCAAATCAATCAAAACACACCAAAATTATTAAACAAACACAAATACTAAAACAAACCACCCCAAACTTGAAAATAAAAGCTGTCTCGCTTTAAAAATAAAATAAAAATAAAAATAAAAATCAATGCGTAAAAGCAGAATACTCCCTTTTAAGAAAGTTGATGTCAGAGCCTAACGCCATTTAGAATCTGCAAGAGAATAAATATACGAGGCACACACAAAAGAAAATAAAATATACTCGTAAGTATAACATAATTTTTTAGATGCGCATCAAGAAAGTCCGAAGAGTCGCCTTACGCTGCCATCAAAGTTTTTATAAAAGCAACACACGAAATAAACATTATAGTAATGAAATAAAAATACATAAATCGTGAATAGATGCGCGTCAAGAGATCAAGAAGAAACTCCTTAAGCTGCCATCATTTAGCACGATTATTACACACAGCAAAGTAATAATACATGGGGTCCGTCATGGGTTATCAAAGGGAGAGGAATGAATCTACTTTTCGTTTTCTCACGGTAAAATCTTCTACCCAGACAATTTTAGCTAGAGCTGGATCTGGTTGAGGAACAAATTCATTGAGTTTTTTGATTAGTTCTTCTGGTGTTGTTGCAACGACTATGATTCGTTTTGCACGCTCGGAAATAAAGCCCTTTTCACAGAGTAGTCGATGAAAGACAAGAAACCATCAAAGAAACCATTGACATTAAGCACTCCTATTGGTTTTGATGAACATTTAGTCAGGCTGGTAACCACATGAAAAAGTTCCTCAAGGGTGCCAAAACCACCGGGAAGGGCGATAAAGGCGCCAGAATTATTTATCATGTGAGTTATGCGATCTTGCATATTCACAGATCTAAACTCATCTCCAATAGTTGACCCGGTGATTTTACTTTCAGCCAGAGGTTTTGGGATTACTCCCAACACTCTTACTCCTTCCATATAGGCAGAAGCAGCAGCTCGTCCCATTAATCCTAGACTTCCTCCTCCGTAAACTACATGAATGCATTTTTCTCCTAAGGTACGACCCAAGTTGTGGGCTGCTTCAGTGAAGCATGCCTCTTTTCCAGAACTAGATCCACCAAAAATGCAGACTGTGTAAAATTTTTTTGTTGAAGATGATGACTCCATTTTTGAAAAGAAAAAAAAAATTTTAGAGAGAAACAGAGAAAAGTGCAAGTTTGAGGGATGAATGAAAGAAACCAGTAGAAAGTTTATTTATAGAAGAAAAAGAAGGTAAAAATTGTTTAACAAGTTTGTGATTGCGTTTGATTGTGCTTCAACTACTCAATAGAATAATGAAAGCTTTTATCGCGTATCACATTTTTTTATTCAGAAAATCTCACCACACGACAAAAATAAAAGATACTTACGCGTATGTACAGTAGTTGTGATTGTGGCTCACATCTTCCTCTGATTTTACGTTCAGAAACGGCCTAAACGCCTTCTATGAGTCGGGGAGAAACTTCCCATCCAATTTTCTTACAAATTGGCAAACAGGGTCTTTTAACGTCAGATTCCCAAGACGTTGTTCATATTCTGGTTTGAATTTATTCCACAAACATTGAATTCCGTAATACACAAGTCCACTAGGATGCGTGTCAAGAGAAATTTCGATATTATCTAAATTCTCCTTATTCAGACCATCATTAATGAACTGAATTTTATCTTCTCTGTTTGTAGATGGAATTCCTAAAGATCGACATTTTGCATTACAGTTCCATCTAGCACATTTATAGCAAACGGCTAGAATCTTTGCTCGTCGTTTCTTTGCATATGAACTTTTTCCAAGCCCTGGTAAAAATCTAGTGGGTGTTTCTGTGAATTCACCTTCTATTCTTACTTTGGCTTCGATAATGAATCTTATGTCAAAAGGTATGCTTTTATTCGTAAGCAACCTCATCCTTTCAAGCCTTGTCTTGTAAATTTTTAAAATTGCATTTTTGCTTAGAAAGGGAAATCTTTTTTCAATTTTAAACAATGTTTCATCCATGATAAAAAAAAAACAAAAATAAAAAGATAATGAAAATAATTAAAAAAAATATATACAAATATCAGTTGTTGTGGGAAAATGAAAAATCCGACTTTAATAGTCACGGAGTACCGTTATCCGCCACTTGACCGGACAAACACAATTTAGTACTAAGTTACAACGTCGAGAAATTTGTACCTACACAAATAGTTTATAATGTAAGAGTTCAAATATAACTTATACTTCCCCGGCAACGGCGCCAAAAACTTGACACGCTTATTGTGTAACTATCGCAAGTGCACGATATCGTATCAAGTAGTAAAGTGGACTTTTTGAGTCCGGTTTATCGATCCCACAAGGAAGTTATGTTATAATTTGAATTATACACTATTAGTCTATTTTTATAGATACTTAAGATGAGTGAAACACACAATTAAAAAGTTTGGTTTAATAATTGCAAAGAAATTGCAATAATAGTTCTAATATTATAAGGAAATAAAAAGATAGCAATAATAATAGATTGATTATTGATAAAATGAAATAGTTGGGATTACAATCTTAGTTCGTCATTAGTTATAAAAGATGTATTGGAGATCATAAGATGAATTTACTTATTATGTTGTGTAGATTCGATTTTCCTTAAAAAGACGGTTTCTCTTCGAACTATAAACGCCCTTACATATTGAATCAATCCACTATATTTCTATGTTGATTGGCTTCAATACATAGCATTAGGATTTGTGAAAATAACTCAATGAATCATCTAAGGACTAGGGGTATATTTCTATCCCCTAGAACAACTTAGAGTGAAGATCATTTGATCTAATCAAACATATTTTCTTTCGAAACATATGAAGATCATAAATATCTTCATTAATTGGCCAAATAAATAAAGATTGTTAAAACAACGAAAATCACACACAATAATAAGTAATTCATAATATATCTTTATACAAACATAAATAACATGACTAACCTTGTTTATAATCCCAACTTAAGAAACTTAGCCCATAAAGGGTTTATTACACATATTACAAGCTTTGGTGGTCATTCTTAGTTGAATCAAGAGAAAGAATTGATCCTAACTCCCTTAGTAGATAAAGGAGATAGAAACAATAAACTCTCGAACAACATATGTTGTACCACACTAACTAAGATCACTCAAGAACACAAGTGTGTTCTTCACACAAAAAGAAAAGTTTACAAGAAAATGGAAAATTATAAGATGAATGGTGAATGATGAAGGATCTAAGGGGTCTATTTATACACCTAAAGTCATCTAATAGCTCCAAAACTACAGCATTATTACATTATATCGGATCAATGCCACCATCCCCTCAATAATACACAAAAGTATAAAAATTAGACAAATCATAGCACTGTCAAGAGTTACGGCCGTAACATTCTGTGAGTTACTACTGTAATCGAGGTGACTTACGGCCGTAACTTCCTGAATGTTACGGCCGTAACGTGGCTTCGTAAATTTGCTCATTTGAAGCTTTGATAGTTACGTTTTCAGCCCTGAATTCCTCGGACTTTGCGTTTTTGCCCCAGATCTTCTTCTGATGATAACTTTTGATATATAACTCGATTTTGAATCCGGAAAGACTGCCGAATTCGTCTCGAAAAGCCCTACAACATGAATATATCAAAATTCAATAAAGAGAATATTTATTAAACATGTTGTTTCTTGAGTAATTCAGTTATTTAATCCGATCATCATCCAATAAAAATAAAATTATTAAAACTAATAAATTAAAAGCAAAAAACGAGTAGACTAGCTCAATTATGGGTGAATTTTATCGATACAAACCATGGATAAGTGTACAAAAATGACACTTATCAATACCAATGTAATAATATTGTAAGAATACTACCAAAGTAATCTTACCGACATACCTTACCAATCCATAACAATCCATACTAAATCAATCCTTGACATATTCCACATTTCGTATTCTCAAATGACGAAATGAATTCAACAACAATCATCTCTACTGTATTCCAAAAATACCGACAATCCTCAAAACATCATCATAACTCATAAGTGTGGAAATAATCCAATCATGCAAATCTCGTCCCGGATTACACAACCAAATCTCAACATGTATAAACCAATAACGCACAACATATCTGTAGATCAACTACCACATGATAATGATAACAAATCCTGAAATATCGACATATAGTCTGAATGCTTATACGATCAATAACCAGATCAACCGATAAATCAACTGAGAATATCATCGACATGATAACTCCAAATACGACCAATAAAGGATCACGATAACTGAGAATACCATCAACATGATAACTCCGACACGATCAACAAAGGATCAACAATAATCGAGAATACCATCAACAAGGTAAACTCCAAATGATCAACAAAAGACCAATAATAACTGAGAATACCATCAACAAGGTAAACTCCGAATGATCAACAATAATGGATCTCAAAGGAATAACTCTGACTGTCGAACATACCCCTCGGGCGTATGAACAACCAGTCACAAACCGTCGAACATACCCAACCATAAATGGAGGATGAACGACCAAACAATATGGCTCAAAGATGGAAATCATAGTACGCCCGATCCAAATATGTGTGAGTGCACATGTCCACCCCGTATACGGAATCCAGGATATACGTGGGACAATGTACCTAATTAGCCTCAACGAACTACATCTCGTATGCACAGCCTTTCATGGAAAATATTCACGCATGACTATATATGTGCCCGGCTAAAAATCCTACACAATATCCAATCGGAACGCAGATATGACTCCAGATATGTCACGATGCAACATGACAACGAAACTCAAAGAAACACATATCCAATAAGGATCAAAAGACTCACCGAAGTGAACAACAACAGTCTGACAATGAAAAGTCGACACGACTAATCAATATCCAAAACATCAATCCTGGGATCATCATCCCCAAATGAATGACCAAAACGTCTACGATCTCAATACAAAGGTCCTGGGATCAACATCCCTCAACGAATAACCAATATGAAACTCACTACACGAAACCTCAACATATACAACAACTCAACATACTAATTATCCACATGATTGAACAAATACTTAGATTACCTCAAAGCCGAGGACCATATCCATCAACATCCCTCAATGAGACGATCAACACAACCATTAATACCAACAATAGTCCTTTCTAACAACATTGCTATATGAATTATAAATGAAATGAAAACGAAACCATTCATCAAATATTATAAACTGAACAAGTATAAACTTGCCTCGATACCGATACCACGAAGACTTTACCAAAATCCATTGCCTTTGTCTACGAGCTCCTCAATCCCGACCAAAAGCAATCTACGAACTCTTTAGCCTCAACCGCAACTCAACGGTCATAATCCACGATCAAAACATATCAACCTATTGCAATAACCGATTAACACACATATCCAACAGCCAAATCAATCGATCAAGAATTCAAAACCACAATACGATTCCACAATCCGAATATCATATCCATAATCTATTTAAACCAACAAGGGTCTAACATTACCGATTCCAAATTCAATCTTAAAAACAACTACAAGTTTCCTCCTTGTATAATCATAATAAAATCCAATTACCGATTATCATCATCAATCCGGACAATCCGATCAATTCAACATTATAGATAACCATATTCCAAAGGTTTCAAATAATTCCATTATCCGAATTGAACACTTGTTAAATACCTATGAATTCTCAAACTCAAAAGTGAATCATAAACTTATCAAATCCGAAATCATATTCGTATTCCTATACGAATATTGTACCAAAATACATAACTTAGTTCTAAATGTGAATATTCCATATTCATATCCAAAACACCAACACTTTAAAACGTATTCATCAAATCAATGATCAATTCATCTCGACATTAAGGATTTTATAACATATTCGATTCCAACTTCAACTCCAAATACGAAGACAAAACTCCTTCTTGTTCATACTTGTAAATTCGTAGAAAACAATTTACCGATTGTTATCGTGAATAATCACATTCCAAAATTATCCGAAATCCTTCCACAATCATAATATGTAACTCAAGAGTTCTTTAAGAACACGAATTATCCAAATTCACGTTCATAATCCATAAAACAACATAACCCGATGTTTTCTAACATCTAAACAACCCTTAATCATAATTCAAGGTGTATATAATCATGTTCTTCAACATATACTTCTCATAACATCATGAATCGCAACAAACCACCAAGAACATCGAGAATACTACGATTCCATAATCATAACAACATAATCGAATCATTTGACCACCAATTCATTATCTTCCTTTAACAAAATTCCCCTAATTACCAAGAATCATCACAACAATATCATTTCCATCACCATTCATACGAAAACGTGTAGAATTTTCCAAGTTCTACTCATTGAGACATTTCATCGAACACTTTGAAGGCATAGTCCAATTCAATCGATTATTCAAAGAAATACTCGAATCCGATCCACAAAACTTCAAGAACAACGAATAATCTCAAGAATACAACAAGATTCCATCAATAATCTGAGTTAAAACGAATCAAATCGGCCAAGACATCAAGAAACTTCAAAAATATCCAAAACCAAGTGTTTAGGTGTTCTTACCTTCGATCCGGGTGGAAGATGATGTTAATCCATGATTCCAACTTCCAAAACATGTTGCTAGATGATGATATTACTCAAATCCATCCACTTTGATGAAGAAATCGCCAAAAAACGAAGAGAAAACATGAAAATGGCCGGATGACTCGGTCCAGGCCTTTAAATAGGCGGAACCTGCCGGACGCTTACGTACGTAACCGGCCGGGCCCTTACGTACGTAACCGGCCATGGCCGAAGTCTCTGCCCAGTTCTGTCGGAACCCTTACGTACGTAACCGGCAGCTGGCTTACGTACGTAACTGGCCCTTACGGCCGTAACCGGCCACTGCCTTACGTACGTAATCGGCCAGTCCTAGCCATCCCTGCGAGTCACTGCCGACCGTGATCGGCCACCCCCACGAGTCACTGTCGACCATGCTCGGCCATTCCAACGAGTCACGACCGGCCATGCTCGGCCATCCAGGTCATCTCGGCCACGACTCGGCCAGCCGCCCCGTAACGTACGTAACACTTCTTCCGTTGCGTACGTAATACGTACGTTGACTTGCTACAGTATAATACTCGTATTACGTACGTAACACACCCTGTATAACGTACGTAACTCCATCCGTTGACTCACCTGTCCACATCTGCGCCGAAAGCTGCCGACCACGGGCCCCACTGTCCGATTACTCTTGTTACGTACGTTATGTACGCTATATAACGTACGTAAGCTAACACATTTTACGTACGTAAGCTCCAAGGGCTTAACGTACGTAATGGCTTTTATACTTAGCCAAAAATCCAACTGTTCCTGTCCGACGTCTCGACGTACAAAATACAAACATACGGCATACTGAATACACATACTGAATCCAAAGATATTCTCATACGGTATACCTGATATCCAAATCTGTTTAACCTGATACAACATATCCTGAATATATCTGTCAATCAAAAACGATAATCACATCAGTATAACTGTCTCGATTCTCAATTTATTTTATCCATACTGTATAGATACCAAACTATACAGTATATCTCAGATAAAATAACGCGAAAAATTTATACTGAAAATCCGGGTATTACAACAATCACCACGGATTTGAGTCAGAAACCAAAACATTACGATGAAGCGTGATTCCGAATGCCCGAAGGCTCAGGAACAACAAGGATAACAAGAATACCCTAAACTTAGGGAAATTACGAAACGACCTAAACGTCCAAAAATCGCGATACGACGTCGGATTAACAAACTGAAACTCACAACACGAACAACTCAACTATACGAACTCGTGCAACCAAAGAAATTATAAAAGCGAACGGGTTATACGAGAATCGAACGTCCATGCCATAATACATGACATAAAACAAAATAATATCAAAACATCACCGAAGATCGTCCAAATTGAGAAACTCCAAGAATAAAATAGATTCAAAATGTCGACATGGTTACAAGCGAGCTACTAAAAATGAAAATACACCAAAACGGGAATATCGGATAAAGAAGAAAAAATACGGATATTACAATATTTAATTATGTTATGTGTATGGTGTATGGCATGACCATAAATTAACCAATGTGATTGGATATATTATTTCTTTATGGGTTGGTTTTACGTCCTGTGTGTCGTTTAATTATAACGGCCTGTGAGTCGTTTACACCTCTTGTAAATTAATTTACTAGTGTAGTGTGAAATTTCATTAACGTAATGAAGACAAGAAGGACGAGACGGACGGGCTCGAGGAGCCAATTGATCGCGTATGACGTTCCAAGATATTGGGAAGATCAATGAAGACCAATTGCAACCTTTTAGATTGACCCTTGTGATTTTTATGTTGGCTCATGGAATGTTTTAATGAACTAAGAATTCAAAAGAGTTTTGAACCTTAAGGCATAAGATGGGATTATAACATGCTTGGGCATAAGATGCCAAATCCCATAAATATAATCTAAGGTTTACACATGATGTAATCAATAAAGAGCTATCCACTTAAAGTAGCTCAATTCTAGGCATCATGCCAAAGTTGAGTTTAGAATTGTGCAAAATGTGGTCTTAGACCACTAAAATTATAAATGATGTAAAATTGAGGGTACTTTGTTCTAGTGGGAGTTTTTTTTCGAGATATAAAATAATGTGACATTTGCATATTGAATTTATAGATAATAGAATGGCATCAAACAACACGTCCACCATTTCACTGCGTGTCGTTTACACCTCTTGTAAATTAATTTACTAGTGTAGTGTGAAATTTCATTAATGTAATGAAGACAAGAAGGACGAGACGGACAGGCTCGAGGATCCAATTGATCGCGTATGACGTTCCAAGGTATTGGGAAGATCAATGAAGACCAATTGAAACCTTTTAGATTGACCCTTGTGATTTTTATGTTGGCTCATGGAATGTTTTAATGAACTAAGAATTCAAAAGAGTTTTGAACCTTAAGGCATAAGATGGGATTATAACATGCTTGGGCATAAGATGCCAAATCCCATAAATATAATCTAAGGTTTACACATGATGTAATCGATAAAGAGCTATCCACCTAAAGTAACTCAATTCTAGGCATCATGCCAAAGCTGAGTTTAGAATGGTGCAAAATGTGGTCTTAGCCCACTAAAATTACAAATGTTGTAAAATTGAGGGTACTTTGTTTTAGTGGGAGTTTTTTTTCGAGAAATAAAATAATTTGACTTTTGCACATAGTATAGTCCGGCCCATAGTTTCATTTAGATAAATCAGCCTACTTCTGTTATTCAGTCTCTTGGCTATATTATTCGATTAACTCCTTTCGCATCAAATGATACCAACAATCAATAACTCACCAATACTTTAGTCTAGTATTTCGATAGTATATAATTAATCAGCTAATAAATCAAATAATAATAACTCCTCTTAAAATTCTAATTTAAAATTCCTGGATATTACACCTTTGGGGAGCCCCCGGCCTCAGCCGCACCGTTACCAGCTGCGACAGCTGTTGGGTTCGGTGATTAAAATTGAGTCACGCAACAGATATATAAACCGGTCTAACCGGATAAAAACCAAACCCCTAAAATGGATCGATCAAGCATCGTACAAACGAGTATAAAATAACGAAGATAAAACTAAGAAGTCATACCGTCGTAGACCTTTGATAATATCTTCTTGAAAGAAAAATTCCCGAGCCAAGCTTTGATTATCTCCGGTCACCAACACAAGCACGAATCCAGTTCGTTCTAGCTCGATGAATGATCAAACACCGAATATTCCGAGTTTCTCTACGTTATCACGCGTTGAATATTGATCGAAAAAACTATATATCAATTCGTTCTTGAAGAACACGGCTAGAAATTGATATAGTATTTTTTTATTCTCTTCTTCCTTTTCTTTCTCTCTAAGATGAAATAATATCAAGAAAAATTTTCTCCTCTCCTCTCTCTTTTGCATCGGTCGTGATGTATATTCATGTATGTGTGTGTGTGTTGTTTTGATTTTATAACATGATATGATAGATATCAAGATCATGACAATATTGATATCTTTTGTCATTATGTTAAAACAAATCAAAGCAAACCCCACACCAAAACAATATAAACCAAGAAAAAAGGAAACCATATGGGATGTGGGGAGAGGAAATATGGGCGACCCAATAGTTGGTGATAAAACAAGTCGAGCCACTTGGTTCGTGTACCAGACGTTTGCGCGTCTAGTCCGTTAAGTACACTTCGTTTTATTTCAAATGTATTTATACTTAATTAATTAATCTAATTAAGAATTATAATAATATATTTCTAAGAAATAATTATTTGAATTAAATTAATCACCCAGTAATTAATTTCAACTCACAAGACCGCATGATTGATCAAATAAATCAAATTAGATATCCAATATTAATGAAGAGATAATAATTACATTTTTTATCCATCAAATATCCTTGTGCGTGACTCCATAGGTCCGTCTTAGTCGGCAATGGAAGGAACCAAGGAGTACGGGTAACACTTCGCCAGGCTAGTGCTCCATATCATAACCCAACTAAGAACGAATGATCGAATCATTCCAAAACCATTATGTCGTGAACACTGTATACGTATAAACCCTCCAATCATATGTACCGATCAAGTATTAGGGTCACGGTAAAGGCAAATTCTATTGTAACTTGACTCTATAATTTTGTTAATGCAAATCGAGATCACCAAGCTCTCGTGTATCAAATACAACTAGCTTTCAATGCTTTGGCCAAAGAGTTATGATCTCATTTGCCATTAATAGCATAGGACATTTACCTTATCACTTGCAGGAGAGAGAATCCTATCTTGGCATTCAGTAGAGACTGCTACTTGCCCACTAAGTTGCATTTCAAGGTTGACCCCACCAATCGATGATTGGATCGAACTACTCTAATGACTAACTTAATATCCCAAGCATATCTCCTACTGAAACCTCAAGTCAAAGGTCTACGTATACCTATCACAACATTTCGATTCAGTCATTGACAATCCATGAGTGATATCCATGTGATTTAATTGAGGTGAGTCGTGTTCGAGTATACTAATCCCATTAGCATACCTATAACGTGTGCTCCCACAAACTCTTAGTGAAGACAGGCACTTAACATGTCAAAGTACAGTTATACAAGCCTTGTCTAAACTTACTGCCCAGTTAGGTTTTATCGACTTGCGAACCCATTAAGCATTCGAGCATTAAACACTTATAGTGTCTATCTCCTTACCTCCATAAGGAGTGGAATGTTTGCTCTCAAATGCAAAGACTATTATTCTATATAGAAATTACAATACCCGTGATATACAATAATATAGAAATAGTAAATGCCTTATTTAATTTAATATTCATAATTACAATACAATGCTCCGACTCTCATCATCTCAGTGTGATTCGAGGGTATATTCCTAACAATCTCCCACTTACACTCTCAATGCCACAAACTATGGTATCTAATACCCATATTCTCCAGATGTCGTTCTAAGACTATCCGAGACAATGACTTGGTAAGTGGATCATCAACGTTATTTGCTGTGTCTGCTCTCTTAACATTCTGTTTCTGAATCATCTCTCTAACAAAATGATATTTTCTCTCGTGTTGTGGTGAGCCATAGGCTCCTTAGCCTGTGCAACCGCTCTGTCATTGTCCAAAATAGGGTCACGGGCTTTCTGTGTCAGGAACCACTTGAAGTTCTTCAATAACTTCTTAATCCAAAAGGATTCTTTAGCAGCCTCCGTGGCTGCCTGATATTCGTCTTAACATATAGAGATTGCCATTGGGCTTTGCTTGGCACTTCTCCAAGATACTGCTTCACCATTTATGTAATATCCGCAATTTCGAATTTCGGTAATTTTATTTTTTTGGCATAAGTCCGTTTTGACGACTCTCTCATGACCGTTTCGTCATTCCGAGAATGATTAATTCTGCACTTTTTGTCATCCGAGTTCGTTTCAGTATCGTTTTGTTGAGTTCCGAGCTTTTTAGCGACTTTTCCGCACTTGAGTTCGATTCTTGCGAATCTCGTTCGAAACTGCTGTTTCGAGTTTCCCGTAAGTTTGTTTAACTTTTTTAGACGTGTTATGAACTTTGGTTTGGTTATTCGATCATGTATCGTGATTTTCGGACGTTTTGGGCCATTTTCGTAATTTCCCAAAATTTTGGGTAATTACTTACGTTATCGAATTCCGAGCCTTCGGGTGGTCGGAATTGTGTGTTCTCTTAGCTCTTAGATTCGTCTTTGCGAGTACGTTGTAACTGTACCTTCGATTTATACTCAGGTTCGGGTTTCGGGGTCGTCCGGGCCGTCGGAGTGGCCACGGCCGAGTTACGGCCGGAGCAGGGCCTGGCCTGGCCGAGTTACGGCCGTAAGGTGCCGGTTACGGCCGTAATGTGTGCGAGTTACGGTCGTAAGCGTGATCGGGTACGGCCGTACGGGCGCTGGGCAGCTTCCGGACGAAGGCCGGTTACGGCCGTAATGTCTGCCAGTTACGGTCGTAAGTGTCCGACAGTTGCTGGACTGATTTTTGATGAATTCTGGTTACGGCCGTAAGGCCTGCCGAGTACGGCCGTAAGGGCCGAGTTACGGCCGTAAGGCACTGCCTGTTACGGCCGTAACCCTGCCGGCTATATATAGCCTGGGCTCGGCCAGACTTCGTTTTTTTCATTTTTTTCCTTGTTTCTGTGCGGCTGCGGACGGGAGTGACCGGTAGGAGGTGTTCTTGGCCGATTCTACTCATTTCCAAAGCATTTTGGAATATCCTTGTTGATTATATCAACATCTAATCCGTGTTCTTCGCCGAATCGAGGTAATCTCTTGAAATCTCCTAGGGTTGACTTTCGAGATTTCTTTTTAATCTTTGTTGTTCGTCCGATTTCGATGATTTGGTTGATGTTATTGAACCTTATTAATCGTGTTCTATGGGTTTTATATCCATATTTCAGGTTTGTTCAACTCGATTAGTGATTCGAGTGTTCTTGGGAGTTATCGAACATTGAGTGTTCGATTAAATGTCCCAATGAGTTTCCCTTCGATAGTTTGTTGGGATTTCCGTTGTTTTGGCCTTGATTCTCGTCGTAACCATGTGTTATTGTTCCTTCCGGAGGTTTATAGGTGTTCGAGGATTCCGATGTTGAATCCCGTTTGGTGATTGACGATTCGTGTGGTGTTATTCACGTAGTAATTGCGGTGCTATCGCGTTCTTGATAATGTTCGGGAGTTCGGGGTCGTTCGACCGTATTTCATCCATCGTCTTGTTGCGATTGTGGTTTCGAGGCAAGTATCTTGCCCATACTATTCTTGTTTTGTGGATATAATAATTGGTGATCGTCTTGATGTATTTGTTTGTTTGTTTGAAATGTGTTTTCAAAAGATTTCGGTTTGGCCTCGTTAAAGGCTCTCTTTCAAAACGCGCGTGTGTTTTGTGAACGATGTGTTCCGAGAATTGATTATGATTTGATTATTTTGAACGTTGAAGGCTTTGATGATATCCCTGTTGTTTAAAGTTATGGAATCGTGTATTCCGTGTTTAATCTTGTTATTATGTTTTGAAGAGTTTGGTAATGGTGTCGGATAAGTGGCCATCTCTAGTAAGTATTCTTGATGAGCTTACATTCTTAGCATATTAGTATTGCATGAGTAACGTGTGTGTGTGTATGCTCACTACGGGTTAGATCCGACGGGGTCTCGGTAGGGGTCCACAGAGGCGTGGGTCCGCGAGCTTGCTTTTAACCACTACGGGTTAGATCCGACGGGGTCTCGGTAGGGGTCCACAGAGGCGTGGGTCCGCGGTTAATTGTGGTGCATTTTACAATTGTGTTTTGAGATTGGCGTTTTCGGAAACGAGTGTTTTGAACGGTTTTCATGATTGCATGCATCGACTAAGTGTGTAAGAGGTAAGTTGTTCGTTTGGCTTACCTGGCTAGGATGGCACTAGAGTATTTTGTTGTTTGTGTTAAATCCTTTAATTGTGGATTTTGACGTTGGAAGACGAACCTTGTGGTCGTTCTTGTGTACTGTGAGTTGATGAGATTTGGGGCTAAAATCCTAATGGTTTTGTAAAAGTCATTTTATGGATTTGGGGCTAAAATCCCAACGGTTTGGTAAATGTCATTTTTCGGAAAATAAACCTTTGGGGCGGTGACCCCTTTTGTCTTTTGGATTTTGAAAAATATGATTTGATAATCCTAAATCGTTTTCTATTAAAACTCTCGATGGCCTTCTAAACCGTTTTATAAATCATTTCCATTGATTTATGATATTTCGATTTTGAAATGTTTTCTCAAACTCTTGCCTTGGGAAATACTTTTCGTTTCGTTTGGATCTTTTAGGATTCCTGGTTATTGTTATTCGTGGAATGTGAATTGTATGGCTCGTATTTGCACTTTGTTCTTGCACTAGCAAAACAGTGGAGTTTTGCTAACCCCCGAGTATTCGGGGGGTGGATGTCTATTTTTGCATTCAGGTTTTGGAGTATAACACAGGGTCGGCACGAAGGATGATGAAAGATGATCGATACTAATCACATGAGGAACCGTACATCGTGTATTGGTTTAGTTGTAATTTATTTTCCGCTGCTATATTTTTTTCCCGTTGTATGGGTGTGGTTGTGTTTTGACCCCTGCGTGGGCATGAGTTGTATTTGAGTTGTATGTATTTATTGAAAGACCAAATCGGTCTACTGAGTCATTTTAGCCTTAAAGGCATGATTGAGTTGTTATATGTGGTTACCAGCCTGGTAGATCCTTGAGGAAAGGTTCTACGGCGTGTAATATCCCTGTGCGGATTGGGAGTGTTACAATTTAGAGTAAAGATATACCCTGAAGTGGAGATCTTCGCATCCATGTCTCCAGAAAAACCTGAATCTGTATAACCCTCCACTTTTAGTTCTCTACCGACTTATGTAAGAACCAAGTCTTTCATCCTTTACAGGTAGTTAATAATGTTTTTTACAGTAGTCCAGTGTTCCTCAGATGGATTTGACTGAAACTGACTTACTATGCTCACAGCATAGGCTATGTCCGGTCTAGTGTAAATCATAGCGTACATGAGACTACCCACTGCCGAAGCATAAGGCACCCCACATTTCCTTTCTGTCTTCCTCACTTTGAGGACATATCTCTAAGGAAAGTTTTATGCCATGTCGCATAGGTAGGAACCCTCTATTATAATCTTCCATCCTAAATCGCTTCAGGATCTTTTCTGTATAGAGGGCTTGGGAAAGACCTAATATTCTTTTTGCACAATCTCAATAGAGACGAATACCCAGAATATATGTAGCTTCTCTTAAGTCTTTCATTGCGAACTCTTTCGAAAGCCAAGCTTTCACATAACTGAGCATTTCCACGTCATTTTGTATAAGTAGAATGTCATCCACATGTAGTATTAAGAATGCAATTTTGCTCCCACTAACCTTCTTGTAAATACATGGCTCCTCTTCATTTTGGACCAAATCAAAATCTTTGATCGTCTCGTTAAAGCGAAGATTCCAACTTCACGAAGCTTCTTCAGTCCATAAATGGCACGCTGAAATTTGCATACTTTATGAATATCGATTTCATATATGAATCACTTAAGCTATTCTATGTAAATTTCCTGCTCTAGGAATTCATTTAGGAATGTCGTTTTCATATCCATTTGCCTTATTTCATAATCTAAATGGGCTGCTATGGAAAGCATCATGCAAAGACATAATCATGGCTACACGCGAAAAGGTCTCGAAGTAATTAATTCCCTCTCTTTGGGAATACCCTTTTGTCACAAGCTTGGCCTTATAGGTATCAACCTTGTCATCTCCACCAGTATTTCTTTTATAGATCAATTTGTTTCCAATAGGCACCATGATCTTAGGACGTTCCTTTTAGGAGTATGCCCTCGAATATCACTCAGAGGATGTTAGAGTGAGGGCATTGTACTTGTTATTATATAAATTATTATCAGAAGGCAACTGTATGTTTTTTATTTACTGGAAGTCACTGAATTCCTGACTCGTAAATATATATATATATATATATATATAGAGAGAGAGAGAGAGAGAGAAACTGGCCCGTGTATTTGAGAGTAAGACATTTCGCTGCTTATTGGATAAGGGGATCGGCACTGGAAAGATTTATGGCTCAAATACTTAATCGTTCGCAAATCGATGAAATTTTACTGGGCGTTAAGTTTATGTGAAGACTTGTAAGATGTGTTCTTTGACTTGGAAAATGCCTGTCGTCACTAATGATTAATGGAAGCACACGTTATATGTATGCTAATGAGATTAGTATACTCGAACCGACTCACCCTCGATTTATCACACGAATTTTACTCTAGGACAGTCAATGACGAAATAGAAAGGTTGTGACAGGTATTCGTGAACCTTCGACTTGAGGATTTAGTAGGGATGTGCTTGTGACGTTAAGATTTTCACTAGAGTAGTTCGATCTAGAAAACCCGAAGGTGGGGGTCAACTTCGAAGTGCATCTTGATGGGCAAGTAGCAGGTTATACTAAATACCAAGATAGGATTCTTTCTCCTGTAATTGAATAGGTATATCTCCTATGCAATTATTGGCGAATGAGATCATAAGTCTTTGGCCAAAGCATTGGAGCTAGTTGTATTAGATACACGAGATCTCAATGGTCTCGATTTGAATTAACTCATGCATAGCGTCAAGTACAGATAGGGTTTGACTGACCGTGACCCTATAACTTGATCGGGACATTTGAGAGAAGGGTTTTATATACTGGTATTCACGACAGAAAGGTTTTTGGAATGATTCCCAATCATTCATTCCCAGTTGGGTTATAATGTGGGACTGGCTAGGTGGTGCTATCACTCTTTGGTTCCTCCTATTGCTAACTGAGATGTACCTACCGAGTCGCATATTAGGATAGACGACATAATTAATCGAGTTTACTCTCTCTTTATAAATATTAGATATTGGATATCTAATTTCTTGGACATTGGATGTCTAATTAATTTTGGGACATTAGATATCTAAATTAATTTATTGAATAAATTAATTTACCGCCTAATGAATTAAATAAATTACTAGGTAATTAATTAATTAACATATATAATTATTTTCTGGAGAAATTAATTATATTATTTTGTATCTGATATAACTAATTAATTAGATTAATTAATTGATATAAATACATCAAAACAGAACGAAGTTTATCTGATTGGATACACGAGATTCTGAAACGAACCGAACTCTCCCGTAAGCTTCTAGATGTCTGTCCCTCTCATATTTTATTCTTGTTCTTTATTCCACCATATATGGTGGAAGACCAAAAACAAAAAATCATGTGATGAAATATAATATTGAGGGTAGACTTTGACATGAGGTGAGAGGTGAAGACAAAATAAAAACCAATCTCCTCTACCCAAATGAAGACTCACGTCCAAAACAGCAAAGAGAAAGGGGAGAGAGTTTTGTTGTTTTCATTCTTCTTTTCACTTCTTCATTTTTAGGGAAAATTAAGAGAGAAAAACATTTATACACTTAGAGTGTTATAAATAAAATTTGTAAACTCCAACCACTTTGTTCTAGTCGTATCCTTAAAGGATAATAAGGTGAGTGTTATTTGAGTCGACTTCCTGCACGTGGCAAGTAAAGGTACAGTATTTTCGGTGCTCGGGATATCAAAAGCTTTGACGATTCGGATTCATGGTGAGATCACCAACCTCAAAATTTAATCAAAGGACTTCAAGGGTATGATTTCGAATCCTACACTTGTTTAGTTTTATATTCGTATATATGTTGCTTGAATCAATCCTCTTAAAAGATTTAGATCGAACTTATTTTCATAAATTGCTTCTGCTGCACCTTCATTTTAGGCGCCGAATCCCAACAGTGGTGTAATATCCGCAATTTCGATTTCCGGTAATTTTTTTTTTGGCGGAAGTCCATCTTAGCGACTCTATTGTGACCATTTCGACATTCCAAGAATTATTATTTCTGCACTTTTTGTCATCCGAGTTTGTTTCGGTGTCGTTTTGTTGAGTTCCGTGTTCTTAAGCGACTTTTCCAAGTATGAGTTCGAATTTGTAAAATCACCATCGATTCTTGGAAACTCCAAAAGTTCTAAATATTCTCAGTATTATATTGCATCAGGTTATCTTCCCAATGGTTCAAACGGTGAGTCAATCGAAGTCCGGACGAAGGAGTTATGGTCGAAATAGCTAAGACTGCACTGTGTGCCTTATGACGCTGTACCGCGGGCCGCGGCCCTCTGCTGGACGGGCCGCGGCACTAAGCCATGGCTGGGCGTTATTTTTGACCGTTGGCCGCGGAACACTCAGATTACCCTTTTTCAGCGGGTTTGTGAGGAGAGAGTTCATTTTCATCATTCTCCTCATCCCTCCTCTCCTTGAGCGACGTACGGGCGATTTCTTGGGCGATTTAGCATCATCAATCTCAGAGAAGTCTTCCTCCTCCAGTTCTTGGTGTGGATTAACAACATCAATTCGTGTTCTTCATCACAAATCCGAGGTATTTTCTTGATTCTCTGGAGTTGACCTTTTTGGGAGTTTTGTTCTTGATTTCGTTTTCTATCCAATTTTAATAAATCGATTGATGTTAGATGTTGTTTAAACATGTTTTATGGATTGTATATCCATATCTTCAGTCCGTTTCAACCGGAAGGATAATTTCGGTGTTCTTGAGGTATAGTGAACATTTGATGTTCGATCAAATGTTTGAATGAGTTTTTCTTCGATAGTTTATTGTAATCTCCATTATTTTGGGTCTTGATCCTCGTCATAATCATATTTTTGTTGTTCTTTCTGGAGGATTATAGGTGCTCGAGGATTCTGAGTTGAAACCCATTAGGTGATTGATTATTCGTGTGGTGTTATTCTCGTAGTATTCGCGGTGCTATCGCATTCTTGTTGGTGTTCGGGAGTTCGGGGCTGTTCGACTACATCCCATCCGTCGTCTTGTTTCAATCATGGTTTCGAGGCAAGTATTTTCTTATACATTTTGTGTCCTGCAAATATAGTTTACATGTTGGAATTACGATGGTTGTTTTACCTTCGTGAATATGATTCGTGTGAATTGATTTTGATTTGATTATTTTGAAAGTTGGGGACTTTAATGATATTTCCATTGGTTTAATGTTGTGGAACCGTGTATTCCTTATTAATTGTGTCTTTGTGTCATGAGTGATTGTTCATGACGGAAGTATTGTGTTGAGGATGTAAATTGTGTCGGGTAAGTGGCCATTTCTAGCAAGTATTCCTAATGAACTTACATTCTTACAATATTAGTATTGCATGAGTGATGGGTGTGTGTGTATGCTCACTATGGGTTAGATCCGATGGGGTCTCGGTAGGGGTCCACGGAGGAGTGGATCCACGAGCTTGCTTTTAACCACTACGGGTTAGATCCGACGGGGTCTCGGTAGGGGTCCACAGAGGGGTGGGTCCGCGGTTAATTGTGGTGCATTTTTGCAAATGTGTTCTGGATATTGGCGTTTCCGGAAACGAGTGTTTTTGAACGATGGTTTCATAATTTTTTGCATGCATTGACTAGATGTGTAAGAGGTAAGTTGTTAATTGGCCTACTCGGCTAAGATGGCACTCGAATATTTGTCGTTTGTGTTTAGTCCTTTGGTCGTGGGTTTTGATGTTGGAAAACGGTTGATTAGTGCATAATTGATCTAAAATTCATATACAAAATATTCATTTTTCCGGGCATAATTGTACTGATTTGTGATTAAAAATATATATTTTACAGATATGTCCAAACATGAGCTAAAAATAGTTATTTTACAGATTACTGACATGAAGCATCAAAAAGGACGGAAAACAAGATCAAATCCAACGACGGAAATTTTTCAAGGCAAAATGACCTACAACACGGCGCAAACAGGACCGTGTTATTGTAATACCCGAGATTTCTATTATGTAATTGGAACTTGCGATATTGTAATGATTGTACTTTTGTCTGAATACTATTCTCCGTATTTCATATTCCGATATCACCGGGCATATAATTTCGTGTATGTGATGTAAAGGTTGAAATTCTGTGCATGTAGCGCACGCTACAGGCTAAGGGTAGCGTACGCTAACATGGTTTTATAGCGCACGCTACCGAGTGTAATTAGCGTACGCTATGCGTGGTCAGACTGATTGAGACGTGCGGTAGGTGAGATCTGGCCGGGGGACCCCTGTCGGATCGTGTCGGATGTACTGACGGCTTTCGGAAAGCCGGGTCAACGCCTTAGCGCACGCTACAGTATATGCGTAGCGTACGCTAAGTGCCGAGTACGCTTAGATCGTGAGCCGTTAGCGCACGCTACGAACAGGTGTAGCGCGCGCTAATAGCCATTTATTATAAATAGACAAAGATCCTATTCGTGATTTCAGTCCTTTCTTCCCACATAACCCGAACTCTTGCACTTGAAACATAACTCCATTCGTCCTAAACACTTCGTATCAACCACTTAGTTCGAGATTGAAGATCTTATATCATTGGAGATTGGCGTTCAAGCCTTTGGTGTTGGATTGCTTTATTTTCATCCGTGTTCTTCGTTACTTTGAGGTAGGTGATTTTTCACCAATGATTAGTAAGGTTCCTAAGGAAGTTTGAATCATGTTTGGATAGCAAGTATTTCATTTTTATCGGTCATCGCATGTTAGAAGGATACTTTAGACGTATAGATGCTAGATATCGGATGAACCTTTGAACCACCTTATTATAAGGACTCCTCAGCATGTTTAAAACGATTTATGATCTAGTAATCGGGTAGTACCCAGTTGTTGAGTCGTATACGTTGAAATCAGGTGTTTTGAAACATAAGACGATCGGAACTTAGATTGCTTCTTGAAGATCGTATTGGATTATGATATTAAGATGACTATCCGTATATTGGTATTTCATAATCATAAATCTTCCTCAAACCTTATTAGCATGATTTGCCCGAGGATAACTTGTATTATCACGGTAGGATTCTGGAGTTCTTCACCATTCAACCTGGCCGCTTGCGATTCAGCCATGCAATGTTAGCGCACGCTAACACATGTGAGTTAACGTGCGCTATCGGGTCGATTAACGCCCGAAACGCACGTAGCGCGCGTTATGAGACCAGCCGAGTCGATCGCTGACCGTGGCTAGCGCACGCTAGTCTTATAAGTTAGCGTCGCTAACATTGTCTTAGCGCACGTTACTTAGGTACGAGCGCGCTAAGCCTGCGGGCGATTGTTTATTTTGAGCTTTTCGGCCGTAGACCGAATTGTTAGGCCATCGTTCGACTTGAGATGATTTGTATATCGCCTTTTGTTAAGGTCCGAGCTTGTTACGTTGATCGGAGGAGGCGGCCTTCGAGTGCCGAGAGCATTGAAGTGTATCGCTCTTGCCATCTTCGAGGCAAGTATCGTGATATGTTAATATCGGTATTTTTGGAGTATGCGTATGATTATGCATGTTGTTGAACATGACATTTACTTCATTGATTTGTCATGATATCCGTTATATAGTGTTTATATGTTTATGTTGATGAACCTAATGATTTGGCATATGTGTATGCATGAGTTGTGTTTGTATACGTTGAACGATCTATGCTGAGGGCGCTGGATCGGATGTCCACCTCGTGTTGATCCGACGGATCATCTTGGGATCTATGCCGAGGGCGCCGGATCATTGGACGGGTTATTTCCACCTCGTGTTGGTCCGACGGGATCATCTTGGGATCTATGCCGAGGGCGCGGATCATTGGAATACCCATGCCGTATAATGAAATCTTGTGGATTTGCATTGTCGATTCCGAGCGGAAGTCCGTGGTGAATCTTGTTATGTATTAATCGATGCATATTCGAATTGTTTAACATGATACTTGAACTAGCATCGTTTTGCTAACCCTTCTGGGGTGGACATTGTTTTGATGTTCGTAGCCGAGGAGCGGGGAGGCGCCTACAGCATCGGCTGTGACGATGAGATGGCTCAGTGATGTGATTGTTGTCATTGTCGTCGAGAGTTGTTTTTCTTGTTTCGCTCAAGACTCGAGCACGTCTGCTTTGATAATGTCCTTTCGATATGGTTGTATAAATTAACTCTTTGATCGGTTGAATCAAATATGTCTTTAAACTTCGGTTGTACGATTGGTTTATATTTACACACTTCTTAAAATTAGCCTTGTAAATCCTTACCTAAAGGGTTTACTACGTAATTATTCGAATATCTCGGGTGTTACGTAATATGGTATCGAGCTAAGATTTATGGATATCTTGGCAATCGGGTTAGTTGGGTGCATTACGTTATTGATTATTGGTCGCTCGTAACATCACCGAGCCGAGCAAGATCGCCAATCGACTGTGGTTGTAAGTTTCCTAATCTCGAATACTATTGTTCTATTTAATTCTTGTCTTGTAAACATTGATGGATGTACTTTTAGAACGCCATGGATATTGAGTATTTATGTTTACGATGTTGAGGGGAGGTCGTGGACGCGACGCGGTCGTGGACGCGGACGTGGAAATGCGAGGCAAGAAGAATCGGTATCTACTCCCGAGATAGCCGTTAGCCAAACGGATTCCCATTCTCGAGGACAGCAAGGATCAGCGAATGATGACGCAAATCCTAACATGCCAGAGTGCTTCAACAGTGGTGGCGCAGATAAACCATTCGCCAGTGTCGTTGATCGCATGCAGACAATGATGGGACAAAGCAGCACCACGAGGATAACCGGGTGACAGATGGCTTGCCGAGGTGGTTAAATTGCACCCGCCAAAATTTGACGGATCTGTGAGGCACTTATTTGGGATCACCGCTCAAGGAGTTGGAGAAAATATTCGGGTCTTAACCGTCCCGAGGACCTAAGGTTCCCATCGCCCAAGATTTTCTCGACTGGGAGGCCTTTGATTGGTGGGAAGCTGTTCACCCGAGGATCATAATGCGGATCGACGGAATTCAAACAAATGATGGAAGCACGATTGTCCCCGTCCCAAAGAAGAGAGGCGAAGATCCGAGAGTTTTTCTCACCACAGAGTTCGGAGGCATCCGTGATGATGTAATTAAAGCTTTTAATCATCACCGACTTGTGTGCGACACTTGGTCGAACGGAGGCGTAAAAGATTTTTCATTTTGATATGCGGATGAAGCCGAGATTCAAGCAGACATGTCCGGATTCGAGTGTACTACGTTGCGACAAAGATCAAGACAAAGCGCTGCCTACGACATGAAAGAGGCGGCGGTAGAGAAATCGACTAAGCAAAGAAACAAGGTGTCGGGAAACTTCACGGAGAATAAGAATAGCGGGCCCCGCCGGTCGGGTCCTCTTTTCACTCATCCAGAGACCTCCGCATCCTAGTCGAGGAGGAAAGAAGTTCCTGACAAGATCGCCAGCTTCGACGCATCAAAGAAATGTTACAATTGTGGTCGAGCAGGCATGTTCGACGTGATTGCCCCGCATCTTCTCGTGACTTGTTACGACTGGGCAAGAAGGGCACCGTGCGGCCTTCGTGGAGCCGCTACTAGATCTTTTGGTACCCGCACTCAGACTGGCCTTAAGGACATAAGTGTGAACCAGACACAAAGTGGATTCCAGCAGCAGTAACGCCGGGAAGAGAGAGACATCCAAAGGCCGGGTCCGTCCCTCCGCGCTGTACGAAATGAGGAGATCTCGACGACTGAACACTGCGGTTGCATCAGTACGATTCGATTCTTTTGCAACCAGCTAGTGTTTTATTCGATTCCGAGCCACACATTCTTTTATATCTTTGAACCGTGTTAATCGCTTGAAAATCTCGCTTAATTGATTGTGAACCGTATGTTGTGGGATTGCCGAGTGGAGAGAGAATTATGGGAACACTTGAAGCTAGGGATTTCCCAAGATCTATAGAAGGAAGAGATTGGCCATCGAATCTTATTGTAGTTGACATCTCATGTGACGATTTAATTCTCTGAGATGATTAGCTCAACTGCTATGGAGTCAGGTCAATTACCGAGAGAGAGTCATTTCCATCATTGCCGATGACGGATCTCGAACACTTGTTCCGGATGGAGACCGAAGCTCGGGAAAGTGATCAAAGCAATGAAAGCAAGAAATTATCAAACAGGATGTCATGGACTTTGGTGTTATGCCATAAGGAAAGAGGAAGGAGTAGAGCTCGTCTATTCCAGCTTGTGAATGAGTTCTCGGATATATTTCCTAACGAGCTACTGTGGTTACCTCCACAAAGAGAAGTGGAATTCACCATCGAATTAGAGCCCGGAGCAACCCCTATTTCAGTGGCACCATACCGCATGGCGCCAACCGAGATGTATGAACTCAAGAAGCAAATCGGAGGAATTGTTACGTAAGGGCTATATTCAACCGAGCGTTTCCCCTTGGGGAGCGCCTGCTCTCTTTGTCCTAAGAAAGACGGATCCTCCGACTGTATTGATTACAGGAGCTTAACAAGATGACGATCAAGAATAAGTATCCTATACCTCGGATCGACGACTTGTTTGATCAACCGCAAGGGCGAGGGTATTCTCGAAGATCGACTTGCGATCGTGATACCACCAACCGAGAATTAAGGAATCGGACATACCGAAATCGCTTCGGATCCCTGACGGACATTATGAATTTGTAGTGATGCCATTTGGACTTACAAATGCTCCTGCGGTATTCATGCAATTGATGAATCGGGTATTCTTGGAGTACTTGGATAAATTTGTGGTGGTCTTCATTGACGACATCTTGATTTATTCGAGGGACGCAGAGGAACATGCTGAACATTTACGTGTGGTTTTGAGCATCTTGAGAAAGGAACAGTGTATGCTAAGCTTTCTAAATGTGAGTTCGCTTAAGGAAGTAACTTTCCTTGGGCATGTGATATCATCCGACGGAGTTCAGTGGACCCAAGAAAGTCAAGCAATCTTGGAATGGGAAGCCCTAAAAACGTGAAAGAAGTCCAAGCTTCTTAGGACTAGCCGGATATTATCGCCGTTTTGTAGAGGGATTTTCCAAAATTGCTCGTCCGCTCACCCAAATTACTGTAAAACTCAAAAGTTCGCGTGGAATGAGAAGTGCCAGCCGGTTTTGACGAACTTAAGAAGAGACTGACGACAAGACCTATATTAGCGCCGCTGTATGAACCGACGGATTTTTGGTATACTGACGCTTCGAATCGTGGTTTGGGTTGTGTGTTGATGCAAAAGGATAAAGTAATTGCTTATGCTTCTCGGCAATTGAAACCGCACGGGTTAATTATCCGACTCATGATCCGGAGCTAGCAAACGTAGTCTTTGCCTTGAAAATCAAGCGACATTATTTGTACGGCACTCATTGTCGATATTTACAGACCATAAGAGCCTCAAGTACATTTTCATAAAGAGTTAAACATGAGGCAGAGAAGGTGGCCGGAATTGATCAAGGATTACGACTTGGAGATTCTCTATCATCCGGGAAAGCAAATGTAGTAGCCGATGCTTTGAGTCGTAAACCTGTTTCTCTTCGAGTGTTGGAAGCTCTTACGCCTGCACTCAAAGATTCAACGAGAACTGATCCGCGAAGGGATTGAAGTATGGGCACCAGGAATCCAAGGGCGACTTTATGTGATGGAGCTGACTTCATCACTAGTCGAGAAGATCAAGTCCAAGCAGTTGGACGATTCTCTGATCCTTCGATTATGTGATGAAGTAAAGAAAGGAAAAGCCCCAGGATTCGTGATACAAGATGATGGAGTTCTGAGATTTCAGAATCGACTTTGCGTTCCCGAAGATGATGATTTGAGACGGACTATTCTGAAAGAAGCTCATAGCGCGCCCTATTCTATTCACCCGGGCAGCAGTAAGATGTATAAGGATCTTAAACAAAACTTCTGGTGGGGGAATATGAAGAAGGACGTAGCAGAGTACGTTGCGAAGTGTTTGACTTGTCAGCAGGTCAAGATTGAGCATCAGCGACCTGTCGGGATGTTAAAGCCGCTTCCGATCCCTGAATGGAAGTGGGAGGATATCTCGATGGATTTCATCACCAGTATGCCAAGGACTAAAACGGGAATGAACATGATTTGGGTTATAGTTGATCGACTAACCAAGTCGGCTCATTTCCTAGGGATCAAAGATACTTGGGGACCCGAAAGATTGGCGCGAGTATTTATTGCGGAGATAGTCAGATTGCATGGGACGCCGAAGACCATTATTTCGGATCGAGATGGTCGTTTCGTGTCGCACTTCGAAAGCGATTCACGTGGCTTTGGGGACCGAGCTAAACTTTAGTACACTTATCATCCCCAAACGGACGGTCATCCAAAGGACTATTCAGATGAGAGGACATGCTTAGAGCTTGTGCATTAGATTGGTCGATCGATTGGGAGGTTCACTTGCCCTTGATCGAGTTCACCTATAATAACAGCTTGGCATGCTTCTATTAAGATGGCCCCATTTGAAGCTTTATATGGAAGAAGATGCCGATCGCCCTGTGGCCGGGATGATTCTTCTGATTTGATCGGACGGAACCTAATTGATTATTCGGACTCAAGAGAAGATAGCCTTGATTCGAGAGAGACTGCTGATCGCCGCAGTCGACGTAAGTCTTATGCAGATGTACGTCGTCGCACTCTAGAGTTCGACGTTGGGGTCCACGTACTATTGCAGGTGTCTCCTACACGAGGGATTTTCCGTTTTGGGAGAAGAGGCAAGCTTAGTCCAAGATATATCGGACCAATTGAGATCCTAGAGAGAGTTGGGGATTTAGCATACAGTTGGCCTTACCGCCATCGCCGAGTCATGTTCACGGTGTATTTCACGTATCCCAATCGCGGAAGTATATACCGGACCCGATCACGTCATTGATTTCGACGAGATCGAGATAGCTAATGATGGCACCTTCAAGAGAGACCAATCAAGATACTTGAGAGCCGGATCAAACAATTAAGGAATAAACCGATACATTTGGTTAGAGTACAATGGTCACGACATGGAGTCGAAGAGGCCACTTGGGAAACGGAGGACGGTATGAAGGCTAAATATCCTGAGTTGTTTTCATCCTAAGTTTCGGACGAAACTTCTTTTTAGGAGGAAGGATGTAATACCCGAGATTTCGTTATGTAATTGGAACTTGCGATATTGTAATGATTGTACTTTTGTCCGAATACTATTCTCCGTATTTCATATTCCGATATCACCGGCATATAATTTCGTGTATGTGATGTAAAGGTTGAAATTTCAGTGCATGTAGCGCACGCTACAGCTAAGGGTAGCGACGCTAACATGGTTTTATAGCGCACGCTACCGAGTGTAATTAGCGTACGCTATGCGTGGTCGACCGATTGAGACGCGGCGGTAGGTGAGATCTCGCCGGGACCCCGCCGGATCGTGTCGGATGTACTGGACGGCTTTCGGAAAAGCCGGGTCAACGCCTTAGCGCACGCTACGGTATATGCGTAGCGTACGCTAAGTGCCGAGTACGCTTTAGATCGTGAGCCGTTAGCGCACGCTACGAACAGGTGTAGCGCGCTAATAGCCATTTATTATAAATAGACAAAGATCCTATTCGTCATTTCAGTCCTTTCTTCCCACATAACCCGAACTCTTGCACTTGAAACATAACTCCATTCGTCCTAAACACTTCGTATCAACCACTTAGTTCGAGATTGAAGATCTTATATCATTGGAGATTGGCGTTCAAGCCTTTGGTGTTGGATTGCTTTATTTTCATCCGTGTTCTTCGTTACTTTGAGGTAGGTGATTTTTCACCAATGATTAGTAAGGTTCCTAAGGAAGTTTGAATCATGTTTGGATAGCAAGTATTTCATTTTTATCGGTCATCGCATGTTAGAAGGATACTTTTGACGATAGATGCTAGATATCGGATGAACCTTTGAACCACCTTATTATAAGGACTCCTCGGCATGTTTAAAACTATTTATGATCTAGTAATCGGGGAGTACCCAGCTTGTTGAGTCGTATACGTTGAAATCGTGTGTTTTGAAACATAAGACGATCGGAACTTAGATTGCTTCTTGAAGATCGTATGGATTATGATATTAAGATGACTATCAGATATTGGTATTTCATAATCATAAATCTTCCTCAAACCTTATTAGCATGATTTGCCCGAGGATAACTTGTATTATCACGGTAGGATTCTGGAGTTCTTCACCATTCAACCTGGGCCGGCTTGCGATTCAGCCATGTAATGTTAGCGCACGCTAACACATGTGAGTTAACGTGCGCTATCGGGTCGATTAACGCCCAAACGCACGTAGCGTGCGTTATGAGACCACCGAAGTCGATCGCCAGACCGTGGCTAGCGCACGCTAGTCTTATAAGTTAGCGACGCTATCAGCCTGCCTTAGCGCACGTTACGTAGGTACGTGAGCGCGCGCAAGCAAGGCGCATTGTTTATTTTGAGCTTTTCGGCCGTAGACCGAATTGTTAGGCCATCGTTCGACTTGAGATGATTTGTATATCGTTCGTTTTGTTAAGGTCCGAGCTTGTTACGTTGATCGGAGGTGGCGGCCTTCGAGTGCCGAGAGCATTGAAGTGTATCGTTCTTGCCATCTTCGAGGCAAGTATCGTGATATGTTAATATCGGTATTTTTGGAGTATGCGTATGATTATGCATGTTGTTGAACATGACATTTACTTCATTGATTTGTCATGATATCCGTTATATAGTGTTTATATGTTTATGTTGATGAACCTAATGATTTGGCATATGTGTATGCATGAGTTGTGTTTGTATACGTTGAACGATCTATGCCGAGGGCCGGATCGGATGTCCACCTCGTGTTGATCCGACGGTATCATCTTGGGATCTATGCTGAGGGCGCTGGATCATTGGACGGGTTATTTCCACCTCGTGTTGGTCCGACGGGATCATCTTGGGATCTATGCTGAGGGCGCTGGATCATTGGAATACCCATGCTGTATAATGAAATCTTGTGGATTTGCATTGTCGGATTCCGGTAGCGGAAGTCCGTGTGGTGAATCTTGTTATGTATTACTGATGCATATTCGAATTGTTTAACATGATACTTGTACTAGCATCGTTTTGCTAACCCTTTCGGGGGTGGACATTGTTTTGATGTTCAGGTAGCCGAGGAGCGGGGAGGCAGCCACAGTACCGACAGGACGATGAGATGGCTCAGTGATGTGATTGTTGTCATTGTCGTCGAGAGTTGTTTTTCTTGTTTCGTTCAGTACTCGAGTACGTCTGTTTTGATAATATCCTTTCGATATGGTTGTATAAATTAACTCTTTGATCGGTTGAATCAAATATGTCTTTAAACTTCAGTTGTACGATTGGTTTATATTTACACACTTCTTAAAATTAGCCTTGTAAATCCTTACCTAAAGGGTTTACGGCGCTGTAATTATTCCGAATATCTCGGGGTGTTACAGTTATGTAGGCCGTTTCACATACGGCGCAACAAGGGCTGTGTCTTGGGCCGTTTCACACACGGCCGACATTTAGCACCGTATCCTCGCGCGTATTCCGGAAGAGACCGAGTCACCACAAAACGGCGCACAACACAGGGCAAACTGGGCCGTTTTTCATCGCCGTTTTTCAGCAGATGCCATGCAAAATTAGTCCACTTTTGACCAACTTGTGAACTCAACCACAAGATATTTTTTTTTTGGTCAAAAATCGGAAAATTCAAAGACATGGGTGAAGTGTGAACAAAGAATTAAAAAAATGATATTACAATAGATATTTTGAATTAAATAATCAATTGTATTCTTGAAAATCACCTATAAAAGGACATCTTCATCCATTGCAAAATCACCAATTACCAATTCTCAAACCCATCTTCTTGCTAAGAAATACTCCTTTCTTTTAGCAATATATTTTCCTTAGAACTCTCAATTTTAGTTTGTATTTCATTTTTGGTTTGAAGTTTTTCTTTCATTTAGTTTGTAATTGAAAAGTGCTTGATCAATAAGCACTTAGTATTTTACTTAGTGTTTTACTTTCAATTTTTGTAAGCTTGTAACCTTTGAACAAGTTTGAAGTTATAATTTGAAGTATATTTCTTGCACTTTGATACATCATATTCAAGTAAGTTTTATCTTTTGTCATTAAGTTCTAGTAATTAAAAGTTTCTATATATATTATATATATCAATTATTTCTATTATAATTTTAGTTTGTATAAACCACTGAGTAGCTAATCTTTCTTCCTAAGGGAAGGGGGATTTCTATTAGGTTATATATTGAGTATTTGATTGATTTAAACTATTTTTAGGACTAATTGGTTTAAATAGAGATTGATCATATCCTATTTTTACTAATGAAACCTTCTTGATTGATTGTTGAGTGAATTGGAAACATATCTTTTCAATCTATCAAATGTTAATCTTGTTATCAACATCTTAAGACTGCGAAAGTGGTTAAGACACCTTTGAATACGAAAGTTATGAGGTGAAAAGTTGATTACTCGATGAACGATCGTTTATCCTAAAAATAGTCAAGTTAGAGAATTGAAAGGACTAATTGGTTTAAATAGAGATTGATCATATCCTATTTCTACTAGTGAAACCTCCTTGATTGATTGTTAAGTGTATTGGAAACACATCTTTTCAATCTATCAAGTGTTAATCTTGTTATCAACATTTTAAAAAAGCAAAAGTGATTAAGACATCTTTGATTACGAAAGTACAGAGGTGAAAAGTTGATTACTCGATAAATATTCATTTTTTCTTTTATATCCATATAAATCAATTCCTATACTTAATTAAATACCTAATTTAATGAACCCGTAATCCCCTAGATTTTATAAATTCCCAACTCATTTTAATTCTATTCATTTTCACTAGTTAAAAATAGTCTACTATAAATAGTCTAGTTATAAATAGTCTAATATAAATAGTCTAGTATAAATAGTCTAGTATAAATAGTCTTAATATAAATAGTCTAGTATAAATAGTCTTAATATAAATAGTCTAGTATAAAAATAGTCTTATAGAAAATAGTCTTATTAAAAATAGTTTGGTTTAAAATATAGTGTATTTAATTTAGTTAATATTAAAAAACCCAAAAATATATTTTAGAATATTTTAGTATTTATTTCTTGCAATCTATACAAAATATTATACGAAGCCCTGTTGGACAATCATCGAGAGAAAAGACCTTGGTAGAACTTACCACAACTACTTCTACCTCGTATATATTTGAGAGCGACTCAAGAACTCCTGTTTTTAGGATAAGTTTTCCACCGATCAAATTTTGGCGCCGTTGCCGGGGATTGTTTTAGGCCAAATATAATTTTTTGTTTATATCTTGTTATTTTATCTTTCTTTATTTCTGCATCTTTTATTCTTCTGTCCGGTCAAAAGGCGGATAACGGTACTCCGTGACTATCAAAGTCGGATTTTTTTAGTTTCCCACAACAACTTATATTTGTAGATATTTTATCGTTTTTCATTTTAATTTTTTGTCATGGAAGAAACATTGTATAAAATTGAAAAAAGATTTCCCTTTCTAAGCAAAAATGCAATTTTAAAGATTTACAAGACAAGGCTTGAAAGGATGAGGTTGCTTATAAATAAAAGCATACCTTTTGACATAAGATTCATTAACGAAGCCAAAGTAAGAATAGAAGGTGAATTCACAGAAACACCGACTAGATTTTTACCAGGGCTTGGAAAAAGTTCATATGCCAAGAAACGACGAGCAAAGATGCTAGCCGTTTGCTATAAATGTGCTAGATGGAACTGTAATTTAAAATGTCAATCTTTAGGAATTCCATCTACAAACAGAGAAGATAAAATTCAATTCATTAAGGATGGTCTGAATAAAGAGAATTTAGATGATATCGAAATTTCTCTTGACACGCATCCTAGTGGACTTGTATATTACGGAATTCGATGTTTGTGGAATAAATTCAAACCAGAATATGAACAACGTCTTGGGAATCTGACGTTAAAAGACCCTGTTTGCCAATTTGTAAGAAAATTGGATGGGAAGCTTCTCCCCGACTCATAGATGTAATACCCGAGATTTATGTTATGTAATTGGAACTTGTGATATTGTAATGATTGTACTTTTGTCTGAGTACTATTCTCCGTATTTCATAATCCGATGTTGTCGAGCGTTTAATTTCGTATTTGTGATTTAAAGATTGTATTCTGCGCATGTAGCGCACGCTATCGGCTACGTTTAGCGTGCGCTAACGTGGATTAATAGCGCACGCTACTGAGGGTCATTAGCGCACGCTATGCGTGGTCATTTTGATTGAGACGTGCGGTAGGTGAGATCTGGCCGGGGGACCCCTGTCGGATCGTGTCGGGATGTACCTGGATGGCTTTCGGGAAAAGACGAGTCAACGCCTTAGCCCACGCTACAGGTATATGCGTAGCGCACGCTAAGTGCTGAGTACAGTTAAGTCAGTGAGCCGTTAGCGCACGCTACGAGCAGGGTCTAGCGCGCGCTAATAGCCATTTCTTATAAATAGGACAGCATCCTATTCGTGATTTCAGTTCTTTCTTCTCCCATTACCCAAATTCTTACACTTAGAACATAACTTCCATCATCCTAAACACTTCATATCAACATCCTAGTTCGTGATTGAAGATCGTATATCATTGGAAATTGGTGTTCAAGCTTTCGGTGTTGGATTGCTTCAATTTCCTCCATGTTCTTCACTACCTTGAGGTAGGTGATTCTTCACCAATACTAGTAGTGTTCTATAGGATGTTGATCATGGTCATCTAGTCAGTTAGATGTAATATCCGCAATTTCGAATTTCGGTAATTTTCTTTTTTCGGAGGAAGTTCGTTTTGACAAATCTATCATGACCGTTTCGTCATTCCGAGAATGATTAATTCTGCACTTTTTGTCATCCGAGTTCGTTTCGGTGTCGTTTTGTTGAGTTCCGTGTCCTTAATCGACTTTTTCACGTGGGAGTTCGACTTTGTAAAGTCACCATTAATTATTGGAAACTCCAAAAATTCTGAATCTTTGCAACATTATAGAGCATCAAGTTAGCTTCCCAATGGTTCAAACGGTGAGTCAATCGGAGTCCAGACGAAGGAGTTATGGTCGAAATAGCCAAGACTGCACGGTGTGCCTTTTTGGTGTTGAAGGGGATCGCCGTGTGCCGCGGCACACTCAGTGTGCGCGGCACTAAGCTGATTCTGGGCGTTTTGTGGCCACAGGGCCACGGCACACTTGTGCTGTGCCGCGGCACACGGGCTTTTTCTGCGTTTTTTAGCAGATTTTCGAGGAGAAAACTTCATTTTTCTCCTCTCTTCTTCCTCCTTCCATCTAGAGCGATTTCAATGGCGATTTTTGGGCGATTTGAGTGCTCCCAAACTTGTAGATATCATCCACCTCAAGTCTTGTTGTAGATTTTCGGCCTCTACTTTAATCCTTCATCCAAATCAAGATATTTTCGGCTTGAACCCTTGTTTTTGTAGATTTGGGGATTTTCCTTTTTGATTTCGATTCCAATCCGTTTTTAATCAATTAATTGTTGTATAAATGTTTTTTTGAACTTGTTCTACGGATTGGATACTCGTATCTTTGGTTCGTTCAACCCGAGGGGTGATTTCTTTGTTCTTGAAGGGTCTTGAACATTTAATGTTCGATTAAATGTTCGAATGAATTCCCTTTGATAGTTTGTTGGGATTTCCGTTGTTTTCGGCCTTGATTCTCGTCGTAATCATGTTTTATTATTCCTTACGGAGGATTATAGGTGCTCAATGATTCCGATGTTGAATTCCGTTGGTGATTGATGATTCATGTGGTGTTTTCCAGTAGTAATTTCGGTGCTATCGCGTTCTAGATAGTGTTCGGGAAATTGAGGGCTACCCGGCCGTATCCGTTCACTTTTCCATTTGCTCGTGATATCGAGGCAAGTACCTTGCCCATACTTTTCTTATTTTATGGATATGATGATCGGTGATCGTCTTGGTGTGTTTGTTTGGTTGTTTGAAATGAAGTTTCAAAAGATTTCGGTTTGGCCTCGTTAAAGGCTTTCTTTCAAATGGCGTGTGTGTTTTGTGAATGGTGTGTTTTGGGGATTGATTATGATTTGGTTATTTTGAACGTTGAAGAATTTGATGATGATACTCCTATTGTTTAAAGTTATGGAATCGTGTATTCCGTATTTAATCTTGTTATGGTGTTTTGAAGAGTTTGATAATGGTGTCGAGTTAATGGCCATCTCTAGTGAGTATTCTTAATGAACTTACATTCTTAGCATATTAGTATTGCATGAGTAACGTGTGTGTGTATGCTCACTACGGGTTAGATCCGACGGGGTCTCGGTAGGGGTCCACGGAGGGGTGGATCCGCGAGCTTGCTTTTAACCACTACGGGTTAGATCCGACGGGGTCTCGGTAGGGGTCCACGGAGGGGTGGATCCATGGTTAATTGTGGTGCATTTTTACAAATGTGATTTGATTATGGCATTTCCGGAAATGAGTGCTTTTCATGATTGCATGCATTGACTAAGTGTGTAAGAGGTAAGTTGTTCGTTTGGCCTACTTGGCTAGGATGGCACTAGAGTATTTTGTTGTTTGTTTTAAATCTTTTATTTGTGGATTTTGATGTTGGGAGACGAACCTTATGGTCGTTCTTGTGTACTGTGAGTTGCTGAGATTTGGGGCTAAAATCCCAATGGTTTTGTAAAAGTCGTTTTACGGATTTGGGGCTAAAATCCCAACGGTTTGGTTAATGTCATTTTTCAGAAAGTAAACCTTTGGGGCGGTGACCCCTTTTTGCCTTTTGGATTTTGAAAAGTAGGATTTGATAATCCTAAATTGTTTTCTATTAAAACTCTCGATGGCATTCTAAACCGTTTTATAAATTACTTCCATTGATTTATGATATTTCGATTTTGAAATGTTTTCTCAAACCCTTGCCTCGAGAAGTACTTTTCGTTTCGTTTGGATCTTTGAGGATTCCTGGTTATTGTTATTCGTGGAATGTGAATTGTATGGCTCGTATTTGCACTTTGTATTTGCACTAGCAAAACAGTGGAGTTTTTCTAACCCCCGAGTATTCGGGGGGTGGATGTCTATTTTTGCATTCAGGTTTTGAAGCATAACACAGGGTCGGCACGAAGGATGATGAAAGATGAACGATACTAATCACACGAGGATCCGTTGATGTCGTATTGGTCTAGTTGTATTTTCTTTTCCGCTGCAGTATCTTTTCCCCGTTATACGGGAGTTTATTGTATTTTGACCCCTGCATGGGTATATGTTGTAATTGAGTTGTATATTTTTACTGAAAGACCAAATCGGTCTACTGAGTCATTTAGCCTTGAAGGCATTGTCGAGATGTTAAATGTTGTTACCAGCCTGGTAGATCTTCGAGGAGAGGGTCTACGGCGTGTAATATCCCTGAGTGGATTGGGGGTGTTACATAAATGGTATCGGAGCTTAGGTTGAGGAAAACCTAGGCTGTCGGGTCAAGTCGTGTTGTTTGAGTCTTGTTTCGTCGGATTTTATCAGATCGAAATGTGTCGCGACGCGTCGTTTGAGTTTGTTGGTCGTGATTAGTATCGTGGGGCGATCATCATCTTCGTGCGACCTGTGGAAGTAAGTCTCCCTTCTTTGTGTTGTGCCTCGTGTGACACGAGCTATTTTTATGATTATTTGTTAAGTGGTGGAATTCTTATGTGGATTTTGATTTCACGATATGTATTTAGTCGACTCTCGCATTTAATTTATACGAGGAGTGTCGTCGCTTGTGATGTCTTTTATTGTTGTTTTTGTCCGTGGCTGATGATTTTCGAATCGATTTGCACGTTTTACAAGTTCTCTTGTGGAAGCTTTGTGCTTATACGCGTTCGACTTGTTCACTAGCTAGTGCGGGAGGGTCTTTAGAGGCCTCGAATGGGGTCAGTGGTTTTGTTCTGAATGTGGTATTTTATCGTTTATTTCCGTTTAAAGACATATATTGTCTTGATTTTAAACGTTTTGATGCGTGTACTAGGAGTTGTTTTAGTGAACGTCGATATGTGTGAGTTTTGGGCATTCTGGACTATTGAATTTTTGAAAACCTTGAATATCTTAGAAAAATAAATTTCGAGACATACTTTTCAAATGAGTTATTTTCTTGTGGTACATCCTAGGTGCCACAATATATTTCAAAAAATTTCTACTTCGAGGACCAAAATGCTTTGAGATATTTTCAATGTTTTAGAAACACTTTTATTTAGACCCGAGGGTCGAATATTCTGAAAGTTTTCACTACGAGAAAGTGTCCTCATTTTTATCAAATGCGAAATGGTTCTCCAATGTCTCGATAACGATGTTTCACGTTTGTACTTTTTGAAAGGTGATACTCAAGATCAACCGGTGTTCTTCTAAATTATTTTCAAAATGAGGTTTTCGTTTTTAAAACCTATCCATTCCCATTTGAGGGTTGGGTATGTATGTATGATGTTCGCGTTGTCATTTTGATACTTTCTCCCGAGTACGATCGAATTGGCGGTGTGAGCGTTGAGTCGCTTTCCACACATTGGTTGTGCTAGCCCCCGTGAGAGGCGGAATGTTGGTATTGAATGTTGCCATCTCATGGTGATTTCTGCGTTATTGCGCATGTGCGAGCTGTTAGAGCTTGGTTTGGTATGACCGTGTGCATCGGTGATGGTTCCGTTATGTGTCGGTTGTTTAATGTCTTGTTACCTTGCTCCCGTTTTTGTGAATTTCGTGGACGAGGACGGAGGTAATGCCCGTACTATTTTGACTTCTGTATTTTCTCTTTCCCCAGTCTATCGATTCGCTCATGTTCGTTGGTACTTTATGAACTTGTTCTGTATTTCAGTTTCATCGTCCGAACGAGCTGTGATCTTGTTGTGGGTCGATCTGGTTATCGATGTGACTTTTTCGGGTTCAGTTCGATTCTTGTGAACCTTGTTCGGGAGTGACATCATCTGGTTCTATTAGTTCTTTTATTCGAAGTGGATCGGATTTGGGACTCTTATGTTTTCGACTCTGTCGACTCATTTATGTTCGTTGACATTCTGAGCTTGTCCTGCCCCTTGTTTTTGTTTATCGAACGAGTGTGGTATTGTTTCGGAATTACTCGTTTGTCGTTGTGACTTTTCGATTGCTATTCCATTTCCTGTGGATCTTATGTGAATGCACATCTTGTTGTTTTCACCGGATCATATGTTGTCTCGAGTCGAGATGTGAACCTTGGAGTTGTTGTTTGAATCTCATTGTTCTTCGTGATTCGAACATGATTGTTCGATTTTTGTTGTCTCGATCGTTGTGGTTCGATCGTTTGATTTTTCGGTTTTTGTTGATCTCGTTCCGTGATTGGTGAACGTTCAGGCTCCTTCGTAATTCCCTTCAGTTCGGGAAATTAGTCTCGTTTTCGATCTTCCAACCCTTGGGCGGTGGAATTCCGTATTGGTGCAGCGATTGGCTCGCGTTTCAATTGATGTACCGTTGGGTTGGTCAATCATACTGACTTTCGTTCGTTGTGTTTTGTGATTGTCGGATAATTGACTTGGCTATATTATCCGTTTGATGACGCTTGTCATTTGTTGGTTTTATTATATCTCTAACGGCGACGTTGTGTTGGTCGTCGTGGAGTGTGTTTTCACGCCGAATGTCTCTTTGCGTTTCTTGCAGCGTTTCGCCGTTGGGCGCGAGTTTTCTGTTTTTGGTGTATCTCTCCGAGTTTTCCTGGTGGGTATATTGCTCCCCCCTACTTGTTTTAAGTTTCGGGACGAAACTTCTTTTAAGGAGGGTAGAATGTAATATCCGCAATTTCGAATTTCGGTAATTTTCTTTTTTCGGAGGAAGTTCGTTTTGACAACTCTATCATGACCGTTTCGTCATTCCGAGAATGATTAATTCTGCACTTTTTGTCATCCGAGTTCGTTTCGGTGTCGTTTTGTTGAGTTCCGTGTCCTTAATCGACTTTTTCACGTGGAAGTTCGACTATGTAAAGTCACCATTAATTCTTGGAAACTCCAAAAATTCTGAATCTTTGCAACATTATAGAGCATCAAGTTAGCTTTCCAGTGGTTCAAACGGTGAGTCAATCGGAGTCCAGACGAAGGAGTTATGGTCGAAATAGACAAGACTGCACGGTGTGCCTTTTTGGTGTTGAAGGGGACTGTACCGTGTGCCGCGGCACACTCAGGCTGTGCCGCGGCACTAAGCTGATTCCTGGGCATTTTTGTGGCCCTGGGCCACGGCACACTTGTGCTGTGCCGCGGCACACGGGCTTTTTCTGCGTTTTTTAGCAGATTTTCGAGGAGAAAACTTCATTTTTCTCCTCTCTTCTTCCTCCTTCCATCTAGAGCGATTTCAATGGCGATTTTTGGGCGATTTGAGTGCTCCCAAACTTGTAGAGATCATCCACCTCAAGTCTTGTTGTAGATTTTCGGCATCTACTTGAATCCTTCATCCAAATCAAGGTATTTTCGGCTTGAACCCTTGTTTTTGTAGATTTGGGGATTTTCCTTTTTGATTTCGATTCCAATCCGTTTTTAATCAATTAATTGTTGTATAAATGTTGTTTTGAACTTGTTCTACGGATTGGATACTCGTATCTTTGGTTCGTTCAACCCAAGGGGTGATTTCTTTGTTCTTGAAGGGTCTTGAACATTTAATGTTCGATTAAATGTTCGAATGAATTCCCTTTGATAGTTTGTTGGGATTTCCATTGTTTTCGGCCTTGATTCTCGTCGTAATCATGTTTTATTATTCCTTACGGAGGATTATAGGTGCTCAATGATTTCGATGTTGAATTCCGTTGGTGATTGATGATTCATGTGGTGTTTTCCCGTAGTAATTTCGGTGCTATCGCGTTCTAGATAGTGTTCGGGAAATTGAGGGCTACCCGGCCGTATCCGTTCACTTTTCCATTTTCTCGTGATATCGAGGCAAGTACCTTGCCCATACTTTTCTTATTTTATGGATATGATGATCGGTGATCGTCTTGGTGTGTTTGTTTGGTTGTTTGAAATGAAGTTTCAAAAGATTTCGGTTTGGCCTCGTTAAAGGCTTTCTTTCAAATGGCGTGTGTGTTTTGTGAATGGTGTGTTTTGGGGATTGATTATGATTTGGTTATTTTGAACGTTGAAGAATTTGATGATGATACTCCTATTGTTTAATGTTATGGAATCGTGTATTCCGTATTTAATCTTGTTATGGTGTTTTGAAGAGTTTGATAATGGTGTCGAGTTAATGGCCATCTCTAGTGAGTATTCTTAATGAACTTACATTCTTAGCATATTAGTATTGCATGAGTAACGTGTGTGTGTGTATGCTCACTATGGGTTAGATCCGACGGGGTCTCGGTAGGGGTCCACGGAGGGGTGGATCCGCGAGCTTGCTTTTAACCACTACGGGTTAGATCCGACGGGGTCTCGGTAGGGGTCCATGGAGGGGTGGATCCATGGTTAATTGTGGTGCATTTTTACAAATGTGATTTGATTATGGCATTTCCGGAAATGAGTGCTTTTGAACGGTTTTCATGATTGCATGCATTGACTAAGTGTGTAAGAGGTAAGTTGTTCGTTTGGCCTACTTGGCTAGGATGGCACTAGAGTATTTTGTTGTTTGTTTTAAATCTTTTATTTGTGGATTTTGATGTTGGGAGACGAACCTTATGGTCGTTCTTGTGTACTGTGAGTTGCTGAGATTTGGGGCTAAAATCCCAATGGTTTTGTAAAAGTCGTTTTACGGATTTGGGGCTAAAATCCCAACGTTTGGTTAATGTCATTTTTCAGAAAGTAAACCTTTGGGGCGGTGACCCCTTTTTTTCTTTTGGATTTTGAAAAGTAGGATTTGATAATCCTAAATTGTTTTCTATTAAAACTCTCGATGGCATTCTAAACCGTTTTATAAATTACTTCCATTGATTTATGATATTTCGATTTTGAAATGTTTTCTCAAACCCTTGCCTCGAGAAGTACTTTTCGTTTCGTTTGGATCTTTGAGGATTCCTGGTTATTGTTATTCGTGGAATGTGAATTGTATGGCTCGTATTTGCACTTTGTATTTGCACTAGCAAAACAAAGGAGTTTGCTAACCCCCGAATATTCGGGGTGGATGTCTATTTTGCATTCAAGTTTTGGAGCATAACACAGGTCGGCATGAAGGATGATGAAAGATGAACGATACTAATCACACGAGGATCCGTTGATGTCGTATTGGTCTAGTTGTATTTTCTTTTCCGCTGCAGATCTTTTCCCCGTTAGACGGAGTTTATCAGATTTTGACCCCTGCGTGGGTATATGTTGTAATTGAGTTGTATATTTTTACTGAAAGACCAAATCGGTCTACTGAGTCATTTAGCCTTGAAGGCATTGTCGAGATGTTAAATGTTGTTACCAGCCTGGTAGATCTTCGAGGAGAGGGTCTACGGCGTGTAATATCCCTGAGTGGATTGGGGGTGTTACATTAGATTCGTTATTAGTCGTACATCATGTGTTAGAAGGATATTTTCGACGTTTCGACACTTATTCATCGTATGATCCATTGAACCTTTTAGTATGTGGATTCCTGAGCATGTTATGTATCTTCAAAACCAATCGACCAGTATATGAAGATTACCTAGTTCGTATGTTTTACGTAAGGAATCATATGTTTTGGGACTTGGAATAATCGGAACTTGGTATATTTCTTGAAGATCAAAGATAAGATATGACGTTGAGATGATTATCCGTATATTTGTACCTCATGATCATGGAACTTCCACAAACCTTATTAGCATGACATGTTTGAGGATGACTTGTTGTATCAACGTAGAATTCATGAATTCACCACCTTTCAACCCAGTTTTTCCGTTAGCAGTATTCTGCTATGCAAGGTTAGCGCACGCTAACATATGTGAGTTAACGTGCGCTATCGGGGTTCAGTTAACGCACAATACGTACGTAGCGTACGTTATGTATCAGCCGATTCGAATCGCTGGGCCGTGGCTAGCGCACGCTAGTCTTCCACGATAGCGTACGCTAACAGGCCGGCTTAGCGCACGTTATGTAGAGTACGTAGCGCACGCTAAGCAGTCCAGGCAGATTTTTTATTTGAGCTTTTCGGTCGTAGACCGAATTGTTAGGCCATCGTTCGACTTGAGATGATTTGTATATCATTCCTTTTGTTAAGGTTCGAGCTTGTTACGTTGATCGAAGGAGGCGGCCTTCGAGTATGTCGAGATCATTGAAGTGTTTCGTCCTTGCCATTTTCGAGGCAAGTATCATATGTCGAGTTCGATTTATCATGCCTGTGGTTTTGTTCATATTGTTGAATATAAGATGTATTTCTGAAAATTCTCGTGATATTCGTTGTTATTTGTTCGTATTGATGAACATATTGAAATGCATATGTGTATGCATAGTTGATTGATTTATGGTATAAATGATCCGAGGGGATCATGAGGATCTATGCTGAGGGCGCTGGATCGAGTGTCCACCATGCGTTGGTCCGACGGGATCATCATGGGGATCTATGCTGAGGGCGCTGGATCATTGGACGGGTTTTCCACCATGCGTTGGTCCGACGGGATCATCATGGGGATCTATACCAAGGGCGCTGGATCGCTGGATTACCCTGTATTGTGTTGATGGAATCGTGAGGATTCGCATCGTTGGATTCCGGTGGCGGAAGTCCGTTTTGCATGTTCTATGATGCATTGATGATTTATTGTATGATAATACTTGTACTAGCATTGTTTTGCTAACCCCTTCGGGGGTGGACATTGTTTTGATGTTCAGGTAGCCGAGGAGCGGGGAGGCAACCACAGTACCGACAGAACGATAAAATGGCTCAGTGATGTGGTTGATGTTATTGTTATTATGAATTGTCTTCTTGGTTCGTTTAGTACTCGAGTACGTCTGTTTTAATAAGGTCATTTCGATATGGTTGTATAAGTTAACTCATTTGATCGGTTGAATCAAATCTGTATTTGAACTTCAGTTGTTCGATTGAATTGTTTTTAGACTTCTTTTAAAATTAGCCTTGTAAATCCTTATCTAAAGGGTTTACGGCACTGTAATTATTCCGAATATCTCGGGGTGTTACAGAATATGGTATCGGAGCTAAGATTCATGGATATCTTGGCAGTCGGGTTAGTTGGGTCTGTTTACGTTATTTGATTATTGGTCGTTCGTAACATCACTGCTGAGCCAAAGATCGTCGTGTGGACCGTGGTTGTAAGTTTCCTAATCTCGAATACTACCGTTTTATTTAATTCATGTCTTGTAAACATTAATGGATGTACTTTGAGAAAGTTTGTCCTGGATATTGAGTATTTATGTTTACAGTATGTTGAGAGGAGGTCGTGGACGCGGACGCGGTCGTGGACGCGGACATGGAAATGCGAGGCAAGAAGAGTCGGTATCTACCCCGCAGATAACCGCTAGTCAAACGGATTCCCATTCCGGGGACAAAGAGGATCGGCAAATAATAATGCAGATCCTAACGCGGGAGTGCTTCATCGTGTGGTTGCCCAGATAAACCAGCTTGCTCAAGTTGTGGATCGCATGCAGACGGCGATGGGACAAGAAAGATAACGTGGAAAATCGAGGAGATAGATGGCTTACAAGTGATTAAATTGCACCCTCCGAAATTTGACGGTTCTGCGAGACGCTTTCTTGGGATCACCGGGTCAAGGAATTAGAGAAGATTTTTGCAGGATTAACTGTCCCAACGATAGGAAGGTTCCGGCCGCCCAAGATCTTCTCGACAGGGAGGCTTTCGACGGTGGGAGGCCATTCGACCGTGAGGAGCACAATGTTGACTGGACGGAATTCAAATTGATGATGGAGGCGCAGATTGTCCTCGCCCGATTAGAGAAGCCCGAGTTCGGGAGTTTTTCTCACCACAAAATTCGAAGCATTCAGGACGGACGTGATTAAGACTTTTAATCACCAGTGACTTATATGCGCCACTTGGTCAGGACCGAGGCGGAGAAGATTTTTCATTTTGACATTCGAATGAAGCCGGAAATTCAGCAGTATATGTCCGGATTTGAATGTACCACCTTGCGACAGTATCAGGACAAGGCGTTGGCCTATGATATGAAGGAGGCAGCAGTAGAGAAATCGACGGAAGCAAAGAAACAGAAGGTGTCTGGCAACTTCACGGAGAATAAGAGTAGCGGGCCTCGCAGGGGTCAGTCCTCTTTTCATACATCCAAGAGACCTCCGCATCCTTCTCGAGGTGGAAAGAAGTCCCGGGCAGCACCAACTGTTTCAGACGAAGGGAAGAAGTGTTATAACTGTGGCAAAGCGGGACATGTTCGACGTGATTGTTTCGCGCCTGATGTGACCTGTTTCGAGTGTGGACAGGAAGGACATCGCGCAACATTTTGTGGGAATGCGACCCGATCTTTTGGTACTCGCACTCACCTCCGGCCCGAAGGAGACGTGTGTGAACCAGACGCAGGAGAGTGGATTTCAGCAGAACGCCGGGAAGAGAGAGACATCCAAAGGCCGGGTCCATTCCTCCGCGCCTGCATTTAAATGAGGAAATCGATGATCGAACACGATGTTGCATCGTGCACGATTCTCGATCCTTTTGCAACCAGCTAGTTTCTTGTTCGATTCGAGCTACGCATTCTTTTATATCTTTGAACCGTGTTAATCGCTTGAAAATCTCGTGCTTGTATAATTGTGAACCTTATGTTGTGGGATTACCGCGGAGAGAAAATTGTGGGAACCCTAGAAGCTAGGGATTTCAAGATCTATAGAAGGAAGAGAGTGGCCATCGAATCTCATTGTAGTTGACATCTACGGTGACGATTTAATTCTCGGAGATGATTGGCTCAACCGTTATGGAGCATTACAATTACCGAGAGAGAGTCATTTCTATCATTGCCGATGACGGATCTCAACACTTATTCCGAGGATGGAGACCAGAAGCTCGGGAAAATTGATCAAAGCAATGAAAGCCGTGAAATTATCAAGCAGGATGTCACGGACTTTGGTGCTATGCCATGAGGAAAGAGGAAGGAGTAGAGCTCGTCTATTTCGGTTGTGAATGAGTTCTCGGATGTATTTCTGACGAACTACTCAGGTTACCTCCGCAGAGGGGAGTGGAATTCACTATCGAATTAGAGCCTGGCGGCTCCTATTTCCAGAGCACCGAGACCGCATGGCGCCAACCGAGATGTATGAACTCAAGAAGCAACCGGAGGAATTGTTACGGAAGGACTATATCCAACCTAGTGTTTCTCCTTGGGAGCGCCTGTTCTCTTTATCCTAAGAAAGACGGATCCCTCCATTGTGTATTGATTACAGGAGCTCAACAAGATGACGATCAAGAATAAGTATCCTATACCTCGGATCGACGACTTGTTTGATCAACCGCAAGGGGCAAGGGTATTCTCGAAGATTGACTTGCGATCGTGATACCACCGATTGAGAATTAAGGAATCGGATATACCAAATCGCTTTCGAGATCCCGTGCAGGCATTATGAATTTGTAGTAATGCCATTTGGACTTACCAACGCTCCTGCGGTATTCATGCAATTGATGAATCAGGTATTCTTGGAATACTTGGATAAATTTGTGGTCGTCTTTATTGACGACATCCTGATATATTCGAGGGACGCAGAGGAACATGCTGAACATTTACGTGTGGTTTTGAGCACCTTGAGGAAGGAACAGCTGTATGCAAAACTTTCAAAATGCGAGTTCTGGCTTAAGGAAGTAACCTTCCTTGGGCATGTGATATCAGCCGACGGAGTTCAGGTGGCCCCGAAGAAAGTCGAAGCAATCTTGGAATGGAAAGCTCCTAAAACGTGAAAGAAGTCCGAAGCTTCTTAGGACTTGCTGGATATTATCGCCGCTTTGTAGAGGGATTTTCCAAAATTGCTCGTCCGCTCACTCAATTTATTCTGAAAACTCAAAAGTTCTTGTGGAATGAGAAGTGCAGCCGGTTTGACGAACTTAAGAGGAGACTGACGACAAGACCTATATTAGCGCCGCAGAGGAATCGATGGATTCATGGTATACAATGACACTTCAAATCGGGGTTTGGGTTGTGTGTTAATGCGAAGGATAAAGTGATTGCTTATGCTTCTCGGCAATTGAAACCGTACGAGATTAATTACCCGACTCATGATCTGGAGCTAGCAACCGTGGTCTTTGCCTTGAAAATTTGGCGACATTATTTGTACGGCACTCATTGTCGATCTTTACAGATCATAAGAGCCTCAAGTACATTTTCAATGTAAAGAATTAAACATGAGGCAGAGAAGGTGTGGAATTGATCAAGGATTACGACTTGGAGATTCTCTATCATCCGGGAAAGCAAACGTAGTAGCCGATGCCTTGAGCCGAAAACCTGCTTTCTCTTCGAGTGTTGGAAGCACTTACGTCCCAAACCGGTATTCAACGAGAACCGATCCGCGAGGATTGAAGTATGGGCACCGGGAATCAAGGGCAACTTTATGTGATGGAACCGACTTCATCACTAGTCGAGGAGATCAAGTCTAAACAATTGAATGATTCTCGATCCTTCGATTATGTGACGAAGTAAAGAAAGGAAAAGCCCGGGATTCGTGATACAAGACGATGGAGTTCGAGATTTGAGTCGACTTTGCGTTCCCGAGGATGATGATTTGAGACGGACAATTTTGAAGGAAGCTCATAGCGCGCCTATTCTATTCACCCGAGCGGTAGTAAGATGTATAAGGATTTAAAGCAAAACTTCCGGTGGGGAATATGAAGAAGGACGTAGCGGAGTACGTTTGAAGTGTTTGACTTGTCGTGAGTTAAGATTGAACATCAACGACTGCCAGGAATGTTAAAGCCGCTTAGATCCACAGTGGAAGTGGGAGGATATCTCGATGGATTTCATCACTAGTATGCCAAGGACTAGAACGGGAATGAACATGATTTGGGTTGTAGTTGATCGACTAACCAAGTCGGCTCATTTCCTGGGAATTAAAGATACATGGGGACCCGAGAGATTGGCACGAGTATTTATTGCGGAGATAGTCAGATTGCATGGGACGCCGAGGACCATTATTTCGGATCGAGATGGTCGCCGTGTCACATTTACGAAAGCGATTCACGTGGCTCTGGGATCGAGCTCAACTTTAGCACGACTTATCATCCCCAAATGGACGGTCGGTCAGAAAGGACTATTCAATCAGAAGACAGGCTTAGAGCCTGTGCTTTGGTTTGGTCAACTGATTGGGAAGTTCATTTGCCATTAGTTGAATTCACCTACAATAATAGTTGGCATGCTTCAATTAAGATGGCACCATTTGAAGCTTTGTACGGGAGAAGATGCCGATCACCCCTATGTTGGGATGATTCTTCGGATTTGATCGGGACGGAACCGGAATTGATTATTCAGACTCAAGAGAAGATAACCTTGATTCGAGATAGACTGTTGACTGCCCAGAGTCGACAGAAGTCTTATGCAGATGTACGTCGTCGCCCTCTAGAGTTCGGCCTGGGACCATGTACTATTGAAGGTGTCTCCTACACGAGGGATTTTCCGTTTTGGGAGGAGAGGAAAGCTTAGTCCGAGATATATCGGACCATTCGAGATCCTCGAGAGAGTTGGAGATTTAGCATACAGTGTGGCCGTACCGCCATCGCTGAGTCACGTTCACAATGTGTTTCACGTATCCCAATTGCGGAAGTATGTACTGCACCCGATCACGTCATTGATTTCAACGAGATCGAGATAGCTAATGATGGCACCTTCAAGAGAGACCAATCAAGATACTTGAGAGCCGGATCAAACAATTGAGGAATAAACCAATACACTTGGTTAAAGTACAATGGTCACGACATGGAGTTGAAGAGGCCACTTGGGAAGCAGATGATATGAAGACTAGATATCCGGAGTTGTTTTCATCTTAAGTTTCGGGACGAAACTTCTTTTTAGGGAGGAAGGATGTAATACCCGAGATTTCTGTTATGTAATTGGAACTTGTGATATTGTAATGATTGTACTTTTGTCTGAGTACTATTCTCCGTATTTCATAATCCGATGTTGTCGAGCGTTTAATTTCGTGTTTGTGATTTAAAGATTGTATTCTGCGCATGTAGCGCACGCTATCGGCTACGTTTAGCGTGCGCTAACGTGGATTAATAGCGCACGCTACTGAGGGTCATTAGCGCACGCTATGCGTGGTCATTTTGATTGAGACGTGCGGTAGGTGAGATCTGGCCGGGGGACCCCTGTCGGATCGTGTCGGGATGTACCTGGACGGCTTTCGGGAAAAGCCGAGTCAACGCCTTAGCACACGCTACAGGTATATGCGTAGCGCATGCTAAGTGCTGAGTACAGTTAAGTCAGTGAGCCGTTAGCGCACGCTACGAGCAGGGTCTAGCGCACGCTAATAGCCATTTCTTATAAATAGGACAGCATCCTATTCGTGATTTCAGTTCTTTCTTCTCCCATTACCCAAATTCTTACACTTAGAACATAACTTCCTTCATCCTAAACACTTCATATCAACATCCTAGTTCGTGATTGAAGATCGTATATCATTGGAGATTGGTGTTCAAGCTTTCGGTGTTGGATTGCTTCAATTTCCTCCGTGTTCTTCACTACCTTGAGGTAGGTGATTCTTCACCAATACTAGTAGTGTTCTATAGGATGTTGATCATGTTCATCTAGTCAGTTAGATTCGTTATTAGTCGTACATCATGTGTTAGAAGGATATTTTCGACGTTTCGACACTTATTCATCGTATGATCCATTGAACCTTTTAGTATGTGGATTCCTGAGCATGTTATGTATCTTCAAAACCAATCGACCAGTATATGAAGATTACCTAGTTCGTATGTTTTACATAAGGAATCATATGTTTTGGGACTTGGAATAATCGGAACTTGGTATATTTCTTGAAGATCAAAGATAAGATATGACGTTGAGATGATTATCCGTATATTTGTACCTCATGATCATGGAACTTCCACAAACCTTATTAGCATGACATGTTTGAGGATGACTTGTTGTATCAACGTAGAATTCATGAATTCACCACCTTTCAACCCAGTTTTTCCGTTAGCAGTATTCTGCCATGCAAGGTTAGCGCACGCTAACATATGTGAGTTAACGTGCGCTATCGGGGTTCAGTTAACGCACAATACGTACGTAGCGTACGTTATGTATCAGCCAATTCGAACTGTCAGTTCGTGGCTAGCGCACGCTAGTCTTCCACGATAGCGTACGCTAACAGGCCGGCTTAGCGCACGTTACGTAGAGTACGTAGCGCACGCTAAGCAGTCCAAGCAGATTGTTTATTTGAGCTTTTCGGCCGTAGACCGAATTGTTAGGCCATCGTTCGACTTGAGATGATTTGTATATCATTCCTTTTGTTAAGGTTCGAGCTTGTTACGTTGATCGAAGGAGGCGGCCTTCGAGTGTGTCGAGATCATTGAAGTGTTTCGTCCTTGCCATTTTCGAGGCAAGTATCATATGTCGAGTTCGATTTATCATGCCTATGGTTTTGTTCATATTGTTGAATATGAGATGTATTTCTGAAAATTCTCGTGATATTCGTTGTTATTTGTTCGTATTGATGAACATATTGAAATGCATATGTGTATGCATAGTTGATTGATTTATGGTATAAATGATCCGAGGGGATCATGAGGATCTATGCTGAGGGCGCTGGATCGAGTGTGCACCATGCGTTGGTCCGACGGGATCATCATGGGGATCTATGCTGAGGGCGCTGGATCGTTGGATGGGTTTTCCACCATGCGTTGGTCCGACGGGATCATCATGGGGATCTATACCAAGGGCGCTGGATCGCTGGATTACCCTGTATTGTGTTGATGGAATCGTGAGGATTCGCATCGTTGGATTCCGGTGGCGGAAGTCCGTTTTGCATGTTCTATGATGCATTGATGATTTATTGTATGATGATACTTGTACTAGCATTGTTTTGCTAACCCCTTCGGGGGTGGACATTGTTTTGATGTTCAGGTAGCCGAGGAGCGGGGAGGCAACCACGATCAAACGGAGACGATGAAATGGCTCAGTGATGTGGTTGATGTTATTGTTATTATGAATTGTCTTCTTGGTTCGTTTAGTACTCGAGTACATCTGTTTTAATAAGGTCATTTCGATATGGTTGTATAAGTTAACTCATTTGATCGGTTGAATCAAATCTGTATTTGAACTTCAGTTGTTCGATTGAATTGTTTTTACACTTCTTTTAAAATTAGCCTTGTAAATCCTTATCTAAAGGGTTTACGGCGCTGTAATTATTCCGAATATCTCGGGGTGTTACAATAGAAGGCATTTAAGCCGTTTCTGAACGCAAAATCAGAGGAAGATGTGAGCCACAATCACAACTAATGTACATACACGTGAGTATCTTTTATTTTTGTCGTGTGGTGAGATTTTCTGAATAAAAAAATGTGATACGCGATAAATGCATTCATTATTCTATTGAGTAGTTGAAGCGCAATCAACGCAATCACAAACTTGTTAAACAATTTTTCCTTATTTTTCTTCTATAAATAAACATTGTGCTTATTTCTTTTATTCATCCCTCAAACTTGTACTTTTCTCTGTTTCTCGCAAATAAATTTCTTTTCAAAAATGGAATCATCATCTTCCACAAAAAGATTTAACTCATTCTGCATTTTTGGTGGAGCTAGTTATGGAAAAGATGCATGCTTTACTGAAGCAGCACACAACTTGGGTCGTACTTTAGGAGAAAAATGCATTCATGTAGTTTATGGAGGAGGAAGTCTAGGATTAATGGGACGAGCTGTTGCTTCTGCCTATATGGAAGGAGTAAGAGTGTTGGGAGTAATTCCAAAACCTCTGGCTGAAAGTAAAATCACCGGGGCAACTATTGGAGATGAGTTTAGATCTGTAAATATGCAAGATCGCATAACTCACATGTTAAATAATTCTGGCGCCTTTATCACTCTTCCCGGTGGTTTTGGCACCCTTGAGGAACTTTTTCATGTGGTTACCAGAGCCCAGCTAAATGTTCATCAAAAACTAATAGGTCTGCTTAATGTCAATGGTTTCTTTGATGGTTTACTATCTTTCATCGACTACTCTGCTGAAAAAGGTTTTATTTCCGAGCGTGCTAAACGAATCATAGTCGTTGCAACAACACCAGAAGAGCTAATCAAAAAACTCATTGAATTTGTTCCTCAACCAAATCCAGCTCTAGCTAATATTGTCTGGATGGAAGATCTCACCGTGAGAAAATGAAAAGTGGATTCATTCCTCTCCCTTTGATACCCCATATCAGACCTCTTGTTATTTTTACTTTCTGTCGTGTGTAATAATCGTGCTAAATGGTGGCAGCTTAAGGAGTTTCTTCTTGATCTCTTGACGCGCATCTATTCACGATTTATGTATTGTTATTTTATTGCTGTAATTTTTATTGTGTGTTTTTTTATAAAATCATTGATGGCAGCGTAAGGCGACTCTTCGGACTTTCTTGATGCGCATCTTAAAAATTGTGTTATACTTCCGGGTATATTTTTATTGTTGTTGTTGTTTGCCTTGTATATTTTTTCATGCAGATCCAAAAAGGCATAGCTCAAGCATCAATTTTCATAACAGGGAGTATTTTTTTTTTCTCTTACTTTTTATTATTTTTTTTTTAAAAAACTGAGGACAGTTTCTTTTTTAAGTTTGGGGGTGGTATGTTTTAATTTTTGTGGTGTGATTTGATTATTTTTGTTATTTGGCTTTGATTTATATATATATTGTTTATTTGTGAGATTTCTAGATCTGGCCATAACACCAATAATTTAACTATATACAAGCTTCTAAAATTGTTTTAACCGGTAAAAAATTGTATATTCCAAAATTTTTTGAGCCTTAATCTCTCTTTCCAAGCCTTGTAGTTATCATATAAAATCGAGTCATTGATTACCTTGAGAAAAGAAGAATCAGTCGGTTGATGAAAAATAGAACTGAAATTTACTTAATTTGTGGAGTTTTTGATTTTTCATGCTTAACTAATAAATGATTTTCTGCAAAAATTCTATTCCCTAAAAAAAAGGAGTCATTGGTGAAAAGAGCTACACATTAGCAAATAACGGTGTGAAAGCTATCACCTAAAAAAAATGACAAAAATGAGAAGTGTTGAGCAGCAACAGCTGCCTAATTTTGGGGGTCTTAAAATTTTGTAAAAAATAAAGGACTAACCATTGTTTGTGCGTAGCTGCCGTCTCACAGAAAAATTGGTGAAAAGAGCAACACGTTAGCAAATAACGGTGTGAAAGCTATCACCTTTTTAAAAAAAAAGATAGAAATTATGTTGGTGAAAAGAGCTACACGTTAGCAAATAACGGTGTGAAAGCTATCACTAAGAGATGTAGTTTATGAGCAAGATCTGAATTAATTAGCGGCTGAATTTCAATACACTCAATTTCGTGAAAAATCACAATATTTGATGACGCCGATGAAATTCTTCTTCATATTGAGTTGAAAAATAAAAGAGTGATCGAGAGCAACCATTAAAGGGAGTCGTGTGAAGTCACGAGTGGGAAAGAAATAATCAACCTTTTGGAGGGAAAACCTTGCATTTTGGAATTACAAAAATAAAAACCGTGTTTTAACTTCAAAATCGTTAGTAGATTTATTTTGAATCTTGTTTCATTTCTATCTACTGTATAAAGTTGGTTATTATGTATTAATGGCATTTTGATCTCTTTTTATCTTTATATATAATTATTTTTCTTAAATTTCTGTGTATTATTTTTTATTTTTTATTTCATGTCTTATTTTAATTTTTATTTTGTGTGTGATTAATAAAGAGTCTTGCTCGGGACTAGCAAGAATTTAAGTGTGGGGTATTTGATTAGTGCATAATTGATCTAAAATTCATATACAAAATATTCATTTTTCCGGGCATAATTGTACTGATTTGTGATTAAAAATATATATTTTACAGATATGTCCAAACATGAGCTAAAAATAGTTATTTTACAGATTACTGACATGAAGCATCAAAAAGGACGAAAAACAAGATCAAATCCAACGATGGAAATTTTTCAAGGCAAAACGACCTACAACACGGCGCAAACAGGACCGTGTTATGTAGGCCGTTTCACATACGGCGCAACAAGGGCCGTGTCTTGGGCCGTTTCACACACGGCCGGTATTTAGCACCGTGTCCTCGCGCGTATTCCGGAAGAGACCGAGTCACCACAAAACGGCGCACAACACGGGGCAAACTGGGCCGTTTTTCATCGCCGTTTTTCAGCAGATGCCATGTAAAATTAGTCTACTTTTGACCAACTTGTGAACTCAACCACAAGATATTTTTTTTGGTCAAAAATCTGAAAATTCAAAGACATGGGTGAAGTGTGAACAAAGAATTTAAAAAATGATATTACAATAGATATTTTGAATTAAATAATCAATTGTATTCTTGAAAATCACCTTTAAAAGGACATCTTCATCCATTGCAAAATCACCAATTATGTAATACCCGAGATTTTTGTTCCGGAATCGTTGAGTTTTTTGGGTTTTATCGGATTGTCATTGTCCTCATAGTTGGAATTTCGTGCCATGTTTGGGTGTGTCTTGTTGGGACACGTGTTTGGAGGCGTTTCGGATCACTATATGAGTTTTTGAGTTTTTGTGGTGTAGCGCACGCTAATGCTTGAGGCATAGCGCACGCTACTGCGTGGTGTTTAGCGCACGCTACTGAATGTGTAGCGCACGCTAATCGGCGATCAGAGCGATCCGGTAGCTACCGGATCGGGACCGAGCTTTGTTAGCGCACGCTAAGGCTGATAGCTAGCGCACGCTATCGACTGCTTAGCGCACGCTCTCTCTTCTTTCTAGCGCACGCTACCCGGCAGGTGCGGTTCTGTCCAGGGGCTACTGGACTGGTTTTGTGACCCGTTAGTGCACGCTACGGCTTTTGGCTAGCGCACGCTAACTGTGTTATATGCGGTTTCTCGGGAGCGATGACCCCATTAGCGCACGCTAATTCAGGGTGTTTAGCGCGCGCTAATAACTGTCCAGTATAAATACTGGACAGCAGCATTAAGTCATCATTTTTCCACTTTTCTTCATCCCTTCCGACGGGAGTGAGATCCAGAGGCGATTAGGACCGATCTTTTTCTTCTAGCTTCATCTCTGAGCGGATTTGTAGATGTTTAACAACGTCTAATCGTCTTCTTGGTCCAGATCAAGGTAATCTCTTCTTAGAACCCTAGTTTCTTGAATTTGGGGTTTTTCCTTGGATTTGTGATTCTTAACCGATCTCATCCGATCGGTTGTGTATTTTTGGTTGTCTTCAGCGTAATCTTCAGATTTTGTTAACCGTTCATCGATTTTTATCGCCCGGATCAACGATTCTTGATTTCTTTGAGAATACTTAGATCCTTGTCGTTTTTAGGATCGTTTTGGATTTCGATTAGTGTTATTGATTCGTGGTGATGCTATTTTCGTAGTATTCGTGGGCTGTCGAAGTCTTGATCATTTTTGGAGGTTCGAAGGTTGCCCGATCGTGCCCGTTCATCGTTTCATCGCTCGTGATACCGAGGCAAGTATCTTGTCCATACATTTCATGTTTCGTAGGCGTAATTATTGATAAATGATTATATACGAAACCCAATGTTTAATGAACGTAAAAAGGGATTGGTATGTTCTCGATAAATGTTGTCTTTCAACGATAATTCGTGTACTACGTGAATATATGTGTTCTCGGGATATGTGTGTTGGTCTTGTATGTTGAAAATATGCTATGACCACTTTGAGTGAGTTTAATAGACCGTAATCCTTTGTCGGGGATTACGTATTGTTATGTGTACTTGTTCGGTAAGAACGTATTGGGTGTGATATTAGTTGATACTCCTTTGAAAGGAGGTTGTGATGTTTAAGTGTTGCTTGGCTTGATATTTTGCTCATTGTTATGTGATCATTGATAGTGATGTGCCTCCGGGTAGGATTGTTGAATCTCCGGGATCCATACTTGCTAGTATGGGTCGGGCGTGACCGTAGGGTTATCCAATCCGGGTATGTCTTGCGGGGACTCTGAGGTTCGGGGCTTGCTAGCCCGATGCCGAGATAACTTGTGGGGTTATCATCGGGTATGTCTTGCGGGGACTCCGAGGTTCGTGGCTTGTTAGCCCGATGCCGGAATAACTTATGGTTGTGGTTTGGAATGGTTCTGTGGCTGTTGCCACGAGGACATGTGATTTGATATGGCTTCCTATTGGGTTATTTACTCGGGTATGTTCTACGGGAGCATCTGAGGTTCGTGGCTTGTTAGCATGGGACGCGAATAATCCTTAGGAACATGTGTTATGTGATTCGGGTCGTGGACCCTGTGGCTTATGATTCGGGTCTTGGACCCCGTGTGTTGTGAATTGGGTTGTGAAACCGCGTTTTATTATTGGAATCGTATTTTGGAAAGATGATTTTGGGCCATGTCCCTAAGTGTTTTCGAAGGGCTTGAGAATTCCTTTATTTCAAATGTTTTCAAACTCCCGAGATCATAAAATATTTTGTATGAAATACATGGTTCTATTCCTACCTTTTATAAATCAAACTGTTTCGATTAAGTGAATTATCTCGGGAAATATATTCAATATTATTATATTCTTGAAGCACGTTGTGTATGGCTTGTATACATTCTATACTTGCACTAGCAAAACAGTGGAGTTTTGCTAACCCCCGAGTATTCGGGGGGTGGATGTCTGTATTGCGTCCAGGTATTTGCAGGTAGCTGGGGAGCGAGCCACAGGATCGATACGAAGGATGATGGGAGACGAAGATACTAATCACGTGAAGACCATTTATAGAGTATTTGGTAGAGTCGTGTTGGTTATTCCTCCGATGTGTTATTTTCTCGAATTATGGAAGTGTTATCGTATTCTAGCCCCTGCGTGGGTATGTGTGCAGGGCAAGGGTCTTGTATGTATTGTTGTGTGTGTTGTGATATAAGACCTAATCGGTCTAATGTTCCTTTATGTAGCCATGTCGGCATGTGAAGTGACGCATTGTTTTGTATTTAGCCTGGTAGATCCTAGCGGAGAGGGTCTGCGGCGCTGTAATATTCCCGAGTGGTTTGGGGGTGTTACATAATATGGTATCAGAGCTTAGGTTGAGGAAACCTAGGCTGTCGGGTTGAGTTGTGTGTTTTCGGGTCTTGTCTTGTCAGATTTGGTCTGACTGAGTGGTGTCGCGACGCGTCGTCTGAGTTGTCGGTCGTGATTAGTATCGAGGTGCAACCATCATCTTCGTGCGATCTGTGGATGTAAGTCTCCCTACCTTGTTGTGTCTCGTATTATACGAGTTTACGTGATTCTATGTTATTATGTGGAGTTTAATTGTGCCTCGTGAATACTTACTCCATACTTGTTTGATTCTCGTATTGTGTTGGAATAAAGAGTAGTACCGATATGTATGTATATATTTATTTACATCTTTGTGTAAAATCGTTTTTACAGGAGTGATGTTTTGGATTGGTTACTCAATAAAAGTTTATCAATGTGGTATTTCAATTTCAAATGTTTTGGGGAAGTCACGTAAATTCTATTTAAAAATATCCTATGAGAAGGAAAAATGATTTGATTTTCGTATGATGACCTCGAGACCAAAGATTTTGAGAATTCAAACTACACATATTATATTTTCATCTTGCATTGAAAATTTTCAAAATATTTTAAATGCTTAAACGAGGTCTACCAATAGTTTACTTGAGACGTGACTTTCGCCTTCAAATTTTCCGGTTAAACGATATGTAGTGAGAATGTAAATTGTTGGCGTTTGGATTCGTATGTTGTTGTTTATTTGTAACCTTCGACTTTCGGCATTATTTGGTATATGTTCATGAATAACAATTGTTGTGTGTGGTTATGTGTAACTTGAACTGTGTTCTTATCCGCAGCGTGTGTAAAGTCCAAAGTGACTTTTTGGGTACTTTTACCAAATAGTGTGTGTTTCAAAATGACCTTTTGGGTTTGTAAATTTGAATTATTTCGTTGACCCTTTTTCCTAACTCTTTTGTTGGGTGATTTAACATATATTTTGAAACTATTGAGTTTTCGCGTCTACGCTTGTAATTTCAAATGGTATTTGGTGACGGTATTTGGTATTTGGAAAATGACTTTTGGGGAGTATTTGGAAAGTATTACCGTCATCGGCCTTTCTGGCATTTTGGAACGTTTTTTAAAATGGTTTTCAACTTGGTGAGTTCCGGCGCGGAAACCGTACAGAAAATGATTTTGATATAATGGATGATTTCAATTTCTTTGCATTATAAATCGCATAACAACGTCATTATAAATGAAGATTTTTGGTAAAATAGTTTGTATATTGTGCTCTAGCTGGAATTAAATGGTAATATGTATATGATTTAATGATGTTGGATTAAAGACAGAGATGTGAATATCTTGCTATGAGTTATGATCTTTCGTTACCCTAGGTTGATTGTTTGTTAGTATGCCGAGGGGCAGAGGTCGTGGTCGTAACCGTGGCGCTGATGGCCACAAGGATCAGATGCGGAATCGAGAGAATGCCGCTGGGGATGATTTTAGTTGGGTGTTGCTACTATATTGCAACAAGTAGCGACTCAGATGACTCAGTTGACCCAGGTGGTTCAATGTAGCATTGACGCGAGTCAGAACGTTGGTGTAAATCAATGGCTTCGCGAGGTAGTTCGTATGAATACCCCTCGATTCGCCGGTGCTGCGGATGCGTTGGGCTGGGATGGTTGGATTTTCCAGTTGGGAAAGATTTTCGAGGCTGTCGGATGTCCTGAAGAGCGGAAGGTACCTATCGCTCAGTACCTTCTCGACAAAGATGCTGCTAATTGGTGGGAAGTTGTTAAACCTCGTGATCGTGATGTCATGTGGGTGGAGTTCCAGGCATTTATGGAAGCTGAGTTCTGTCCGAAATCGATTAGAGAGCAGAGGATTCGCGAATTCTACTTGGCAGAACCGCAAGATATATCCGTGTCGCAAGCTATCATTGATTATAGCAAACAACTCAGTTATGTGCGAGACTGGGTGAGAACCGAGGAAGAGAGGATCCTTCACTTTGACAGACGGATGAAGCCGGATATTTGCGTGTATATGTCGGGATTCAATTGCACTTCATTGAGGGACTATCAAGATCGAGCATTAGCCCGTGAACTAGCTTCGTTATCGTCGGAGCGTGTGTCCGAGTCGAAGAAGCAGAGGAAGTCCGATGACCGTGTGGACGGTGCAGGAGTTGGTGTTTCTAGTTTTCAATGTCGTAGCCTTTCCGCTGTGAAGCTCCATCGCTCGATGCGTGGGCCCGAGTTCCAAGTCGTCTGCTCGACTCTGGTAAAGCCGGAGATGTTTTCTTGTAATTTGGCGGGACATGTTCGTGCACATTGTCCTTCTCCGCCAGTAACGTGTTACAGGTGCGGACTCGAGGGACACCGAGTTCAGTTTTGCGAGATGGTTACCGAGCCTTCCGGGGCGCGGAATTGAGCACCGATATCTGGATCGACTCCGAGAAGCCCCTGTGTGGCTTAGCCTATCAGTTGTTTGTTATGTTATTTCCCTCGTTTTGTTGTTTCGATATTCCGGAGATTAACTTATTTTATTTGAAGTGAATCGGATTTTGAACTCTGTACTTTCGACTCTATCGAATCGTTTATGTTCGTTGATATTTTCTGAACTTGTCCTGTCTTGTGCTTTTGGTTGATCGAACAAGTTGTGGTATTATTTCAGAATAACCCATTTGTCGTTATGACTTTCCAATTGCTATTCCCTTTCCTGTGGATCTTATGTGAATACACATCTTGTTGTCTTCACCGGATCGTATATTGTCTCGAGTCGAGATGTGAACTTTGGGGTTGTTGTTTGAGTATTATTGTTCGTCGTGATTCGAACATGATTGATCGACTGTTGTCGTCTCGATCGTTGTAGCTCAATCGTTTGATGGTTCAGTTTTTGTTGATCTCGTTTCGTGATTGTTGAGCGTTAGGGCTCCTTCGTAATTTCCTTAAGTTCAGGGAATTTGTTTTGTGTTCGATCCTCCAACCCTTGGGCTGTGGAATTTCGTATTGGTTCAGCGTATAGCTCGTGTTTTGGTGATGTACTGTTGAATTGTTCGACCGTATTGATTTTCGTTCGTTGTGTTTTGTTATTTCGGCAACGGATATCGTGTGTTATCTGAGTTTGTTTTGCGTCGTTCGTTATATGTTTCAAGTTTCGGGGACGAAACTTCTTTTAAGAGGGGTCGAAATGTAATACCCGAGATTTTTGTTCCGGAATCGTTGAGTTTTCTGGGTTTTATCGGATTGTCATTGTCCTCATAGTTGGAATTTCGTGCCATGTTTGGGTGTGTCTTGTTGGGACACGTTTTTGGAGGCGTTTCGGATCACTATGTGAGTTTTTGAGTTTTTGTGGTGTAGCGCACGCTAATGCTTGAGGCATAGCGCACGCTACTGCGTGGTGTTTAGCGCACGCTACTGAATGTGTAGCGCACGCTAATCGGCGATCAGAGGCGATCCGGTAGCTACCGGATCGGGCTGAGCTTTGTTAGCGCACGCTAAGGCTGATAGCTTGCACACGCTATCGGCCCTTAGCGCACGCTCTCTCTTCTTTCTAGCGCACGCTACGGCAGTGCGGTTGCATCCGAGGGCTCTGGATCGTTTTGTGACCCGTTAGCGCACGCTACGGCTTTTAGCTAGTGCACGCTAACTGTGTTATATGCGGTTTCTCGGGAGCGATGACCCCATTAGCGCACGCTAATGCAGGGTGTTTAGCGCGCGCTAATAATCTGTCGAAGATAAATACTGGACAGCAGCATTAAGTCGTCATTTTTCCACTTTTCTTCATCCCTTCTGACGGGAGTGAGATCCAGAGGCGATTAGGACCGATCTTTTTCTTCTAGCTTCATCTCTGAGCGGATTTGTAGATGTTTAACAACATCTAATCGTCTTCTTGGTCCAGATCAAGGTAATCTCTTCTTAGAACCCTAGTTTCTTGAATTTGGGGTTTTTCCTGGGATTTGTGATTCTTAATCGATCTCATCCGATCGGTTGTGTATTTTTGGTTGTCTTCACCGTAATCTTCAGATTTTGTTAACCGTTCATCGATTTTTATCGCTCGGATCAACGATTCTTGATTTCTTTGAGAATACTTAGATCCTTGTCGTTTTTAGGATCGTTTTGGATTTCGATTAGTGTTATTGATTCGTGGTGATGCTATTTTCGTAGTATTCGTGGGCTGTCGAAGTCTTGATCGTTTTTGGAGGTTCGAAGCTTGCCCGATCGTGCCCGTTCGTCGTTTCATCGCTCGTGATACCGAGGCAAGTATCTTGTCCATACATTTCATGTTTCGTAGGCGTAATTATTGATAAATGATTATATACGAAACCCAATGTTTAATGAACGTAAAAAGGGATCGGTATGTTCTCGATAAATGTTGTCTTTCAACGATAATTCGTGTACTACGTGAATATATGTGTTCTCGGGATATGTGTGTTGGTCTTGTATGTTGAAAAGATGCTATGACCACTTTGAGTGAGTTTAATAGACCGTAATCCTTTGTCGGGGATTCCGTATTGTTATGTGTACTTGTTCGGTAAGAACGTATTGGGTGTGATATTAGTTGATACTCCTTTGAAAGGAGGTTGTGATGTTTAAGTGTTGCTTGGCTTGATATTTTGCTCATTGTTATGTGATCATTGATAGTGATGTGCCTCCGGGTAGGATTGTTGAATCTCCGGGATCCATACTTGCTAGTATGGGTCGGGTGTGACCGTAGGGTTATCCAATCCGGGTATGTCTTGCGGGGACTCCGAGGTTCGGGGCTTGCTAGCCCGATGCCGAGATAACTTGTGGGGTTATCATCGGGTATGTCTTGCGGGGACTCCGAGGTTCGTGGCTTGTTAGCCCGATGCCGGGATAACTTATGGTTGTGGTTTGGAATGGTTCTGTATTTGTTGCCACGAGGACATGTGATTTGGTATGGCTTCCTATTGGGTTATTTACTCGGGTATGTTCTACGGGAGCATCTGAGGTTCGTGGCTTGTTAGCACGGGACGCGAATAATCCTTAGGAACATGTGTTATGTGATTCGGGTCGTGGACCCTGTGGCTTATGATTCGGGTCTTGGACCCCGTGTGTTGTGAATTGGGTTGTGAAACCGCGTTTTATTATTGGAATCGTATTTTGGAAAGATGATTTTGGGCCATGTCCCTAAGTGTTTTCAAGGGCTTGAGAATTCCTTTATTTCAAATGTTTTCAAACTCCGAGATCATAAAATATTTTGTATGAAATACATGGTTCTATTCCTACCTTTTATAAATCAAACTGTTTGATTAAGTGAATTATCTCGGGAAATATAATCAAGATTATTATATTCTTGAAGCACGTTGTGTATGGCTTGTACTGCTCTATACTTGCACTAGCAAAACAGTGGAGTTTGCTAACCCCGAGTATTCGGGGTGGATGTCAGATTGCGTCCGGTACTTGCGGGTAGGCGGGAGCGAGCCACAGGATCGATACGAAGGATGATGGGAGACGAAGATACTAATCACGTGAAGACCATTTATAGAGTATTTGGTAGAGTCGTGTTGGTTATTCCTCCGATGTGTTATTTTCTCGAATTATGGAAGTGTTATCATATTCTAGCCCCTGCGTGGGTATGTGTGCTGGGCAAGGGTCTTGTATGTATTGTTGTGTGTGTTGTGATATAAGACCTAATCGGTCTAATGGTCCTTTATGTAGCCATGTCGGCATGTGACGTGACGCATTGTTTTGTATTTAGCCTGGTAGATCCTCGCGGAGAGGGTCTGCGGCGCTGTAATATTCCCGAGTGGTTTGGGGGTGTTACAAATTACCAATTCTCAAACCCATCTTCTTGCTAAAAAATACTCCTTTCTTTTAGCAATATATTTTCCTTAGAACTCTCAATTTTAGTTTGTATTTCATTTTTGGTTTGAAGTTTTTCTTTCATTTAGTTTGTAATTGAAAAGTGCTTGATCAATAAGCACTTAGTATTTTACTTAGTGTTTTACTTTCAATTTTTGTAAGCTTGTAACCTTTGAACAAGTTTGAAGTTATAATTTGAAGTATATTTCTTGCACTTTGATACATCATATTCAAGTAAGTTTTATCTATTGTCATTAAGTTCTAGTAATTAAAAGTTTCTATATATATTATATATATCAATTATTTCTATTATAATTTTATTTTGTATAAACCAATGAGTAGCTAATCTTTCTTCCTAGGGAAGGGGATTTCTATTAGGTTATATATTGAGTATTTGATTGATTTAAACTATTTTTAGGACTAATTGGTTTAAATAGAGATTGATCATATCCTATTTTTACTAATGAAACCTTCTTGATTGATTGTTGAGTGAATTGGAAACATATCTTTTCAATCTATCAAATGTTAATCTTGTTATCAACATCTTAAGATTGCGAAAGTGGTTAAGACACCTTTGAATACGAAAGTTATGAGGTGAAAAGTTGATTACTCGATGAACGATCGTTTATCCTAAAAATAGTCAAGTTAGAGAAATGAAAGGACTAATTGGTTTAAATAGAGATTGATCATATCCTATTTCTACTAGTGAAACCTCCTTGATTGATTGTTAAGTGTATTGGAAACACATCTTTTCAATCTATCAATGTAACATCCCCAAAACCATATGGGAATATTACACGCCGTAGACCCTTTCCACAAGGATCTACCAGGCTAAACATCCATAAACAACCAAATGCTTGCCCAGCCAGGGTCAAACAATAAAATGATACAGACCGATATGGTCACTTACACGTGAATCCACAGACCGATGAGGTCACACAACCCAATCGATAAAACTGACTTAAATAACATTACCCACACAGGGGTCTAAATACAATACAGCGGAAAACTGAAATCAACTCTGACAACACAACAAAAATCAAAACAACTCTCGACTCATGATTAGTATCGCAGCTCGTCATCCTCTTGTGCCAATCCCGTGATCGCTCCCGAATCTGCATGTACCGACGCAAACAGACATCCACCCCGACACTGGGGTTAGTAAAACTCCACTGTTTTACTAGTGCAAGTATCAAACCATACGAAATGTAACAAGCAAATAGCAACTACGAATTTAACGCGGAAATCAATTATCAAAATATTCCCGAGAAGTTTTAGAATTTTGAACTCAAGTAAGAGATATTTGAAAAGGAACACATCATCTCGGGAAATTTTAAAGCAGAAATTCTTTTGGACCTTGAGTCCCAAATTACAAAACCTTTTTGTAAACATTAGGGCCTTAGCCCGATTCTCGTTTCAAAGCACACTAGATAATATATCATTATGAGTCCGAGACCCATATTTAAAATGTTACCCAAACAATCACTGCTACACGGTCATTGTTCGTACACATCATGTACCGAACTCCAGAGGCCTCGACGGACCTTACCCGGACCACACACGCGGCTGTTCGTACACATCATGTACCGAACTCGAGGCCTCAACGGACCTTACCGGACCACACACACCGTTCGTACACATCATGTACCGAACTCCGAGGCCTCAACGGACCTTACCCGGACCACACACCTTTGTTCGTACACATCATGTACCGAACTCCGAGGCCTCAACGGACCCTACCCGGCTACAACATCGTTCGTACACATCATGTACCGAACTCCGCAGGCCTCGTCGGACCCTACCGGATCACACACCTTGTCCGTACACGTCATGTAGGACTCCAGAAGGCCTCGTCGGACCACTACTGGTTCACACACTTTGTTCGTACACATCATGTACCGAACTCCAGAGGCCTCGTCGGACCCTACCGGATCACACACACATCGACTCGACACAATTCATAATCATTAAATGTCAAGTCATTCCACATTACGCCGAAATGTACAATCAAGCATGTAAACCAAAACAACACAAACATCATGATCATCACAACGACTCTTAACCAACACAACACACATTCGGTACACAATACATTGAACAAACACCTGTACAACCATCTCATATGTACATCGCAATCCTGCACAAATGGCACAACGCCTAACACGTATACCAATATATCACTATTATCACAAAGCCTTCAAATTTCGGAAAACACAACCAACTCAACGGAACATATTTACGGAGGCAAGCAAAATCGTCATACAAATCATACGTAATTACTATTCACAAGATACAAGTCGTATAATAAGATACTTGCCTCGATAGTCGGCACCCGAATATTCCGACGAATACGGCACAACCCGGAAAACCCCGAACACCTTGATTTGACGAAGAACACGGATTGGATGATGATATAATCCACAAGAATCTTCCAAAATGCCTTGGAAATGATTAGAATCGGCCAAGAACTCGATTTCCCGAGCCTCCCGTCGCCAGACGCCGAAAAAGGAAGAAAAATCGCGTAGGAAATGAAATCTGGCCGAGCCAGGCTATACATAGCCGGCAGGGTTACGGCCGTAACCGGCAGGCCTTACGTCCGTAACTCGGTCCCTTACGGCCGTACTCGGCAGGCCTTACGGCCAGAATCGCATTCGTCAAATCAATCGAAGACCAAATGACACTTACGGCCATAACTCGCACACCTTACGGCCGTAATCGGCCTTCGTCAAAATCCGCCCAGGCGCTCATGCGGCCGTACCCGATCACGCTTACGGCCGTAACTCGCACACCTTACGGCCGTAACTGCACCTTACGGCAGAACTCGGCCAGCCAGGCCACCGCTCCGTAGTGACTCGGCCGTGGCCACTCCGACGGCCGGACGACCCCGAAACCCGAACTGAGTAAAAATCGAAGATACGATTCTGAAGTACTCGCAAAGACGAATCCAAGCACTAATAGAACACACGATTCCGACCATCCGAAGTGTCGGAATTCGACAACGGAAGTAATTACCCCAAACTTTGGGAAATTACAAAAATGGCCCAAAGCATCCGAAAATCACGATACGTGATCGAAACACCGAACCAAAGCTCGCAACATGAATAATAACATTAAATGAACTTGCGAGAAACTCGAAACAACAGTTTCGGACGAGATTCGCAAGAATCGAGCTCAAGTGCGGAAAAGTCGCTAAAAAGCACGGAACTCAACAAAACGACACCGAAACGAACTCGGATGACAAAAAGTGCAGAATTAATCACTCTCGAAATGACGAAACGGTCATGAGCGAGTCGTCAAAACGGACTTCCGCCGAAAAAAAAGAAAATTACCGAAATTCGAAATTGCGGATATTACATTCTACCCTCCTTAAAAGAAGTTTCGTCCCGAAACTTAAAACAAGTAGGGGGAAGCAATATACCCTGCCAGGAAAACTCGACGAGATACGCAAACACCGAAAACTCGCGCCCGACGGCGAAACGCTGCAAGAAACGCAAAGAGACATACGGCGTGAAAACACGCTCCACGACGACCAATACAACGTCGCCGTTAGGAACATAATAAAGTCAACAAGTGACAAGCGTCATCAAACAGATAATACAATCAAGTCGATTATCCGAACAATCACAAAACACATCCAACGAAAATCAATACGATTGACCAACCCAACGGTATATCAATCAAAACATGAGCCACACGCCGAACAAATACGGAATTCCACCGCCCAAGGGTTGGAAGATCGAAAACGAGACTAATTTCCCGAACTTAAGGGAATTTCGAAGGACTCTGAATGTTCAACAATCACGAAACGAGATCAACAAAAACTGAACAATCAAACGATCGAACCACAAAGATCGAGACAACAAAAATCGAACGATCATGTTCGGATCACGAAGAACAATAAGGTTCAACCGACAACTCCGAGGTTCACATCTCGACTCGAGACAAAACATGATCCGGTGAAAACAACAAGATGCACACTCGCATAAGACCCACAGGAAAGGGAATAACAATTGAAAAGTCACAACGACGAACGAGTAATTCCGAAATAATACCACCCTCGTTCGATCAACAAAAGCAAGGGGCAGGACAAGCTCAGAAAACGTCAATGAACATAAACGAGTCGACAGAGTCGAAAATACAGAAGTTCCAAATCCGATCCACTTTGAATAAAAGAACTAGTAGAACTAAAAGATGTTACTTCCGAACAAGGTTAACAAGAATCGAACCGTACTCGGGAAAGTCACAGCGATACCAGGTCGACCCAAAACAAGATCACAGCTCGTTCGAATGATGAACCCGAAATACAAAACAAGTTCAGACAGTATCAACGAACACGAGCGAATCGATAGACTGGAGAAAGAGAAAATGAAGAAGTCCAAAAACAATACGGGTATTACATTCGACCTCTTATAAAAGAAGGTCGTCCCCGATACTCACAATAACGAAATCAAGGAGACGACACAACAGGCAATCGACAGAAACCTCCTTCAAAGGCCTCTCAAAGCCGATTCTGATATCTGTGCTGAAGCGCGAACTCCGAAAGTCTCGGTAGCCAATTCGCAAAACTGAATTCGGTGACCCTCGAGTCCACACTCGAAATGTGTTCTTGTGAGAAGGACAAATTGCACGTACATTCCCCCGGCACATCACGGTTGAAATGCCTCGGCTCGGCATACCGAAAATACAAATGCTAGATACAATGGAACATAACACCGCAAAACAACATACCGGAGATGCCAACTCAGCACAACAAGGAATCCTAACACATAGCATATACAACGATTACCATCGTAAAGTAATACACACACAAACACTACAACAACGACGGTATCGTTTGGCGATCTCAATGGCCCGAACGATAACCAGCACGTAATACAAACATCATGAAACAATCACATATGTACACCAACGTACAAACCCAAGCTTCAACATCTCACACTCGTGTGGGACACGCAATCCACCACGAGACGACAACCATTAAGTACCAGTTCACACCTCTCACAGAGGGCTAGTACAACAAATACGTGGCAACGCCTCAACGTTCATGCCACCAACTCGATCATATTCGGGAGTTAACATCATAGCGACAAAGCCAACATCATACATACATACCCAGCCCTCAAACAGGAATGGATAGGTTTTAAAAACGAAAACCTCATTCGGAAAATAATTTAGAAAAACAGTCGATCTTGAGTATCACATTTCCAAAAAAAGTAAAAACGTGAAACATCATTATCGAGACTTTGGAAAACCATTTCGCATTTGATAAAAATGAGGACACTTTCTTTTAGTGAAAAGCTTTGAATATTCGACCCTCGGGTCTAAGTAAAAGTGTTTATGAAACATTGAAAATATCTCAAAACATTTTGGTCCTCGAGGTAGAAGAATTTTGAAACATATTGTGGCACCCTGGAAGTACCGCGAGAAAACAATTGATTTTAAACGTACGCCTCGAAATTTATTTCTAAGATACTCAAGTTTTCGAAAATAATTCAATGCCAAAGAAAAGGACGATGCCAAAAGGCTAGAATGCCCAAAAATTTCGTAATTACACAAAACTTTATAGCGCCGTGGGTCCCACGCCGGAACCCACAGGATAAAACCATTTACAAAATGCCAAAAAGGGCAATGACGGTAATATTTCAAAACTCACAAAGGCCATTTACAAAATACTAAATACCGTCATAAGAATTTCGCCAAAATGATCAAGGCCATAATGCCAAAAACTCGGTTAAGGGAATCGGTTTTCGAAATAAAACTCAGCCGGTAAAATACCGAAAGTCATTACAAAAGAACTCACGCAGCGGAAAAAGGAATACAGTCCAACATGCACAATCCAATTGAATGCATCTCACAGCGTCTGGTTTAAACATACAACAAAACCATTCATCGGAGTTTCTCACGAACTCAATCGTCGATACCTTATTCGAAACCCATCAAGGTTCTCAATTTTTACACCATACCACCCCTCACAGTGGTTCAAAGGTAAAACAACAATAGGCCCAGTTTTATACATATACTATATATCACACGTATTAAATACAACTATATTCACAACACCGTACAAATAAAATTATGCACCGCAATTAACTCATTAAGATAAAATCGAGATACACAGGTATTACGCATAAAGGAGGAGACTTACATCCACAGGCCGCACGGAGATGACGGTCGCCACGATACTAATCTCATCCGACAACATATCCGACACGTTGTGACTACGCACAACTCAACTTGTCACCCGACGGCTCGAACGACAAGACAACACATTACTCGACAAACCACGACTTGACTCAACCCGACACCTAGGTTTCGCAACCTAAGCTCCGATACCATAAATGTAACATCCCCAAAACCATATGGGAATATTACACGCCGTAGACCCTTTCCACAAGGATCTACCAAAGCTAAACATCCATAAACAACCAAATGCTTGCCCGGCCAGTGGTCAAACAATAAAATGATACAGACCGATATGGTCACTTACACGTGAATCCACAGACCGATGAGGTCACACAACCCAATCGATAAAACCGACTTAAATAACATTACCCACACAGGGTCTAAATACAATACAATGGAAGGCGAAATCAACTCGACAACACAACAAAAATCAAAACAACTCTCGACTCATGATTAGTATCGCACTCGTCATCCTCTTGTGCCAATCCCGTGTTGCTCCCCGAATCCGCATGTACCGGACGCAAAGCAGACATCCACCCCCGATTACTCGGGGTTAGTAAACTCCTTTGTTTTACTAGTGCAAGTATCAAACCATACGAAATGTAACAAGCAAATAGCAACTACGAATTTAACGCTGAAATCAATTATCAAAATATTCCCGAGAAGTTTTAGAATTTTGAACTCAAGTAAGAGATATTTGAAAAGGAACACATCATCTCGGGAAATTTTAAAGCGTAAATTCTTTTGGACCTTGAGTCCCAAATTACAAAACCTTTTTGTAAACATTAGGGCCTTAGCCCGATTCTCGCTTCAAAGCACACTAGATAATATATCATTATGAGTCCGAGACCCATATTTAAAATGTTACCCAAACAATCATCTACACGGTCATTGTTCGTACACATCATGTACCGAACTCCAGAGGCCTCGACGGACCTTACCGGACCACACACCTTTGTTCGTACACATCATGTACCGAACTCCGAGGCCTCAACGGACCTTACCCGGACCACACACCTTTGTTCGTACACATCATGTACCGAACTCCGAGGCCTCAACGGACCTTACCCGGACCACACACACTGCTCGTACACATCATGTACCGAACTCCGAGGCCTCAACGGACCCTACCCGGCTACAACATCGTTCGTACACATCATGTACCGAACTCCGCAGGCCTCGTCGGACCCTACCGGATCACACACCTTGTCCGTACACGTCATGTACCGACTCCAGGCCTCGTCGGACCCTACCGGTTCACACACTTTGTTCGTACACATCATGTACCGAACTCCGCAGGCCTCGTCGGACCCTACCGGATCACACACACATCGACTCGACACAATTCATAATCATTAAATGTCAAGTCATTCCACATTACGTCGAAATGTACAATCAAGCATGTAAACCAAAACAACACAAACATCATGATCATCACAACGACTCTTAACCAACACAACACACATTCGGTACACAATACATTGAACAAACACGTGTACAACCATCTCATATGTACATCGCAATCCTGCACAAATGGCACAACGCCTAACACGTATACCAATATATCACTATTATCACAAAGCCTTCAAATTTCGGAAAACACAACCAACTCAACGGAACATATTTACGGAGGCAAGCAAAATCGTCATACAAATCATACGTAATTACTATTCACAAGATACAAGTCGTATAATAAGATACTTGCCTCGATAGTCGGCACCCGAATATTCCGACGAATACGGCACAACCCGGAAAACCCCGAACACCTTGATTTGACGAAGAACACGGATTGGATGATGATATAATCCACAAGAATCTTCCAAAATGCCTTGGAAATGATTAGAATCGGCCAAGAACTCGATTTCCGAGCCTCCGTCGCGAGACGCCGAAAAGGAAGAAAAATCGCGTAGGAAATGAAATCGCCGAGCCGAGCTATATATAGCCGGCGGGGTTACTGGCCAGAATCGGCAGCCTTACGGCCGTAACTCGGTCCCTTACGGCCGTACTCGGCAGCCTGGCCGTGCAGAATCGTCAAAAATCGCCAAGACCAAATGACACTTACGGCCGTAACTCGCACACCTTACGGCCGTAACGGCCTTCGTCAAAATCCGCCCGGCCAGACGGCCGTGCCGATCACGCTTACGGCCGTAACTCGCACACCTTACGGCCGAATCGCACCTTACGGCCGTAACTCGGCGAGCCAGCCTCCTCCGGCCGTGACTCGGCCACTCACGGCCCGGACGACCGAAACCCGAACCTGAGTAAAAATCGAAGATACGGTTACGAAGTACTCGCAAAGACGAATCCAAGCACTAATAGAACACACGATTCCGACCATCTGAAGTGTCGGAATTCGACAACGGAAGTAATTACCCCAAACTTTGGGAAATTACAAAAATGGCCCAAAGCATCCGAAAATCACGATACGTGATCGAAACACCGAACCAAAGCTCGCAACATGAATAATAACATTAAATAAACTTGCGAGAAACTCGAAACAACAGTTTCGGACGAGATTCGCAAGAATCGAGCTCAAGTGCGGAAAAGTCGCTAAAAAGCACGGAACTCAACAAAACGACACCGAAACGAACTCGGATGACAAAAAGTGCAGAATTAATCACTCTCGAAATGACGAAACGGTCATGAGCGAGTCGTCAAAACGGACTTCCGCCGAAAAAAAAAAGAAAATTACCGAAATTCGAAATTGCGGATATTACAATCAAGTGTTAATCTTGTTATCAACATCTTAAAAAAGCAAAAGTGATTAAGACATCTTTGATTACGAAAGTACAGAGGTGAAAAGTTGATTACTCGATAAATATTCATTTTTTCTTTTATATCCATATAAATCAATTCCTATACTTAATTAAATACCTAATTTAATGAACCCGTAAACCCCTAGATTTTATAAATTCCCAACTCATTTTAATTCTATTCATTTTCACTAGTTAAAAATAGTCTACTATAAATAGTCTAGTTATAAATAGTCTAATATAAATAGTCTAGTATAAATAGTCTTAATATAAATAGTCTAGTATAAATAGTCTTAATATAAATAGTCTAGTATAAAAATAGTCTTATATAAAATAGTCTTATTAAAAATAGTTTGGTTTAAAATATAGTGCATTTAATTTAGTTAATATTAAAAAACCCAAAAAAATATTTTAGAATATTTTAGTATTTATTTCTTGCAATCTATACAAAATATTATACGAAGCCCTGTTGGACAATCCTCGAGAGAAAAGACCTTGGTAGAACTTACAACAACTACTTCTACCTCGTATATATTTGCGAGCGACTCAAGAACTCCTGTTTTTAGGATAAGTTTTCCACCGATCAAATTTTGGCGCCGTTGTCGGGGATTGTTTTGGGCCAAATATAATTTTTTGTGTAACACCCCCAATCCGCTCAGGGATATTACACGCCGTAGACCCTCTCCTCGAGGATCTACCAGGATAAACTCCAAAAGACTACTCAATGATTGACCGACCGGGGTCAAAATTAAATACAAAGCAGACCGACAAGGTCATTAACCAATTCAGAACTAACGACATTCATATTACAATGACAATAATAAACTTGAACACCGAAAAGAATGACAACTCAATTTAATAAATGAAAACTACACCCATGCAAGGGTGAATACTCGAACGACAGAGAAATACCGACCAGAATGAAACAACAAAAAAGACTCGACTGTGTGATTAGTATCATTGTCCTCCATCTCCTTCCAAGCCAATCCCGTGATCGCTCCCGAGCCCAAAACTGAGCGCATAACAGCACCCACCCCAAAACTCGGGGTTAGCAAACCGAAATTTTGCTAGTGCAAGTACATAATATACAAGATATACGAATAATAACAACACAAATCTCAACAGTCGTGAAGCCTTAACACAAACCACACATTCCCATAGTCCACACAGAATAGCATCACATACACAAAGTGAAAGATAATCACATAGTCATATTCTCTGTACGGAACATAACACCAATGAAACTTTAAACGAGCCCAAGGAGTCAGAAAAATCCCTTTTTATAAAAGGAAAAGTATTTTGATAAGAAAGTTTGAAAACATTATTATTGACTCAGGCCATCATGGGGTTTTGAAAATCAAATGGGAATACTTTTAGAAAATACTTCAAAACTCTCGGATCCTCGACCCAACATGTGGAAAACAATTTGCAAGAAAACCATTACAACGTTATTCGGGGTCCTCGACCCAATGCACGTAATAATCATCACAAGACAATCAAAGGCACACCTCTCATTCGACAATTCTGCTCAAGACCCTTGATTAATTAACCCTGAGATTTCGTCAAACATCCTTGGTTAATTAACCATGATACCAACGTTTTAAAAACAATTTGAAACAAGCTTTCAAAAACACGAATCACAGTCTATATCGAGACCGGATTTGAAAAGAGTTGAAAGAACTTTGAAATACGAGGATTGTTCGATGAACGGGTCTTAGCTATCACTCGAATATCCGTTACCAATAAGCCTGCCAGGCGCCTCCCTTGCACACCTGTGCACCGGCGTTCACTCCACTATGTTGGCCGCCCCTTGAACATGTCACCGCGCCGGCGATCACTCCTAACAGAGCCGCCCCTTGCACGTGCATTAGGTAACACCGGTGTTCACCAAACATATGGAGCCACACATTGCAGCGTACACCAGGCCGGAGTACACACCCCGCCCTCAGAGGTTCCCGGATACGACGTGTCTCACAACAAGTATTCACATTATTACAAACATCAAGTACACAATCAATCATTTCAACAATTATCAAATCAATACACCAATTCACACAATTTATCCGCCAGTCCATAACCACACAATAAACAATAACACGCACGTTATCAATCAAGACCCAACACAATAAGCCTTCGGCACAACCAACCAACGCTACACATATATCCTTATATTGCGACTCAACCGAATATATATATATAGATAGATATATAGATATATATATATACATATAACCTTACTATATTATATGAATAACTATAGTTCATCCATCAATCCAAGTTGAGTACGTCAACTAGCGTTAGCATTCACCACTCGTCGTTCACCGACATAGGCATATATATCAATATACGTATATACATACATATATTTAACATATAAATATATATAAATATATATATATATATATATACACACATATATATATATACACACACATATATATATATATATCCGTATAAATTCATACACTTCGACAACGATGATTTCACGCGATTCTGATTCGTATATCAAGGTACTTGCCTTGGTAATCTCTCGCGGATACTCAAGGTACGGTCGGTTGGCAAAATCCGAACTCCAACGAAAACAACGTTCTAAGGGCTCAACACCAGATTTTTGTAGGGAAATCGTCCTAATATCCTATCATCGAATAAACAATCAATCATACGAGGAAAAACATCGCAAAACGACCAAATTCCTCTCTGCGGCATTTCCCTGACACCTTGAAGGCGTCAAACGGAAGTTCATATAATCGATTTAATCGGAAATGGTAAAACCGTGGAAAGATGATGAAAATGATAGAATACAACTTAATCTACAATTATCCATCAGTAATTTAAGTTCATAAGGCTCAAACGGACGAAATCTACCAAGATCCCCAAATTTCCCAAAGTTTGGATTTTAGGAAAAACTAACCTTGATTCGGTCGATTGAAGGATGTTATGGATTGATCGATCAATGATATGGACTCAGGATCTTCGTGGATTTGTTGTTCAATAACATGTCTCCTATCTCTCAAAAGATCCAGCCGCGGACATGAAGGAAGGGAAGTGAAAAATGGGTGAAAACAGGGCTGCTCGGTCATAGATTTACTGGCAACTGACTAGCGTGCGCTAGGTTGTCCGGGTAGCGTGCGCTATCGGCCGGCCCTGGTCCAGAATCTTCGGCCGGGGTCCGATAGCGTGCGCAAGACATCGGCAGCAGCGTGCGCAATCGGCCCGTCCATGACCTACTGGACTAATTTGTCCGGCCAGGTGGCGTGCGCCGGCCGAGCCGGTAGCATGCGCTAGCCTGCCGAGTTAGCGCATTGTCCAGAAGCGTGCGCTTCTGTGGTGCAGGCGAAGTCCAGACTCTGCCTAGATCGCCCGTGCCGATTAGCGTGCGTTACCTTCGACGATGGCGTGCGCTACTCTGCGGGTTAGCGCGCTTGCACTGTCCGGCCGTAAGCGTCGCTAGGCCGGTCCTCCTACCATCGTCCGTGATGCTCGGCATCCGTGCGGTTCCTCCATAGCCGTCCGGACAGTGCCCATGTCTTGGTCTGGCGACTCGATTCCTAAAAGCGCACGCAGGCGAACACGACGAAACGCTCGCGGACAACAACATCGATCCGAAATGAAATTAACATACAACAAATCACCACCTATGGCCATAAACACAAAATCGATTGTCGAGAAAAATAATACCAACGCTCGGAAACCGAGAAATTTCCGATCTAAGAAAAAGAAAAATTCGAATAAATCAGAATAAAAATCTCGGATATTACATTCTACCCCCCTTAAAATAAGTTTCGTCCCGAAACTTAAAATAGAGAGCAGCGGAACAATCAAGGAAATAACTACTTGCTCAGCCCCAAATCATCACGAGCAAAGCGCGAGTGCAAGGTTCCAGAAATACGATGAACTGACCTAGCAAGTACAAGGTAGTTTAAAATGGTTGAAAGGTAAGACCAAAATATCAAAACTCGGCTTGCAAGATACCAAAAGCTATTTCAAAATACTCACGCAGCGGATAAAATTAACACTCATAAATTTATTCTAATAAAGTGCAGAAACAAATAAATATGCTCGACTTCCGAAGCATATTACATAACCATTTTTGCTCGGACCGCATACGCATGTTATATCCTAAAACAATAATATCACCAACAAGTTCCAATCCCTAGTTCACATTAAACACATTAGCACAATATAATCAAATACGTATATAAGGGGACTTACGATCGGGAGGCTTACCATCACAGATTGCCGGAAGATGATGTCGGAACCACGATACTAATCACAACTCTGATGCGCGCGACTTACACAAGACATGGACTTGACCCAACGGCCTAGGTTTTTCGCAAACCTAAGCTCTGATACCATAAATGTAACACCCCCAATCCGCTCAGGGATATTACACGCCGTAGACCCTCTCCTCGAGGATCTACCAAAGCTAAACTCCAAAAGACTACTCAATGATTGACCGACCGGGTCAAAATTAAATACAAAGCGCATCGACAAGGTCATTAACCAATTCGAACTAACGACATTCATATTACAATGACAATAATAAACTTGAACACCGAAAAGAATGACAACTCAATTTAATAAATGAAAACTACACCCATGCAAGGGTGAATACTCGAACGACAGAGAAATACCGACTGAATGAAACAACAAAAAAAAGACTCGACTCGTGTGATTAGTATCATTGTCCTCCATCTCCTTCCAAGCCAATCCCGTGATCGCTCCCGAGCCGCCAAAACTCGAGCGCATAACAGCACCCACCCCGAAAACTGGGGTTAGCAACCGGAATTTTGCTAGTGCAAGTACATAATATACAAGATATACGAATAATAACAACACAAATCTCAACAGTCGTGAAGCCTTAACACAAACCACACATTCCCATAGTCCACACAGAATAGCATCACATACACAAAGTGAAAGATAATCACATAGTCATATTCTCTTTACGGAACATAACACCAATGAAACTTTAAACGAGCCCAAGGAGTCAGAAAAATCCCTTTTTATAAAAGGAAAAGTATTTTGATAAGAAAGTTTGAAAACATTATTATCGACTGTGCCATCATGGGGTTTTGAAAATCAAATGGGAATACTTTTAGAAAATACTTCAAAAACTCTCGGATCCTCGACCCAACATGTGGAAAACAATTTGCAAGAAAACCATTACAACATTATTCGGGGTCCTCGACCCAATGCACAGAATAATCATCACAAGATAATCAAAGGCACAAACCTCTCATTCGACAATTCTGCTCAAGACCCTTGATTAATTAACCCTGAGATTTCACAAACATCCTTGGTTAATTAACCATGATACCAACGTTTTAAAAACAATTTGAAACAAGCTTTCAAAAACACGAACCACACTATATCGAGACCAAGATTTGAAAAGAGTTGAAAGAACTTTGAAATACGAGGATTGTTCGAACGGGTCTTAGCTATCACTCGAATATCCGTTACCAATAAGCCCGCCAGCGCCTCGCACCTGTGCACCGGCGTTCACTCCACTATGTTGGCCGCCCCTTGAACATGTCACCGCGCCGGCGATCACTTTTAACAGAGCCGCCCCTTGCACGCGCATTAGGTAACACCGGTGTTCACCAAACATATGGAGCCGCACATTGCAGCGTACACCAGGCCGGAGTACACACCCCGCCCTCAGAGGTTCCCGGATACGACGTCTCTCACAACAAGTATTCACATTATTACAAACATCAAGTACACAATCAATCATTTCAACAATTATCAAATCAATACACCAATTCACACAATTTATCCGCCAGTCCATAACCACACAATAAACAATAACACGCACGTTATCAATCAACACCCAACACAATAAGCCTTCGGCACAACCAACCAACGCTACACATATATCCTTATATTGCGACTCAACCGAATATATATATAGATAGATATATAGATATATATATATATATATATATAACCTTACTATATTATATGAATAACTATAGTTCATCCATCAATCCAAGTTGAGTACGTCAACTAGCGTTAGCATTCACCACTCGTCGTTCACCGACATAGGCATATATATCAATATACGTATATAGATACATATATTTAACATATAAATATATATAAATCTATATATATATACACACACATATATATATACACATATATATATATATATATCCGTATAAATTCATACACTTCGACAACGATGATTTCACGCAGTTACAATTCGTATATCAAGGTACTTGCCTTGGTAATCTCTCGCGGATACTCCGAAGGTACGGTCGGTTGGCAAAATCCGGAACTCCAACGAAAACAACGTTCGGAAGGGCTCAACACCAGATTTTTGTAGGAAAATCGTCCCTAATATCCTATCATCGAATAAACAATCAATCATACGAGGAAAAACATCGCAAAACGACCAAATTCCTCTCTGCGGCATTTCCGGACACCTTGAAGGCGTCAAACGGAAGTTCATATAATCGATTTAATCGGAAATGGTAAAACCATGGAAAGATGATGAAAATGATAGAATACAACTTAATCTACAATTATCCATCAAGAATTTAAGTTCATAAGGCTCAAACGGACGAAATCTACCAAGATCCCCAAATTTCCCAAAGTTTGGATTTTAGGAAAAACTAACCTTGATTCGGTCGATTGAAGGATGTTATGGATTGATCGATCAATGATATGGACTCGGGATCTTCGTGGATTTGTTGTTCAATAACATGTCTCCTATCTCTCAAAAGATCCAGCCGCGGACATGAAGGAAGGGAAGTGAAAAATGGGTGAAAACAGTGGTCGCTTGGTCATAGATATATCGGCAATCGACTAGCGTGCGCTAGGTTGTCCGGTAGCGTGCGCTATCGGCCGCCCTCGTCCGTAATCTTCGCCGGGTCCGATAGCATGCGCAAGACATCGGCGGCTGCGGCGCAATCGGCCGCCCAGACCTATCGACTAATCTGCCGGCCAGTAGCGTGCGCTGGCCGAGCTGAGCGCGGCGCTAGCTCGCCGAGTTAGCGCGGTAATGCAGATGTAGCGTGCGCTACTGCTGAACCGACGAAGTCCGCACTTACCGACTAGATCGCCGGCCGATTAGCGTGCGTTACCTCCAGTGATGGCGTGCGCTACTCGCGGTTAGCGCAGCACTGTCCGGCCAGAGCGCACGCTAGGCCGTCCTCGCCGCAATCGTCCGGCAAGTGCTCAAGATCCGTGCTTCTCCCGCAACCGTCCCTGGCCGCCCCGATCTGCCGTGGCTCGACGACTCGATTCCTAAAACGCACGGAACGAACACGACGAAACGCCATGACAACAACATCGATCCGAAATGAAATTAACATACAACAAATCACCACCTATGGCCATAAACACAAAATCGATTGTCGAGAAAAATAATACCAACGCTCTAAACCGAGAAATTTCCGATCTAAGAAAAAGAAAAATTGAATAAATCGAATAAAAATCTCGGATATTACATTCTACCCTTTAAAATAAGTTTCGTCCCGAAACTTAAAATAGAGAGCAATGAACAATCAAGGAAATAACTACTTGCTCAGCCCCAAATCATCACGAGCAAAGCGCGAGTGCAAGGTTCCAGAAATACGATGAACTGACCTAGCAAGTACAAGGCAGTTTAAAATGGTCGAAAGGTAAGACCAAAATATCAAAACTCGGCTTGCAAGATACCAAAAGCTATTTCAAAATACTCACGCAGCGGATAAAATTAACACTCATAAATTTATTCTAATAAAGTGCAGAAACAAATAAATATGCTCGACTTCCGAAGCATATTACATAACCATTTTTGCTCGGACCGCATACGCATGTTATATCCTAAAACAATAATATCACCAACAAGTTCCAATCCCTAGTTCACATTAAACACATTAGCACAATATAATCAAATACGTATATAAGGGGACTTACGATCGGGAGGCTTACCATCACAGATTGCCGGAAGATGATGTCGGAACCACGATACTAATCACAACTCTGATGCGCGCGACTTACACAAGACATGGACTTGACCCAACGGCCTAGGTTTTTCGCAAACCTAAGCTCTGATACCATAAATGTAACACCCCCAATCCGCTCAGGGATATTACACGCCGTAGACCCTCTCCTCGAGGATCTACCAGGCTAAACTCCAAAAGACTACTCAATGATTGACCGACCGGGGTCAAAATTAAATACAAAGCAGACCGACAAGGTCATTAACCAATTCAGAACTAACGACATTCATATTACAATGACAATAATAAACTTGAACACCGAAAAGAATGACAACTCAATTTAATAAATGAAAACTACACCCATGCAAGGGTGAATACTCGAACGACAGAGAAATACCGACCAGAATGAAACAACAAAAAAAAAGACTCTGACTCTGGTGTGATTAGTATCATTGTCCTCCATCTCCTTCCAAGCCAATCCTGTGACTGCTCCCGAGCTGCCAAAACCTGAGCGCATAACAGGCACCCACCCCCCGAAAACTCGGGGGTTAGCAAACTGGAATTTTGCTAGTGCAAGTACATAATATACAAGATATACGAATAATAACAACACAAATCTCAACTGTGAAGCCTTAACACAAACCACACATTCCCATAGTCCACACAGAATAGCATCACATACACAAAGTGAAAGATAATCACATAGTCATATTCTCTGTACGGAACATAACACCAATGAAACTTTAAACGAGCCCAAGGAGTCAGAAAAATCCCTTTTTATAAAAGGAAAAGTATTTTGATAAGAAAGTTTGAAAACATTATTATTGACTCAGGTCATCATGAAGTTTTGAAAATCAAATGGGAATACTTTTAGAAAATACTTCAAAAACTCTCGGATCCTCGACCCAACATGTGGAAAACAATTTGCAAGAAAACCATTACAACGTTATTCGGGGTCCTCGACCCAATGCACAGAATAATCATCACAAGATAATCAAAGGCACAAACCTCTCATTCGACAATTCCTGCTCAAGACCTTGATTAATTAACCCTGAGATTTCACAAACATCCTTGGTTAATTAACCATGATACCAACGTTTTAAAAACAATTTGAAACAAGCTTTCAAAAACACGAATCACAGTCTATATCGAGACCAGTATTTGAAAAGAGTTGAAAGAACTTTGAAATACGAGGATTGTTCGGTAACGGGGTCTTAGCTATCACTCGAATATCCGTTACCAATAAGCCCGCCAGCGCCTCCCTTACACACCTGTGCACCGGCGTTCACTCCACTATGTTGTGCGCCCCTTTAACATGTCACCGCGCCGGCGATCACTCCTACAGAGCCGCCTTGCACGCGCATTAGGTAACACCGTGTTCACCAAACATATGGAGCCGCACATTGCAACAGACACCGGGCCGGAGTACACACCCCGCCCTCAGAGGTTCCCGGATACGACGTCTCTCACAACAAGTATTCACATTATTACAAACATCAAGTACACAATCAATCATTTCAACAATTATCAAATCAATACACCAATTCACACAATTTATCCGCTACCCATAACCACACAATAAACAATAACACGCACGTTATCAATCAAGACCCAACACAATAAGCCTTCGGCACAACCAACCAACGCTACACATATATCCTTATATTGCGACTCAACCGAATATATATATATATATATATAGATAGATATATAGATATATATATATATAACCTTACTATATTATATGAATAACTATAGTTCATCCATCAATCCAAGTTGAGTACGTCAACTAGCGTTAGCATTCACCACTCGTCGTTCACCGACATAGGCATATATATCAATATACGTATATACATACATATATTTAACATATAAATATATATAAATCTATATATATACACACATATATATATATATATACACATATATATATATATATCCGTATAAATTCATACACTTCGACAACGATGATTTCACGCAGTTACAATTCGTATATCAAGGTACTTGCCTTGGTAATCTCTCGCGGATACTCCGAAGGTACGGTCGGTTGGCAAAATCCGGAACTCCAACGAAAACAACGTTCGGAAGGGCTCAACACCAGATTTTTGTAGGAAAATCGTCCCTAATATCCTATCATCGAATAAACAATCAATCATACGAGGAAAAACATCGCAAAACGACCAAATTCCTCTCTGCGGCATTTCCCCGGACACCTTGAAGGCGTCAAACGGAAGTTCATATAATCGACGAATCGGAAATGGTAAAACCGTGGAAAGATGATGAAAATGATAGAATACAACTTAATCTACAATTATCCATCAGTAATTTAAGTTCATAAGGCTCAAACGGACGAAATCTACCAAGATCCCCAAATTTCCCAAAGTTTGGATTTTAGGAAAAACTAACCTTGATTCGGTCGATTGAAGGATGTTATGGATTGATCGATCAATGATATGGACTCAGGATCTTCGTGGATTTGTTGTTCAATAATATGTCTCCTATCTCTCAAAAGATCCAGCCGCGGACATGAAGGAAGGGAAGTGAAAAATGGGTGAAAACAGGGCTGCTCGGTCATAGATATACTGGCAACTGACTAGCGTGCGCTAGGTTGTCCGGGTAGTGTGCGCTATCAGCCGGCCCTGGTCCAGAATCTTCGGCCGGGGTCCGATAGCATGCGCAAGACATCGGCAGCAGCGTGCGCAATCGGCCCATCCAGGACCTACTGGACTAATCTGTCCGGCCAGGTAGCGTGCGCCGGCCGAGCGATGGCGTGCGCTTAGCCGCTGAGTTAGTGCGCTGCTGTCCTGGCCAGAAGGCGTGCGCTACTGGCCGTCCGCCGAAGTCTAGACCCTACCGACTAGATCGCCCGGGCCGATTAGCGTGCGTTACCTCCAGCGATGGCGTGCGCTACTCCTGCGGGTTAGCGCAACTGTCCGGCCAGTAGCGTACGCTAGGCGGTCTCGCCGCCAGAATCGTCGGGCAAGGCCAAGATCCGTGCCGGTTCCTCCCGCAACCGTCCGGCCAGCGCCCGACTGTCGTGGCCTGACGACTCGATTCCTAAAAACGCACGGAACGAACACGACGAAATGCTCGCGGACAACAACATCGATCCGAAATGAAATTAACATACAACAAATCACCACCTATGGCCATAAACACAAAATCGATTGTCGAGAAAAATAATACCAACGCTCGGAAACCGAGAAATTTCCGATCTAAG